>JARHVA010002488.1:2527500-2529075 GCA_037957365.1 Torreya grandis
TCATAAATATATCATCTATATCTCCAAACTTTATTTAAAAGATCAAAATGAAGATGAAACTTTGTTTAGGCCTATAGGCTTAATCCTCACATGCAGGTTGATTTACGTGCAAAAGTTTGAATAGATGGCTTGTGGAAGGTAATGTAATTATCTAAAGGTGTTGTGTAGTTAAATATGATTATTTATCTCCTTAAATATTATCCATTACCAAAAAATTTGAATTTGACCTCTTAAGACTTCTTCAAGATCCTCTTATGCAAGCTTACACTTCACACACAGTCTTCTCTAGCTTGGTAAGACCATGAATAAAATGTATGGATCTATGTGGTTTGTTTAGGAGGTATAATGGTATTTATAAAACATTATATAGGCATCATTTTTTTTGTCAAGTTTCTGATGTGCATGAAACAAAGGCTAAGACCATCTACCCTTCTCAAATGCCTTGTTTCCAACTTGAGGAGTACCTTCTCCCACTCAAAACTTTCAAGAGGATTTTCTTGGGACCAAATAGTGATTTGAGGTGATGTATGGGTCCCATAAAAAAAAAATTGGCATTAGGAGTGAGAAAGAGGATATGTTCTTTATGAACAATCCTTAAGAATGAAATGTGTCTTAAACCCTCCTAAAACCCTGATAGTGACCAATCAAAACAAATGGACCTATAAAGAAAATTTAATTCCATAGTTTTCTCCTAAAATATATTATATGTTTTTTATGACTCTAATTAGGTTCTCCACATGTACTTTTTTTGTAATTTCAATAGTCTATACTCCAATAAATGCCCTATTTTACATGTTTTTTGGTGTTGCATAGGTGTTTTAATAAAAAAATAACTTTCCAATTATTGTATGAGGTCATTTGGAATGTTTTAATAACTATTAAATCCCAAAAATATACACAATATATTATGTAAGTGGTCAAACAAGGCTCATTTTTCAAGGTATTCTCAAACAGGCCTAGAATGAGACTAGGTGGCAAGGTCATTTCATGGTTCTCATGATTTCACAGGGTCTAAAGACCTCAAAATTGAAATGGAGGTTTTTGATATCTTAGGTAAATTTAATAACATGATTTTGGTTTATTTCACATGTGTGGTATAGGTATATATCAAGAAAATAGGGTTCTAAGCAAGGAGGCTTAATTGAGGCCTAATTAAAGAGAAAGAAAGGCCAAAAAAAATAGACTTTCACTTAGAGTCAGGATATGAAATTTTACATGGAGATGTAAGGCCATATTGGACCTTATAATATTCCTTCATTTTTTAAATACCCTCTATATATTATACTACACAATAAGGTTTGTAGGTGTTTAGGGGTATAAGGAAAATAGGCCTAGTGAGGGCTTGGGGGAAAAATGGAGTCTTGCGAGTTATTCCAAGAACAAAAATGGTTTTTTTTTCAGGTTTTATAAGATATTTTAAGATTATCCATGGAAATTTAGTGACTTTAATAATATGAACTTTAGTTTTGAGCCACTTGGACCAAGCTAGGCATAGGAAATGAAGAGTTTCAAGACACATATGCATATGAATGATGGAATGTCATATCAAAAGAGTTTATTATGTAATGATAGGTG
>JARHVA010002489.1:0-462500 GCA_037957365.1 Torreya grandis
GTTACCACACTTCTCACCATCTTGTCCAATATGTCATTTTTGACTGGCTAATATGAGAGATATTATTAGAATACTTAGGTGTTTTTATAAGGTATTAAATGACATGGGGAGTTATATTAAGTCCTAATATTCCATTTCATGTGATTTGCATCTCTTGTAACCTCATGTAACCTACAAAACACACAAAATAGTAAAAAATACCGTGTTTTATACTCCATTTGTATAGTTATATACAATTCAAAAGGATGGTAATGAGTATGAAAGATTCCTATACAATTTTCAATAACTTTCATGTTCAAACTAGGTCATTAGAATATATTTCCATCTTTATTTCCTCCATCAGTTCAATAACCAAGGTTTGCAAGGGTTTAAGCCTATTTTACCCTCTTAAACATTATTCATAAAAACTTGACGATGGAAATGCAAAATTTTTTTCAAAATATCACTAATAAATACCATTTATAAACACCTCCAACATTATTTTATTTCCATGTAAATATTTAGATAAGATATGAGCCTCCAAAGTTACTCTATCAAGCTTCTCCTTCCAATTTTAAACAGGGCCTAGTGTTGTCCCAAAGCCTGAAAGTGGACTTTTCATAGTTTCCATTGTATCCCAATAGATTTAAACACATATTTTATGACACAAAAAACATTATATAATAGGTTATAATTCTCACCTCATGTGAAAAGTGAAAGTGACTCCCCATTTGGCTTTTAGGCCTAGCCATGCCTAGTAGACATGCCTACAAGTTTAAGGGTTTAGAGCACCCTTATATGTTTCATCTTAATATGATATGTATTCCCATGTTTACTTGTATATAAATAAATTTTAAAAAACTCCTTTTAAGCTCTAGTCAACTTCTAGTCCATCCTTGTTACTCCACCTTCTCCAACCTGCCAGTTTATGCATAAAGGGAAGTGTCCTTTGTCTGAGATAAAATAGAGGGAACTTACCCTATTTATCCAAAAAAATTAGGTTTTTAAGAGGATTATAAAAGTGTTGGTGATTATCTATTAAATATTTGACTCCTTTATCAGGTCTTTTGACTCCCTAACCTATTCAATATCTAAGATAGACTATTTACAAGTAGATTGTGCATAATGTTTCTTGGTGTAAACTCTATTTTTTCACTTGTTTGATCCCTATATATTTAATATCCACTATGATATATCCATGGGAAATTATTAACTTAATTTTTATCACTTTTTTATTATGTAAACCTTTAGACTCTTTCCAAATCCTACTTTGTTCATGCCCTACCATGATTATCCTAAACTGGGGTCAACTTCTTGACTGTCTTCTCTTTTTTATAGGTGTGTACTATTCATTTGAAGTTTATTACCTCATTAAAATGTATTATGAAACATTTAATAACACTTAATAGTTATTTTAGTTACTTATGTTATGTACTTTCCATGTTAAATACCTAGGATATCACCATTTAGGTCACTACCAGCTACAGTTGACTGTAACTACCAATTATTGGGGAAAACAAGAGTATTATAGGCATGAACCATCTTTAAAATAATTGTGAAATGCCTTTTTGATCAAATATGGGTCTTAATAACATTAATACTTTTCAAACCTTGGTGTACCTATATATAAACTCCCTTCAAGGATGAAATATGGTTTTATAGTCAGCTTTAGGTGGTCTTTTTAGGCAAGAGAAGCCTATAGGTTTACATGGGAAGAAAAATATAGTATATCCTCCTCCTTTGATGATATTTATGTAATGAATTATATTTTAAACCATCTAGGACCATCCAAATGTGAATACATGTCCCAATAATTCCAAATTGGATGAAAACATTTCTTTTGGACTCAGATCTATAAGTGATCACTGCTTGGGTTTACTACATGAAAATACAACTTTATACCTTTTAACCACCATCATCCCTTAGTCATTTGTCCTCCAAAATTTTAAAATTTAATCTTATATGTGAGATATACAAGTTTTAATCCTTAATATGCATCAAAGTCTTTGATAACCCTATTACATGACCATGATAAAATGACTTTAGGCCTCTATTTTGTACTTTTAGGGATTTGATCCCTGAACTTGTAGTCTTTACCTTTGAGGGTGATTTTCAAATTTGGTTAGAAAATTATCACTTTTAAAAGGGTCTTACATGATATTTAAACCAATTAATACTCCAAATAAGGTCTCACCACATTATGCAACACTCCAAAATGGCTCCTCAACATTTTTTTAAGCCACCTATAGGTGGTGATGGTCATGTACAAATAGTGGGTAGAATTGGAGTAATATGCATTATTTTTGACATTTTATGAGCTTTACATCTATTTAAAGGATTTAAAATAGACTCTTTCCATTATTAGGGCCCTTCTTAGCTTAAATTCTCCTTTTCAACATGCTTGGTCCTACGAGGGCACATGTACATTCATGTTAAGCTACTTGTAGGTAGTGAACAAGATTGGTGTAATGGCAGTGTTATCATGGATTTGACCATATAACTATCTCCATGATCTTTAAAAGGGATAAAACAATAGATCATGATCTAACAAGCTTGAGGAGAGCTTCTATACCATGTTTCAATATTTGAAAACTCTTATAGGTATTTATCAATGGTAGACTGAAAATGTAGATGACTGTGTGAAATGGGACAGCCTCTCTTCATCCAAATGAAAGGATTTTACTTGATTGCCTCTATTATGGGAATGTATTAAAGATTTAAATACCATAATTATGACTCCATATATGTGGTTTAAAACTCTACATAGCTCAAAAATTGATTGTGTATAATAGTCTTTAATCAAATTAGCTACATGATGTTTTATGACTGCACCTTCATGGAGTATGTTTTTGGAAGAATGAAATTAAGAAGGTAAAGGGAAAAAAGAATAAATTGAAAACATGGATAAGGACCTATCACAACCCTCTAAAGTCATTTTCAAAGCATGAAGATTTGGAAATGATGAAAATAGGTTTGTTATCCCAAATAAGACTAGTCTACAAAAATGAGGTGATTTTCCCATCACAACACCTTGAAACATGAAACTAAACATGGGGAACATTAGAGAGGAGAACTAACATCATCTGGGATCAATCTCAGTAGCTAGATTGTATGTATTTTTATGGATTTATTCAAAATATATAGTCTAACTTCTTATAAATGGTTCATAGAGCACAAACCATCATTCCTCTATAATGAAATAGAAGCTAATTGAGTGTATAATACACCCCCAAGATCATTTTTATTGAAACCTCTCTTACTGACTATGCCAAGTACAAACCTACAATTTGTTTTTATGTGTCTAGAAGGTTGAAGAAGTATTATAATAGTTTTAGATCAAAAAGGTACTTCCAGAGCATTTCAAACATAGAATTGAGCTTGAGGAAGTTAAAGAGACATTCCATGATCTTATCCCATGTGTCACCTTCCCCCATGGGTCACATAAGTACCAAATTCTTCCCTTTTTCAAGAAAACTACCCTTTGTTCTAAACAACTTGCCACTTTTTAGTCATTAATAGTTATTAAAGACCTTTTAGGATACATGGGATGTGATATCACCTTTTGGAACCTTCACATTTCCCAAAGAGTCCATACAAGTCATTTAATGTTCTATTTATGACCCCAAAATGACTCAAAATAATATATTGGCTAATATGACTAATGACCAAGGCTAATTTGATATGGAATAAAATCAAAAGACATATAATACCCCATATGACATAATATTATACCCTTAAAAATACTTAAAACTCAAGTTTTTACCTATAGGGTTCGCAATTTGACCTATAAGATCAAATTTGGTCAATAATTGCCTATACCCTTTTTATATACAAATAAACCTTTTAAAACTAAACTTTTTCCCAACTAGCTCAACCATCAGTGGTCATGGTGACTATCGATGGTTAGATTTACATCTCCTTATGGATGTTGATCATTGATGATTAGTCCTAACCATTGACATTTACTTCAAGTGTTTTATGAGTGGAACACCTAAAACTTAATATACCCAAAAACCCCCAAAACCTAAAAATATTCACCTTAATTTTTCTATTATCCCACCCCTACCTAAACTTACCCCTACCCAATTCCCAAATAGACAAAAAATTTAACTCGAACAAGCAAAGCCCTACCTTAGGGCACAACCTGGTCAAGCCCTTTAAAACCTGACCACCAAACAATAAACTTCCAAACTAAATACAAGCACACTTATAATAATAAGCTATACTACCAATTCAATGTGCCACCTACCTCATTCCTCAACCATCATCGAGGAGGAATCCAAGGACCTATTGCCCATCCTCATCCATATCCATGCACACCTTACATCCTATTGGTCCATTCAACCCACTCATCCACCTTAAAAATCAATCACCTCCTCCACACTTACCATCAATAATTCTAGCACAAAATAACAAAAATGATAGAGCTCCAAGTCAAAATAGTTGCAATGATCAAAATAACTCACATTTTTATTTTTGAACACCAAAATTTTAAGGTTTACCCCTTGATCATTGATGGTTAGGATGACTATCGATGGTCAACTTTAGACCCCCTAACTGTCAATGGTTAGTTTATTCAACTTTTTCTTTTTTGCCTCCAACAAGAAAAATTTCAACTATAACCAAATCAATCACCCACCCATGGAGACTACCTTTTTTGCCCCCCTTGACCACCTCATCACCTCGCTTTTGGTCTATTTCAGCCCAACTAGCATGCATTTTATGATGACTTTTTCCTAGCCCTTTGATCACAATGACAACACTTGCCATGTTGACCACTTTTTAAACTTGTGCTACTTTATGCACACCCAATGGTTAGTGTCTTTTTAAGATCACTTCCTACCTCAAATACCTACACCTTCACCTAACCAATTTGTGTTTTCCCCAAGAGCACTTCCTACCTTGGATACCCATAAAAAACACATGACCTTATCTAGGAGACTTGCATTTAAAAGTGTTCCCAACCACCATGCATAAATGTGGTCATGCAGTCCACTTTTTACTTGTCCTTCTAGCACTAACCTTTATTTTTTACAAACTATGGCAACCTAGTCTTTGTACAATCTTGGCTATCACACTTTATGTACTTGTTTTCACTTCAATGCCTAACTTATCATTTACCATTTTTATCATCAACTCACACACTCATCAAACCCACACCGAATTTTGTCTCACCTCATCACTTCCAAATTTGAGGGGGAACACCTCCACCCATGCTTGAGGTAACTAAACCTTTGACCCAACAATCCATTTTTTGTTTTATAACTTATTGACATAAACTACATAACAAAAAGGGGAAAATTTTAGACACTAAAAATATACACAAGATGGTTCTAAATGTTACAATTACCTTATACCACCTTAGGGACCCTTTAGGCCCAACCATTGGCCTTTTGATCGATAACTAGGCATGGCCCTAGTCAATTGACCTACTAGATAAAACCCACACTTTAACCAACCTTGCCTTTGACCCCTAACCATCTATGGTCAGGGTAACCATCGATGGTCACCTTAACTATTGATGGTCAAGTTCCACCATCTAAACTAACTTAACTCACCCTCAAATCCATATTGATTTTTTATAATTAACTCATTTAAATCCATGTGTAAGATATTATATATATGAGTTATAATTAGAAATCTTAGTTAACATCTTATTGTACTTCTCCTTCCTTGCTTATAAGAAGAGAGGAAAAAGAGGTGAAATGGATCCACAACAATCAAGAGCATTTGCATCTAGAGCTTATTTTATAGGTATCCTTCCAAAAATATAGTGATCTAGCCATCATGATAGAGAGCCAACTTGCCATCACCCTTCAATCAGTAGCTAAGTACCATTACTCTGTTAGAATCATGCCAAACTCCACTAACAAGACAACCACCTCAACCACTCATCTAATCAATATTATGCAAGTTAATTATTTATTTTCCATTAATCAATTACTATATTTCCATTTTGAAACCATCCTATCACAAACCAATCTCTTAAAAATACCTTCTATGAGCCCATCAATCTGACTTTCATCAACCTAGACCCAACACATAATAACCACTAATGGTCATCCTGACCATCGATGTTTTCTCTAACCACCAATGATCACCTCAACCACTGATGGTTAACTCAACCACTGACAGTCACATCAGCTATTGATGATCACTATGGTATAAAATAATAGAAATCTATTTTCACCTACTTACCCTCAACCAAATCTAATTTTCTTTCCATTTGCCTATTCATAGACTCCCAACCTATTTTTTGAAGTACACTTGATCTATTTAACATTAGTATTGACTTGATTATTACTATATTAATCATTTTAGTAATTTTATTTATCAAGAATTTCTTGTATTCAATTTAATTAGATTTTAATTATTGATTCAACTACTTTATCTTTTATTTTCTAAACTTAATTGTTTAAAAACATGTGGATTGACAACCCCCAGAGAAGCTCTTATTTCTAGGATCTAGCTAGTGCTAGGAAATCCACCTAGCTATCGACCTAACCACCCATTTTATTTAGGGTTGTATTATTTTTAGGTCATACTCCAAATCCAAATAGGATATGTTCACAATATTTTTCTCAGCATGCGTAAAATTAAACATGTTTTTCAACCATACCCATATCTAGTTTCTTCTTCCTTTCATGAAATATAAGCTAAAATTCACTGAAACAAAAATATAGCATGTACTATATAGTATGTTAAATCAAAAACATGTAATTTATATAATATAAAAGTGGTTTGAAAAGGAAAATAAAAATATGACTAGGCATGATGACTCATCCCTACTTTGGGGTTGCTTTATGTCCTCTCTCCTAACTCCCTTTTTATATATATGTTCATTTTTTGAAAGAGGAGATCATTATGATTTTGGATATGTAGAAAATATAATAAAATGTTTTACTACATCACCTTTTAATTAATAAGAATCTAATTTTCCTTCATTTTTAGGTTGTTTATGAAGTGTGTGCCTCATGTTCATTGATGCAGCTTAGTGAATGTTTCATTTTTCTATGTTTATATCTAATTTTTTTAACCTTATGAAACACATAATAATTCTCATAGGTCATATTAAGTGTCAAAGTATGATTTATACCTAATTTAGAAGTGAATACAACTAGTGTTAATTCCTTCCATGCTAATGTGAATATTTATCAAAACTTTTATATGAAATAATGATGTAAGAGTCATATAGCTAAAGCTGAAGTGAATGTGTGTAAGTTATTTAGATTTACAAGGGTGTCAAGTATAGTAATAATTGGATATAACATTGGTGAATCACCCATAATTTTCAATTTTCATGTTCAATATTATTTTGTGTATTGCTCCCTTTACCCTTTTCCTAGTCAAGAAATCACTAAATTAGAGAGTTTAGAGTAAATCAGGTGAGTGTATTATTGACACATGTCAAACTGTCACCCCTATCATTAAAAACTTTAATTTTCATGTTGTTTTCCTTGTTAATTGGTGTTTTAGTCTTTTAATTTCCTTTTAATAGTCACCCAAAGCCTTGGTTACCAGAGTTTAAGGTAGTTTTGATGAAGTTAAGGTTTTGATCATCATAGTCATGTGCTGGTCTAGCCACTTTGTGACCAGTTTTAGGTTGTCTCAAGAGTAAAAATATTAAAAAACATAATAAGAGTCCTTAAATCTTTTATCATAGTTATATCATGTTGTATAATTGATCTAACTAGTTGGTGATATGTTTGACTAACTTCATGACTCAGTTACATTTTGGGTCATTTTATGGCTTTTAGAGTGGGTTTTGAATGAGAATTACAATATAATATAAAAATAATAATATTATACACTTTTTTATGTAATAAAAGTATAATATATCCATTTTTAGTAGTTTCATTAGACTTATCAAGTGTTTCTGGTAGTTTTAGTGTCAAAAAGCCCTATTTTGAGGCTATCCATACAACTCTTCAATTAAAAATTAAGATTCAGGCATATTAAATACTTTATTTATCCATTAAAATTTCAAAAAAAGTGATTTATAATATTTTTATATCTTAAAATGAATAAAACTATTTTATCTCTCATATAGACCTCCTTAGCAGCTCTAGAAGGGCAATTTTCAAATGTTTGGTACAGACAAAGGAGAGAGAATTAGGATATAAAACTTTGGATAATTATATTTACCATAATTATATTTAAATTATTGTAAATTTTTTCATATTAATCTACCCATATTTATTAACAATCTCTAAGAGCGTAAGGGGGTCACTATGAGTTAGTCATCTAGATAGGGCGTAGGTTTGCCTCCATTCCTTCACTTATGAGATAAATGGAGAAAAATGGTTTTATGGGGATAATTTTATGGGTAATTAAAAAAAAATTAATGTTTTAATAATCATCTAATTTACCTTTATAAGAGGATTTTTGATGGGAAACTGGTTGCCTATCTTAATTTGAGATTTGGCAATTTTCACGCAATCTTTATATATAAATGAAATGTATTTATTTTAAGGAGTTTAAAATATCATGTTTCATGTATTATCACATATATTTAATCCAATAAAGGTTTTAGTTACTTTAATTTTGAAAATCTCTTTCTTGAGATACCATGTTTGATCATTTGGCTCTTCCACAAGGTGTAGTTGCAGATATAATGAGATGTTCAGTGTCTAAAGAGCATCATAGTAAGTTTTTCTTGATACTGAGTTAATTATTAAGGATTATATGTATAAATTTTCCATTTCAATATATTCCATATGAGGTCAAATGACCATGCTATCTTAAGAGCTCAAAATCTTAGTTATAAGCCTAATGGGCAGGCTATAAGGAACATAATGGTAAGTAATAAGAGCTATGAGGAATCATGAAGGTGTTGAAATGTGTTTTGAATTCATGATTTTATTAATAATTCTCATAAAATATTCAATATTCCTAATGAAAATATGAGATAAATATCTCTCTAGAGCCTCTAATGCTTAAATAACACTAAAAGAATGTATGTCCCTGAGTTATCATCTTGTAAGACCTTTGAAAGGATTATGTTTCATCATAAACATGTTCATCAAGTGTTTGATGAACCTTAAAAGTGGTCTAGTCTTATTTAATAATATGATAGTGTTTATTTGAACTCAAGGTACAACAAGACAATGAAGAAAACCTCCTTGAAACTTTGTTTAGCAGAGTTTAGGGTGAGTTAAAAATTTTAAGGTAAATACCAAATGCTTTATTATCCATATTTATCAAGTTATTTTGAGGATCTACAAGTTGTTTCAAGGTTTTAAAATTATTCAATGGTTTTAACATCACATTTGGCATTTTATTAATAATCTCAAGAGACTTTCATAAAGTACATATAGAGGATGTAAAGAAAGATAATATCCACTTACAACAATTCTCCTTCTCAAGCTATATCTTCAAGAGTCATCTTGTTGAAATATGAAGGTAGGTGAATTACAAGTTTGATAAATCAATTGATATAAATGAGAAATGAACATTATATATTATTAAGAACATGAAGGTAGGTGGGATGGCATGGTGGACCTTTAGTCTGTACAAAGACACACCTACACCTATAACCATGATAATAGGGATATTCCAAGAAGTATTATGTTATAGATATGGTTTGAAATGTGGAATTATTAATTAGAAACCCAAATGAGATTAACAAGAAATTTTAATTTTAAGAGCATGAGGTAATTATAATAAAAATTTATAATTGTAGTTAAGCATCAAAATCTCCACCTACATCCATACATTTTGGCTCAGTCAACTAGGTCTAATGTAAAGGTAGACTTCCAAGAGATAAAGAAAGAGATTGCTTGTAGGTTGGATAAGTTTATGATAATTAGTATTTCATTAAAGACTAGACAAAATGATGTTTTCGATAACTATGAGGTCTAAAATATCCTAAAGTAGTAATCTACAGTCAAGTACAATAGTCAATCTAACCCACATGACCTTCTAAGCATAAAGGGCATTTATATACAAGGTGAACTAGTGGGAATCAAGAACTTATATGATGTCATGAGTTGATACAATAAGAATATAGTGATATATTAAAAAAGGTATTATAGAATGGAAGTAAGGAAAAGAGACTTTTCCTCAGTCTGTATAAGTCAACCATATTCATTTATAGTCAACTTGGACCTAATGGATAATCTTGAAGGATTCAAACTCAAAGATCTCAATGGTAAATTTCTTAAGGAGTTGCAATAATTTTTGAATATTAAATGATTTGGATACAATATCATGATGTGTTTCAAGCTAAATACTCTCAAATATAATTCATAGGCTTAGGTTAAACCTAAAATCAAGCCTAAAATGAGACTTATAACTATATATGGAAAAGACAGAGTCAACCTATTTTCATGATCCATACAAAACCATTTAAGGAGATAAGGGAATTTGAAATTTTTTAAATGATTTAAAAATAAGTTTCAAGGAGGTTATTGAGATATGTTAAATGAGTTTCAAGGTATTTTTATCTCCCATCCCACCTTAGTCTGCATAAACAATAGTAAATCTCCACTGACAGTCATTTAGCGACCTTTAGGTAGTTAAAGGCAAGAGTAGAGATATGGGTAGGGGTCATAAGTGAGAAGAGATAATGTGAGTTTTGGAAGCATGTTATATGAGATGAGGTCAAGTAAGAGGATTTAGTTCTATTAATAAAGGGCCCATGAAAATCATGGCCTAAAAGGGTAGAACACAGTCATGACATATAGTTAGTTAAAACATGGAAGAGATCTCTCAAAGAGACATATGAGATGGAGATGATATAGTTGGAGAAATTAATTTGATGATTATATGATAGTATGAGAATATTCCATGCCTTGAAAGTATATTAGTAGGTAATAAAACATAGTCAACTACCCTAAAAGCCCACCTACAGTCATACCCTAAGAAGTTTCCTACATGTTTATTTTAGGGTCAGTTCTTCAATCAAGACCTAAGAAAAGATACATAGGGTTTTGAAAGGATATTTAAACTAATTTTATACTTCCAATAAGTCTAATAACTACTGAATAGCTTATTAAGGTGTAAGTGAGGTCTCAAAAATAAGAATGCAAACAAGGTAACCTAAATATCTACCTATTAGTTACATAAGCACACATGCTATTTCTAAGCCTCAAGAAAGGGGTAGAGCATGTTTGAAATTGATTTAACCTATTTTGTATCTCAATAAATTTCAATATAAAGAGAATATTAGCTATTAAAGGGTAAAACATATACAAAACATAGTCAAGATAACCCTAAATGAGTACCTACAGTTGGTTTAATAACTATTTGAGCAAATAGTGCCTAAGTATCTAAGAAGCCATTTAAGGACCAATTAAAGTTACCAATGGGAATAAGATGTGGTATTACATGTTAATTAAGGTATTGAACCCTAAGAAAATTCTCATTTTAATTAGAATGAAAAAAGTGACTGAGTAGGGTCAAGAGCAACATGCTACCAAGAAACCCTGAGCATCATTTTGGGAGTTCTAGATGATATTGAGAGAAAATTAATGAGGAAGTTGTTATATAACGTTAAAATTATTAAAATATACCTAAAATAAACATTTTTAGTAAAAAAAACTTTTTCAAACCTTTTCAAGCAGATAACTTTCCTAGGCTCTTTGCATAGAGGCAGCCCCAGTCAGTCATGAGGTGAAATGGTGTTTTGAGAGATCTATAGGTGTGATAAAGTTTTGAAAATTGGTACATAGAATTTTAATGACTAGTTTAATAAAATAATGGTCACCTAAAAGTCATAAAATCAAAGTAAATATCAATTATTTTGTCTCAAACCTTGCCCACTCCATTGGCAAGGGGTAGCCTTAAGACTAAGTGGGTCCATTTGGTCTCAAATCATAAAACAAGTTACCAGACCTCTTGAAGGATTATTAAGGTAGTAAAAATTCATGAATAATGTTTTAATACCCTATAAATAAGTAAAAAAACTTAGTTTTTAGTCCAAAAATCAAGGAGGTAACAAGTTTAAACCCTAAGTGCGCTAACTTATATACCATGGGCATACAGAGTAGTGATGAGAAATTAAAAATAATGTGTAATCATAGGGGAGATTTTTTCATAGGTTTAAAAACCTCTCCCAGTACTAATAATGAGTCTCAAGACCCAAAACTCAAAATAGACCTCTCTCAAGTCACAAGAGCACTAAGCAAGCCACTTGAAGAACAAATTTAGATTCTCACACCATCTCTCATACTTATCATGGGGATATTATCAATTTGGGATAGATTATTAGGTTATTAAATAAGTTTTTACAATTTTTAGGAGGTCATTTGGACATCCCATCTTTATGAACAATCATTAAGACTCAGAATAGGTCTTAAGCCCTTCCAAAACCCTGATTGTGACCAATCATAGAAAATGGACCTCAAATTCATATATAATGACATATTTTTATCCTTAAAAATATTTTATTTTATTAATTAATCTAAGGATATTATAAAAATTTACTTTTATGATGATGTTACTTGTACAAATTTCCACAAATACCTTATTTTTTGCATATTTTTGGTATTTTTTAGGTGCTCTAAGAAGGGTGAACTTATCAATAATTAGATGATTTAATTTTGGATTTTTTATAGATATTAAATTCCAAAAAATTTTATGATATATTGTGGAGGTGATAAAACCAGGCCCATTTTTTAAGGCAGACCCAAACAGGCTCAAAATGAGGCTAGGTGTTGAGGTCATTTCTTGGTTTGCATATTTCCATAGGGTCTTAGGACCCCAAATTTGGTATGGAGGATGATATTAGTCTAGGTAAATTTAATCACATTATTTTTTTATAGTTTCACATGTGTGGGTGGTCATTTGGGAGAAATTTCTCTTTCTAAGCCTAGGAGGGCTAATTTAGCCTAATTGGAGAAGAAAATGAAGAAAAAGGAGTACTTCCACTTGGATTTGAACATTAAACTTTGTATGTATATATAAGGGTATATAATATACTCAAAAAATTTCCCAAGGTTTCAAGTTGGTTCATAAAATATTCTATAAAAGTAGCTTTTCAGGGTTTTAGGGCTAGAAAGAAGGGGTGTTAAAACATGTTATTTGAGGAAAGGATGTCTTTTGGACTACTTGATGGCTCTAAATTCCTTATTTTAGGTATTATTTAATTATAATAATCCATACATGGTAGGATTTTACCTATTCTAATGCAAAAACTCAATTTCTCTCTCCTAAGATTTTTGCACAAGGAAGAATCAAGTGAGTAAAGCATCAAATGGATGCATAAAACATTTCCAAAGGTTTTATTGAGGTTTATCCTTATTTAAATGAAAATTTAAGAGTATTAATAAGGCATATTTTATTTTAGGAATATTTCAAAGGTGTAAAATATCTTGAGAACTCCTAAGATGACCTTCTCATCTTTTAATGCCTAGTCAAATGACAAAGTAAAAGATGAATAAAATAGTTGTAATTGCCCCACTAATTGGAGAAACCTCATCAATTAAGGAAAGGAATAATTAAAATTAAGACTTGAATGTGAATTGAATACTTAATTTCAAAGAAAATGCTTTTTCTAGTCAAGAGAGGCATTCAACCAAGAATATAGGGTTCTTGAGAAAGGATTTAGGCACTTGTTAGAGTCAAATTCACTAATCAAGGATGAAGACATCCTTTAAAACTTCTTCATGATTAAAAAAAAAGTATAATTCCAACATCTACACCTTTTTACAAAGTTTGGATGAGAGATTAATCAAATAATACTATGTAACATTGGAGGAAGATTAAGTGAATGTTTCATTTCTTAGTTTTGGGGGATCTTGTCTCTTTCTCTCTCTTCTCTCATATTCTCTATATGTAAGCCAATTTTTGGAATTTTAATGATCCTTTACTTTATTTTTGATAAGTACATTCTTATTAAAAAAATTTACTTGCCTATTTTGAATGAATAATAATGAATTCATGCCTCTTCAAAGCTTGTGTTTAGTGTATTTTCATTATTTGTTGATGAATGATAGTGATAGTATAGACTTCCTTTAGTTTTTTCCTTGCCTCATTAACTATTTTAAGGTGTTATGTAATCTTTATAGGTTTCATGATGTTCTCTAACCATCGTGTATGTTTGGCAAGTGCAAACTTTAAATAAGTGTCTTTGAGAGACCTTTTAAATAGAAACCTTAGATCATGCATCAAGCTTGAGCCTCTGTGTGAAACATTATTGTTTGTAGACTCTCATTTTGGAAATTCAATCAGAATATGTTCTTATTTAGACTTATTAGTGCATATTACATACATTAATGTCACATTTTAGTATATCACCCTAGTTAGATAGGTTTTCCTTTAAGTTTACCTTCTTCTCTTTTCCATTGCATGTTGATAGTGCATATTAAAGATCCTAACCAATACATCAAGGGGAGATATCCCTTAGAATATAGAGATTCAATCCAAATATTAGGCCACCCACAACTTATGATTGTCTACATGTTACTTTAGATTGTGAAGGCCTAAAACTACCTTCACAAGGGTGCAAGACTAGTATTCAACATGTACCAAGGGAACTATCCCTTCATCTAAAGATTCTCTCCTATATAAGGCCACCCACACCTTGGAGAGTTTCAATTATGTCAATAGGAGTGAGAAAAATCACACATTATCATAAGGGTGCACTCCTAGGTGATAATAGTTTCTATCACACCCAGTGGGAGCAAAGATTGGAGCTAAAAAAAGACATTTACAGTAGCAAAAAACATTTATCATTCCTATAATAAGTGATTATCTGAGTTAAAACATTATTGACTGCAGATAAGTACTAGTTTCATGACAAATATCACTATAAGGTCTTCAAGTATAGATATTCATTTTGAGTTTGTTAAATTATCTTTACATTCAAACAAAATAAGAATATTTTTAAGAACAAGTCCATATCTTAGGAGGTTATTTCAGCCACCAAATCAGCCTATTGTGCAAACCACTACAAAGTTAAATCCCACTATCAACATGGCTACCCATAAGAACAAAGTATTTATCCATTTTAATGATTGAAGTCTTATCTCAATTTGGCCCAATATGATGAAATTCTAGCCTCAACCCTTAAAATTTTACCATATTTCATAGGTGAGGATCAGATTACACCCATAAAACCTATCAAAGATGTAGCCAACTTGTGTTCATTCCAACATCTTACCCAATAGAATGTTACCATTTGTTTACTTGATGCATCCTTCAAGCTAAAGGAATTTCAATGGTATAATAACCTTACATTGAAATCCATTTACACTTGGGATGATTTATGTGAAGTATTCTATAAAAATTTTGAGGATAAATTAGACCATTTATCTCTTGTTAAGTAACTCATTGCCATCAAAAGAGCACCAGATGAATTTATAACTAGTTTCAACCTTATATTTCAAAAAACATGGGACATAATACCTCTCATAATAAGGAAATATCCTAATTATGTTCTCCTATACTTTTTGAGAGACTTGAATTATGGTATTTCAGTTATGATTCAATCCATTGGTGGTAGGGCACTCCCAAATGCCTATGAGGTTACCATTAGAGAAAAAAATAGTCTAATTCAGGCTAGTAAACTTGTGCCTAGGCCTCCTATTCCATTTTCCCCATAAACACAACCTATTCCACCTCCTCAAGCTCCATCAATAGCCTTAATTATAGCTCCTAAAATTCAAATACAAGCTCCTCTTAGTCAATCTAGTGATCTTGGTGAACTAAAAGGTATGCTACAATATTTTAGCAATGAGATAGTTCAGATGAAGAGGCAATTATATAAAGCTAATAGTCCATCTCAAATACCTTATCAGCCCACATATCAACCATATAGATTAAAAAAGGACCTCTCTACCAAGGATTTAGAGATAATAGGCCTCCATACCAAGCTTAAGAAATCATTACACAAGCCTAAACATATGCTACAATTGAACCCAATGTTATTTCCACATCCAAGGCTATTGTACCAATAAAAATAACTTTATGCAGTACTCAAGTTGGTAACTTTATAACACACATGGTGTTTAAAATCAAGCTTTAATGGCACAAAATATGGAAATTACTTAAATGACACAAGAGGACACCTTTCTTCAAGGAGGCCAAAATAATGAATATATGATATAACAAGGGTAAGTGAGTCATGGAAAAATACAAAATAATGTAACTTTGTTAAATTGGTAAGTTGATAATCATGTGGCAGTAAATTAGATTAGTGAGCCTAGCAAATCAAACAACTTGGTTTTAGTCATCAAAATAGCCAAGAGAAGGGATATAAATGAGATGCAAGAGGGAATTCATGCTCTAAATTTTCATAATATGGCTTCTAAAGGTAATAATAATTATGTCACTACCCATTTATCTCAAAAAATCATAATTTAAAAGCAAGGCTCAACAAGTGCCTCAAGTATAAGAGCATCCTATTGCTCCAAAGGTGCAATCAAAGATTAGAGGATCTTACTTTAGCATAGTATACCATATTAAGAAATAAAAAATAAACATGACCATGTGGGATTCATTAGGAATTTTAGGACAAAAGGATAGCCTTATCCATGAGCTTGCATGCATTAGCTTGTCTACAAAACCAATAGAGAAGAAAAGTGTGATTCTAGAAAATTTAGACTAGAAAGTGAAAAAAAAATTATGGAAGGTTTATAAATGGGTAAATATCACTAAATATGATGTAAAATTAATTAAGACACATCTTTTCTATCTTTTTGTGGTCGCTAGAAACACACTAGTTCAGAATTGCATGGTTGATAGTGGGACAAGTAAAATAGTGATTTTAAAATAAATTAAAGATAAGCTGGGTTTGGTGTATGATCCAAACACTAAGGGTGTCTTTAAACTTTATGGATATCTAACCAAGATAGTGGGTATAATTACGAATCTAAAACTAACACTTCATGATGCCCAAATGTGACCATCTAGCAAGATGTGGTGGTGGTGGATCTTCCTCTATAATTTGATATGTGATTATCATGTGACTTTAATTCAAAGATAAGTGGGTATATTTAATATTATTAGACATACCTCATTTTTATAACAAGGTATGGAATTAAATTTATAATTAATTCATAACTTATTACCCATTTTCATCTAGAACCATACATGCTTGGTGTTGTTAATGATAATTATGTCATCTCAGATGAAGTAGAGAAAACTAGTGAGGTTGAATCAAAGTCATATCTTAATGGTATTCCTGATTTGTTTCAATGGGATACTAATCTTTATGATCATTATCCCTACAAGATGATAGAGGAAGACAAACTTGGAGTTTATTGTTTACATGAAGAAGGTTCACAAATTCTAGCTCTAGACAAAGAAGCTAATCTAATTGATGGTTTATGGAAACTCTATTTTGATGGATCACAAAACAAACATAGTATAGAGGATATAATAATGTTTATTTCATCCCCCCATAAAAATGTTACTATGTTTCTATAAAATTTTAGTTTGGATTCTCAAATAATGTAGCAGAATATGAGGCCTTAGTTCATGGTTTGGAATGGGCTAGAAAGATGGGAGCTAACCTCGTACAAGCATTTGGATATGGTGAACTTATGGTACATAAAATAAGAGGGATGAATGTGTGTAAAAATAAATTGTTAAATCATACAAAAATATGGTATGATATCTTCTAGAAGACTTTGGTGCATTTGACATACAATCAGTGCCTAGAGATAACAACAAGCATGCGGATAAGTTGGTTGCTATAGGAGCCCAATTTGACATTATATATTATGTAAGGAATGATAAAAATCATCCAAACAAAAATATTGTGGTAAGAACCTTAATTCCTAATAATAATGTGAATTTTTAAGTCTTTGAAGATGATTATCAAATTATTTGTTTCCTACAAGAAGAGGTTGAATTCTCTTCTAAAAATTAGTCAAAAAATTATAGCAGTATAGTGATCAAATAGTTTAGATCAAGTCTAAAAAATTACCCAAGGGTCTTGTCACACTTGAAAATATTCTTAGCAGGGATGATGAGATAAAAAGGGATAAAGATTATATGTATACCAAAGAATGACATTATGCAAGCATTGACATAGTCAATGGGAAAGCCCTCAAGCTTAGTAAAGTATGCTCTCAATCTCAAAAAGAATCATTTGTTTATGTATGTAAAGAGTTTATTGATGTGTTTGCATGAGAGTATAATGATTTAAAATTATTTGATCATAGATTGGCTTAACACATCATTAAACTATAAGAAGATATAAAACCAGTGAGGAAAAGACAAAGACCAATCAACCCAAAGCTAGAACCTTTGATGAGAACAAACCTTTGTAAAATGATTGAATAAACTATCATATTTGCCATCAAGAATTACACTTGCATGGATAACATTATTCCCATGAGGAATAAGAATGGACAAATTAGATTGTGTGTTGACTTTTTTGACTTGAACAAGGCCTCACTCAAGGACCATTATCCCTTTCCATCAATGGAACAAATACTACAGTTAGTGGTTGGTTGAGAAAGGCTTTCATTGCTAGATAGTTATATGGGGTGTAACCAAATATTTATAAAGGAATAGGATAAACTCAAAATAGCATTCAACACCAAGTGAGGGACCTTTGAATATCAAAAATTGCTATTTGGGTTAGGAGTAACATTTTAAAGAGCCATGGATATGGCCTTTCAAGGTTTGATTAATAGGTTTATTCTTATGTATTTGGATGATATTATAATATTTTTCAAAGAAATAAAGTGATCACATGCTTAACCTTAGAGAGGTATTTTAGAGATGTAGGAAATATGGGGTGTCACTTAACCCCAATAGGTGTGTGTTTTCAGTGCACGAAGGTAAACTCTTTGGTCATGTTGTTTCTAAGCATGGTTTGAGTATCATCCTCAAAAGAGTAGAATCTATTATTGCATTTTCCTTGCCTAAGTATAAGAAATAATTTCAAAGTTTCAATGGAAATATTAAATTTATAAGAAGGTATATAACTGATTTTGAAATTTTGTTAAGGCCTCTTACAACTATGCTCAAGATAAATCATAATTTTTCTTAGACCAAGGAAGGCATGATTTTTTTTTAATAAATCAATCAAGCCATAGTTATTGTTCCCACTCTTATCAATCTTGATTTTTCAAATTATTTTGTGTTATATGCATATGATACTATTGATATAATTTTAGGAATATTTACATAATAAAATAAACAAGGTTAGGAGCATCCCATAGCATTTTTTAATCAAGTCTTGGAAGAGTATGAAACAAGGTAGACATTTGTAGAGAAACATTTGATTTTCATAATAAGATGTCTCAAAAAGTTTAGGAACTTACTATCTAACATCAAGATCCATGTGATGGTTTCCTATCCTAGCATCAAAGAGTTAATGTTGAAAAAAGACATAAGTGAAAAGAGAGCAGGATACATAAAAAGGGTCATGGAATATGACATGGAAATAAAGGTAACCAAGATTATTAGAGGCAAAGGGTTGGGTGATAATTTGGATCAAGACTTATAAGAAAGTAAAGAGGTAATTTGGGTCTTGAATGATGAAGATATTGTAACTAATCATACACCTTCAATAATCTAGTTTCAATATATGATAAGATACTTTCAAAGTGGTATGTATCCTCCAAACTTAAGTTGTTCAAAGAGAAGGTATTTTATGCTATAATATATTCCTTTTTATTCTTGTTAATGGTGTGTTATTCAAAAAGGATGTTAATGAAATGTTGTTGAGATGTATAAATCTAAGTTAATTTGAAAGATTACTTGAAGAATTTGATGATGGACAAGGTGGAGGCCACTTTTTATCAAGGAAGACAACCTTGAAAATCATGAGTGGTGGATATTATTGGCCAAATTTTTTTAGATATTATCATGTTTGGGAAAGGAAGTGCAAGAAGTGCACATTATTTGCAAGAAAGGAAAAGATTGTTGCCTTATCTCTTCAACCTATTTCAGTATATTAGCCATTTATCCAATGGGGTTTAGAAATAATTGGTTTCATAAATCCATATTTTATCTTGGGAAACAAGTGTATTTTCATAGTCACATATTACTTTACTAGATGAATAGAAGTAGCAGCTTTGAATAAAGTAAATGAATCTAGTGTCTTGGACTCTTATGAAGGTTTTCTCACAAGGTCTGGTGTTACTTACAATATAATTTAAAACAATGTTATGGAATTTGTATGGGATAAAATTAGTCAATGGGTTGTTTAAAATGGTGTGTTTTGCAACACTTATTCCAATTATTATCTACAAGGTAATGGTCTTGCTAAGTCTACTAACAAAAACTTATTGAATATCATTAGGAGAATCATCAAAGATAATAAAAAGACTTGGAATTTGAATTTAAAGTTAATTTATGGGTTGATAGGATCACCTTCAAGAAGTATATTACCAATTCACCCTTCAAAATAGTGTATGGGAGAGAATCTATATTTCCATCTCATTCAATCTCCCTACTTTGGACTTAATGTGTCATCTATAACTATTATAGAGTGAGACTATGGAAGTGAGATATGATAAACTTATGGAGTTATAAGAAATCATAAATCAGTTCATGTTAGCTATAGAGATGCATCAAGCATAAGTGAATAAAATATTTGATATAATAGCATCTTCAAGGATCCTCAAGGAAGGTGACTTGGTTCTTAAATGGGATGAGGATAGGGAAAAAATAGGAAGACACACAAATTTTGACTCACTTTAGAGTGGTCCTTACATTATTTCTAGTTGTAAGCCTCATAATGCCTTCTAAATAGACAAGATGGATGGTGAAGAGTTCCCAATCCTAGCCAATGGGATTAATCTTAAGCATTATTTTTGAAGATAGATAATTTATCGTACATAGTAGTGTTAAATTTTCACTTTCCTCCAAGTGTTATCTTACACATTTTTAGTTTGTAGTTGTATTAGTTTTCAATCCCTTAATTACTTCTGCACAAGTGTTGTTGCTTATAGAAGGTATTTTCAGTTTTAGATTTGCATGAAAAGTTAAAATAGGGTTTATCATGTTCAAATCATATTTGGTGATTATTTTCATGACTCCATATCTGAATGGACTATCAAGATGACTAATCTTGAGTGTTTAGTAGGCAAACTTCCTTGGGAGGTAGCTAAAAGTGTTGGCAAATTTTTCCACCATTGGTCAAGGTTATGTGCAAAACCAATTTGAGGTCATTTAGTTCTGGTTAGTGGTCTATAACATGTTTTGGATAAATTAAGACTACTTTTCAAAATTTAAGGTAAAGTGAGTCTAACTTGTTTCTTGAAAAGTCTATCAAAAACTTTGGTAATGTCTTATCAAGGGATTCAAGTTCATTATCTTAAAGGTCATTTTAAGTCATTTAATGTGATAGGAAATAAATTACAAATTATAATCAATACATTCAATATAATTTTAATATTCCCACATTATTTCTTTTTGTGGTTGCTTTCAAACATCTTCAAAACATGGAACAAGTACAAATTGAGGTTCAAAGTGCAAAAAACATCTTAGCACGTTTATTTTCTTATATTTAGGTATTTTATAAGAATAAATTCATGGATTGAGGATTAAAAAATATATACACAACATCATACAAACTTAATCAAGCCAAAAACATGCTCAAGAATAGCTCATAGGTCCAAAATTGGCAAAAGTTTCCTTCATTTCTCCATCAAGTTGTTTGTAAGCTAGTAAAGATTATTTTAAAACATTTGGTTCATTAAGGATAAAAATATTTAGATAAAATTATATTATGGGAATATAGTTTCACCTATTTAGTCAATATTACATGCATTAGTTGTAGGTTTTAGGGGATTAACTTTATGAACCATTGCGAGAAGGAAAAGTACTTTAAAACCCTTCTAAAACCTTAATATCTCAATTTTATGAAATATGATTGCATTTTTGAGAGATTTTATGCAAATGTAAAGTTTATTTTATATCTTAAGGGGATAAATAACCCTCTTAAATATTTTACAATAAAATGTTTAATGCAAATAATGGTGAAAGGTGCAGGTACAAGTTGTAAGGTTTCAAGAATGCAAGGGGAATACAAGATATAATTAAAAATTAATTAGGTATTTATACCTCATATACCTCAATAAAATTACAAAACTTAGACATATATACATGCAAAAATGAGAAAATGCAAGTTGTGACAACACTAACAAGTGCATATCTTGAGTTTTACTAAATGAAATATCATGAAAATTGACATGAAGATATGTTTTTATGTAATTTAATGTTTAAATGTGATTTAATATCTATAAAATCGATTATTATAGATAAATTAGTAAAATAAAAGTGTGCATCATGACGGAAATTAGGGTTCTTAACTAATTTGCTCATGGATGGAGTATGAAATGAGTGTTTTACACCTTTTTAAGGGAATATAATGATATTAGAGGGTGTATAATTATTTTTAAGGTCTTAATAAATTATTATACTATAAAAACTAATGCAAAATAGGCTTAGATCACTAAAAATAATCTCCAGGCAACCCTACAAGAAACAAGCAGGCACTTTTTTGAGAAATTTTGTTTGAGAGTTTTGTGAAATATTTATGAGATTTAAAAAATTATCAAGGTATAAACCAGTTATACATATAAAATTATCCTAAGGGTAGTTTTTAGTGAGACTTATAACTCATTTTATACCCCCAAATCCAAATCAGGGTTTCTTAAGGCCTAAAAAGCACAAAAGGGTATTTTCGGAAGTTATATGTGGAAATTAGAGATAAAAATTTGTTTTAAGGTATGTGACACTATTTTTTTGATGTTAAAATAATCATTATAGCCCTATTATATTAAATTAATTCAATTTAATCAAGTTTAATATTATCATTGTGTATTTGACAAGCTTGTCAAGATGGAGAAGATGGACATATCTAAGAAAGATAAGTATAGAGAGATATGATTGTTCATAATAAAATTAAATATCATAATGGATATTTCATGAATACATAAAAAATAACACATGCATCCATTACCTATGCCTAGTTGGAGGAATAAGAGTCCAAACCTATCAACAAGCTCCATTAATGCATAAAAATCTTTAACAAACCTTGCCAAGTCAATCACTTGTGTTCTTTGCCATTTGGAGAATAAGAAGAGGTAAAGAGTTTTTTTTTAAAAAGGATTAAAGGGTTGAATGATTATTAAACAACCTCAATATGAAATTTTATCTCTCTCTAATGCCAAGGTCATGAGGAAAAAGTTAAATCAACGTAAAGAAGCCTTCAAACAACCCTATCAAGGTGGAGAGACATCATGCAAGAATGGAGGGGTTATTTTAATACTTTACCAAGACTTGAAGGTATATATCCATAGAGGAGAATTATTCATCAAGAAAAACATGCAAATAACTCACTTCTACACCATTTTTGGAGATATTTGAGGAAGTTGATAGAGAGAAACATCTAAGCAAGAATATAAATGCATAGGTGGGTCAAACTCCAAGAGACAAAGAGGAGAGTTAAATACACTCACTAAAAATATGGATATTCTCAAGTTATTTTAATGAGATGTTAAAAATAATTAAATTAAGATGATTAATACCCCTTCAAGCATTCAATACCATCAAGGCATGCAAAGAGACCAATTTCCTTCAAGATAGGTCATGAATGAGGACCTAAGACTTCTTCAATGCATTTAAACAAGCCTACCTCTCCATCTTACACCATTTAAAAAAATAAATAAGTTAAATATAGCATGTACTACATAGGATTTTAATTTAAAATTATGTAATTTGGATAATATAGAAGTGGTTAAAAAAGGAGAATAAAATGATGACTAGGCATAATGACTCATCCCCAATTTTGGGCTACTTTGTCTCCTCTCTTCTAACTCCCATTTTTATATCTATGTTAATTTTTTGAAAGATGAGGTCATTATGATTTTGGATATACAAAATTTTAGCCAAATTTTTTTACTACATTACCTTTTAAGCAATAAGAAGTTGGGTTTTCTTCATTTTTAGGTTGTTCATGAAGTGTGTGCCTCTAGTTCATTGATGTAACTTAGTGAATGATTTATTTTCCTATGTTTATTTCTGATTTTTTACCTTTATGAATATTATAATAATTATTTTAGGTCATATCAAGTGTATAATTCTAATTTCTACCTAATTTGGAAGTGAATTCAAATAATTTCCATTCCTTCCATGCTAGTGTGAATATATATCAAGTCCTTTGTAAGAGTCATATAGGTGAAGATGAAGTGAATGTGTGCAAGTTATTTATCTTATAAGGTGTGTCAATTATAGGCATAATTAGCTATAACATTAGTGTATCACCCCCAATTTTTAGTTTTCATGTTCGATTTCAGTCTGAGTATTGCTCCCTTTACCTTTTTCCTAGTCCAAAAACCACTAGATTAGAGAGTTTAGAGTGAATTAGGTGAGTGAACCAAGGGAATCAACCCTTCATATAGATATTATCTCCAATATAAGGCTACCCACAACTTTGATAGTTTTCATTGTGTCAACAAGAGTGATAACAAGCACACATTCTCACAAAGGTGCACTCCTAAGTCATAATAAGAAGCAAGAGAGGAATTAAAAATAGTAGAAATAATAAAATCATGATGATTAATGGTTTCAAAATAAATTTTAGAATGACTACACTATTATTCATATAAGGTGTTATACCTTAAGTGTTTGATCTACATTGTGAGAATTTAAATATCCATCATTCACCTTATAGCCTACATTTTTTTCACCATAACTTCATCTCAAACCTCTTGACATAGAGTTTGATGTTGAACATGATGAAATATATAAAACTACTCTACTATATAACTAATGTGTTTCATAAGATGATGTCTAATTTTTTTTAGATATTTAGTCTTATCTTGTTCATCTGAGAAAACTTATTTACCATTATATAATTTAAAACATTCATCACATTTATCATTCAAAGTAACCATATTTTAATTTGAAATTGAAAGCATGTCATTGGGAACCGTAACATTAGGATCAACACTAACATCATTTTTAGGTAACCAAAGGAATTTCAAATAGGGATTAAATATATCCTATCACTTTTTAGAATTGTGGGTTTAGATTTAATTACTTTTGATGGCATAAAAGAAATTCATTCATAACATATAAAGATCTTAGGATTTAAAAAATATAAAATAAATGTAACATACAGTATTTAGGGTTATAAATTTTTATTTTATTTTTTAAAAAGATAGGTAAGAAGCTATAAAATAATCAAATATATCACAATTGAAGTAAAATGTACCCTTGGAAGGATTTGCAGAATGCGGGTTCACAAAGTTTTTAGTGGGAAAGTGGGTTTATATACATAAAAATGTAATACATCTAGCCATAAACATGCAAATAAATAAAATCAAACCTAAAGCTATAAAATCAAACATAATTTCTAAATTATTTCCAATGTAGTAATTGACTAAAGGGGTTTTAAGAAGAATATCTAATTTTGTATAAATGTAGAAATATCTGTTAAGAACACATACTAACGTCAAGGTTTTTAGATCAAGACAATGAGATCCCATAATACTTTTAGAGGCTTGAGCGTGCCCTCATAACCATTAAGTAACATTCCCAAAATTATTAAGTCTTGTTTATCAGCATCAAGTCACATTCCTAGTATCTTCAAGACATATTTCTATAAATTATCACACATGTGAGATATTATTTGTTAAATTTATTTTTTAGGTCTAGGTATTTTAAAGCCTCACTTGAATTTATGAAATTTAATGCAGATCTCCAAAATTTTGATTTCCTTCTTCAAAACCCTAATAGGGTAACTGGGTCCACAAAATAATAAGGAAAAAGATATGTTTTGGGGACTACGATACACCAAAGAAAATTATAATTTCATCTACATTTTTATGGGCCCTCCAAAATACAATATCAAAAGTAACACACTAAGTATAATGTAATTCTTTAGCAAGGCAATCCACTATAATGCAAGTGTCTACTCTATGACCTTTTTTTTAGAATGAATGCTTAGTGAAACAAGAGTTGTGATGTGGATTTAGTACTTATTGTTAAGAAAATTATTTAGAGTGAAAGAGTTTTGACACCATTTTATATTTTTATGAGTAAAGTATTTTTATTTTGGAGTAATGATATGTTACTACATATCTTCAATGTATCTTGGCCTTTGGCTTTAACCGTGAACTTGTAGAGTGAAAAATCATAGGGTTTGTTTGGTCATAAAGTTTTGCATTGATGTATTTATATTTAAATGAATTTGAGTAAATCTATGGACCTATTAAATAATCAAAACATATTTATATATCATTTTGCATCTAGACAATTTTCATGTCCAATGATAATAAAACATGTGGACTTCATAGTTCAAGTGCATCTATATGTATACTAGTCACTGACCCAAATGTGAAAGTTACATCGAAAAGGATGTAATTTTTTATTTTGGTAAAGTGGGGTTTTATAAAGTGAAAGAGTGTAAATAGACAAGTTCAAACCTTAATCAAAAACCATGATAGTTGACCCCATATCAACTTTTGTGCATGTAGTGTTAAGCAATAATAATAATATATTTTTGATGGAGGTGACAATCAAAAATGAAAAAGGGTAAGACCATATAAAAATTGAAAGTGGTGAAACATTTATAGGTAAGGGATTGAAAAAAATATATATATGATGTAGAAGGGTAGGAAAATGTTCAATTCATTGCGATGTAACCATATGTAGGGTCCTAATTAAGAAATGTTGTATAATTATGTAACTAGAATTTAAACAATAATTTTTTTTGTTTTGTATTAATAAGATAATAATTATTACATATAAAGAGAGAGAATAATTTATTATATATAATATTAATTATATATTACCTATCTCAAAAAAATATTATTTAATATATGATTAATAAATAGTTATAATATTATAATATATATATCATTATTATTAAATTTAATTATATTATTATTATTATTATTATTATTATTATTATTATTATTATTATTATTATTATTATTATACACACATACATATACTTTTGTGTGTGTGTGTGTGTGTGTGTGTGTGTGTGTGTGTGTGTGTGTGTGTGTGTGTTGATTTACACAAATTATGATGGGGAGAAAGGTAAGTGTCACTATATATAGGAAAGTTTAAAATAGATCTTTTTGATATAACTACAAAACTAAAAGAATCTAATAATGTGGGTTGCCCCTGGGTTATGCTAAGCTTACACATTTGGTACAACATGAACCACAATAAGCCCCATTTATATATATTATTACTATAATATGTGTGTATGTGTTATAGTAATAATATATAAAAAGATTTATTATGGCTCATGTTATGCCAAATGCATAATCTTAACATAACCCAAGGGCCACCCACATCATTATATTTCTTTAGTTTTGTAGTTATATCGAGCCATATAAAACTTTCCTAAATATAGTGACACTTACCTTTATCCCCATTTTAGTTTGTGGAAATCAATTTTATTTACAAGGAGAGAATGAGGATGTTTTTTGCTTCATTTTTATGGGTTGGTCATCATTATAAACAAATTTTCCAAAAGTTAAAGCTTAACTAAAAATTAACTTAAAGCATGGATTAGATGAAAAAGTGCTCATCTCTCCCCCATAAAAATTCTTTAGATGTAATAAATATTGTGCCATTTATAAATCAATTCATTACATCATAAGTTTGACTCTCTATAGGCTCCATACAAAACTTTTATAATGTCACTAATGTGAGGACTGAGTGGGTTGTGTGGTTGACTCTTGAAATTAAATTTACATTATAACTTTAAGTATATTTATTTCTTCCTTTTTGTAACTCTATGACATGTGAAAGTGGGAACTTTATGAAGTACGTGTAAAAGTTATTGACAACTAGAAAGATAAGGTAGGATTTGAAAATAAATGAAATGAAATGGTTATAATTACATCCATGAGATCGAATGGTCTATGGGACCATTGATTACACTAACCACTCAAACATTCATGGGATCCAATGTATCTTTTAGAATGCTCCTCCTTTTACTAATTGCGTTAACATCTCCCCAAACTTTTTAAATATTTTTTCCTTAAATATATCAACCCTGCAACAAATTCTTAAATGTATCAATTGTGCCTCTCATTAAATTCCATTCTTATTTTATTGATATTTATAAAAGCTCATTTATCTAGAACCATTCTTTCTAGCAACAACCTCACAAGTTCACAACACCACTATTTTGGTGTGAACAATATAAACTTTTTTTTTTGAAACCACAGTTTATATAATAATCATGTATGGTATGCCACAAGGGTAGTAGCTATAAATGAACCAACTTTTTATCTCATGTGTTTTAACTTGTATTGTCTCATTAAATGATCTCCTACCATTTATCTGAATAGATGAATGTATGAAATTATAGTTTTTTTCTTAATAATCATTTACTTAAAACCATGTTGTCCCATTTTGTCTTTCATTAATTCCTAGAAATAATTACAATAATCACCAATCATGATTCATAATTCATTTTTTTGTCAGAGTGACCTAGCACACATCAAATAAAACATATGGTGTCTATAGTCTTTAAAGGCATTGTTGTGTTTCAATTTTCATAGTTGTGAAGATACTCAAGGCATTTGTGTTGATTTTTTTTAAGGTTAGGCCATGATTTTTATTTTTATTTTAATTTTATAAAGTATTTACACTTTTCCTTCCTTTAACCCTCTTTTAACTCTCTCGACTTTCCTTTTTTTCTAGTATTTTTAACACTATTTTATAGAGTCATTACAATTATTTATGTGTTAATATGATCAAGTTATATGGATGAATGTGTAAAAGGGACCACAAATATTATTGGTTAGATTAGATGGGACACATGAGGAAGTGAGGGGTGTATAAAATGTAACTTACATATACTTTCAATGAGGTGGTGTAGGTTGGGTTATGGGAGGAGGGCCTTGTAGAGTAAGAGGTACTCTAGATGACCATTATGTATCGAATTCACAATGTGGTTTTATAAATATGGAAATTGGTTATGGTGGTCACCCTACATATGCTCATCCTAGTGGTCCTCCACCACCACTACCTAGAGGTGAATTTTTTAAACATCTTTAAACTAATTATTTTTTATACATTATTAACCTTAAAATAACCTTTCATTTTTTCAACAATAGAACATCAATGACCATTCATTTCCTTTTATGACTTAATTTATAATTTTTTAAAATAAAAATATAAAAAAAACTTTGTAGAAAGTAAACCAACTACACCCAAATTTTATTTCATTAAAATAATTTTTCATGGATATTATTTGGACCGACAATAACATATACAAGATATTAAAAGCATGTGTGTAAATTTATGTGTTTAATATTTTTCATGTATTAAAAAAAATACATGTTGCCTTTGTGTTTTGGTTGTTTTTAAATATTTATAGTCTATATAGGTATTATTATGAAAATTAGAGGCTTTAAAATTTGCATAGATATTGTCTAGTTTTAAAAATACATGTAAACTCATCTCCCCTTCCATTATAGTCACAAACATTTTTTTGTTTGTTTGTTCAAATTTACTTCAGTAGACTATATATATTTTCCTATTTATGATAATTTACAAGAATAAACAACATTTAATCAAATCTCCATATATGCCCTTAAAATTTAGCTATTAATAATCTAAATTCACTCAACAAATCAGAGCTTTCATGTTAGCTAGACTATGTAAATGTTTTGGTGGTGTTTGGTAATTCCCACTAGGAATGAAATTTTGTAGGTACATGTTTTACAACTATCTAGGTTTTATATGAAAATTGTAGTGTATTATCAATCTAAACATGTCCATTTGATGAAGGAGATCCGTTGTTGACCCTTAATTTAAGATGGTTTCATGTTTGATACTCTTATTGCATTGTGCAACCTATGGTTTAGATTGTGGCCATAATTTGTTATAAACATAATTATTTACGTGACTAGACCTGTCATTTTTTGATAGTTGCATTATGAAAATGCCTTTCAAATGGATGGACTTTAACCATTTTTTATGAATAATTGAAATTAAATGTTGTGTTTACATAAACCAGTAGCCACTTATTTTTTGAAGTATTTAACCTCAAATTTAATAGTTTGTATTATATACATATTTATACTTGCATGAGATCTGAAGCTTACCCCTCCCCTTAAATATCAACATGTTGTGTACATATAACATTACCAATTTTTATTTTTCTATATCTTTAATTTTTAGTGAAGATAAAATTTTAATAATGCAAAGTTAAAGAGATGAACCAATGGAACTTTAAATAATACAACCTAGTGAAAAAGTTATTCCCAAAAATATGTAAATGGTATAAAAAATATAAATATATTATTATACATAGTGGTGTTGGACATAGTCATTGAGGTCAGAAGAATTGTCATTGATGTCAAAGGTAGCATGTGTTATCATGCATTAAATTCAAAGGTGTTGAGTTGAACATACTTGTGTGTGTACTTTAAATGCTTTTTCTCACATGGTTATCTTGACAAGATATGGCTAAGCACATAAGATGATGTTATCAACATTTTCATGTATGGTAACATTTGAAGGAAATGATAAAACTATGATAATCAAGTTTGTGTCTATTCTTTATGGTCTAAGTTCTATGTCATAAGGATGAATAGAGAAAATGTTATAAATGCATAAGGTTATTTCCATACTTAGATGATTTTTCACCTTTTTATTTGTCAAGGGAATTCTTTTATAAATATTGGTAAAAATAATTCTTGTAGACAAAAATCCCATAGATAATAAGGTAATTATTTTAGGAAAATGTTAAAGGCAATTTTTTTAGGAAAATTGGCTAAGTCTTTGTCAGACAAATTTTCCACAACAAAGTTTCCAAAGGAAATCAGTGCCACTTGGAATTATTTTAGAGAAAGTGTCTTGGAGAATTCTTTTAGAAAAATGTCCCAAACAAAAATTTTGAAGGGAATTTTTCAAAAAGTTTGAAGGGCAAGTGGACCATTTAAAATTGCAAAAGGGATATTTTTAGCAAGTCCGAAGGGCAAGTGGACCATTCAAAAGTTCTAAAGGGATATTTTCAAAATGTCAAAGGGTAAGTGGACCATTCAAATCTTTTAATGGGATCTTTTCAAAATGTCAAAGGGTAAGTGGACCATTCAAGGCTTTCAAAGGGATATTTTCAAAAAACTTGAAGGGTATGTGGACCATTTCAAAAAAAATTGAAGGGTATGTGTCCTACATAGAAGTTTTGAAAGATATGAGCAAAGAAATGAAGGACAATTCAAAAGTCTTGAAGGGAACTTCGACAAAAATCCCACAAAAATTGCCCTGAAGTGCACTTAGACAAAAAACCCATAGAAATTGTCTCAAAAAGCACTTAGACAAAAATCCCACAATAATATGTTTAAAGGATAATTCAAATGAAGAAAGGACATTTGTAGATTTTCCAAAGAACACTTGTAAAGTTTCAAAAGATAGTTTAAAAATCTTGAAGGGTAGTTTTATTAAAGAGAAAGGACACTTGAAAGTGTTGAAGGATAATTGTGGAGGACACAAGGCCAGTTCAAAAAAGCCAAAAGGATTCTAAGACAAACTCCTAAAAGGCATATAGATAAAGATAAAGATTGAGCATGTCTAAGATAATTGAAAGAAGTGAAAGTGAACCAATCATATAAGAGATATTAAGAAACAAGAAAGAGCTCGATGGTTAATGAAAGAGCAAATACATGATATTTTAAAAGATCTAATGACTTGAAGAACCTTGGATAAAGAGATTGATAGTTCTATTTCAAAATTTGAAATAGTGCATACAAAAGATTAAATGGTTCAAGTTAGATAGTGAATGGAACCAAAGGCAAGATGAACAATCCTCATTTAAAGACATGATTAGATAAATAGTTAGCTAAAAATGTCTACATGGAACTTGAGATTGATCAATCCAATTAATCAATCATTAATTAAATAAGTGGCATAGTTATGACCTGAATCCAGTAGCTTCTAAATATAGTAAAAAGATTTGAACATTGTAGTGTGATGCATGAACTGAGATACAAGAAAGTGTATATGTTAAAGTTGCATTGAATGAGAACCAATTAAGGGGAATTAAAATGTGAACATGTTGTAGATATGAAAACCTAGACTTATTTATCCATATATGTGACATATAGAACTTTATATGTGTTGTTACCATTGTTGTTGTTGCAATTGAAAAAAAGAGCTATCAGAGTAACTCAAAGTGTGTCAACTCAAGATGTATGTAGACATAGAGTGAAAGTTAGAAGGATAGATATTGAGAAAAGATGAAGAAAGGTCACCTATATAATGTGTAGAGATTGAGTAGAGAGGAAGAAAAGGCATAAAAGGAATGAGCAGAGAGTGAGTAGTTACAAACTTGACTTGTAACAAAGAAATTGAACTGGATTCATTTATGAGTCTATCTTGTACACTAGAGTTATAACTCCATAGTTCTAATTTGTTGGTGCCTTTATAAAAAATAAGTTGGTGCTCAATTAGGGGATTAATTTTTCCTAAGGATAAGTGCCCTTAGATGTTACCAATATGGTTTTACCAGTGAGGTGTTTTAACTATGAGGCTAAATTAGAATAGTATATTCTAAAAGATATTCTCACTGTGGTTTTTCCCTTTGGGTTTTCCATGTATAATTTTAGTGTAATGTGATTTTGTGTGTGTGTGTGATATATGCATTTATTATTTAATATGCATATGAAATTATAATTACTTTAAAAGGTTTAAAAGAACTAGTTTTATTTGATCTACTTATTCACCCCCCTCTCAACAGATAGTTATGTTCAAAAATTGGTATTAGAGCCTAGGGTTCCTTAGGAAGAAGCTTAATCAACTTAGGTATATCTTGGTTAGTGAACATAATGGCTAGTCAATAAGGATCCTCCTCAAACAAAGCACCTCTCTTTGATGGATCTAACTATGCTTTTTGGAGCATAAGGATGGAAACATATTTGTCCTCTTTAGGGTTTGATGTATGGATCTCTATGGTAAATGGATATACATCTCCTACTATATCTCCTACTGATCAAGCTTTCAAGAATGGCATATGAGAACAATGCCAAGGAAAATAATGCTAATCTTTTTGGACTATCAAACTCAAATTTTGTCAAAGTTATGCACTATCAAAGTGCAAAAGACATCTTGAACAAGTTAAAAGGTTTCTATGACGGAGATGACAAAGTGAAACAAGACAAGCTACAAACATACAAAGGGAACTTTGAGAGTCTTAAGATGAATGAAGAGGAAATGATTGTAGACTACCTCCTCAGGGTAGATGAGATAGTGAATGCTATCAGAGGACTTGGAGAAACAATAAAAGAGTCAACTATTGTCAAGAAGGTTTTGAGATCCCTACCATCAAGATATGACTCCAAAATCTTTTTAATTTAATAAGCAAGAGATTTGGACAAGATCACAATGGATGAGCTACATGGAACATTCATAGCCTATGAGATGAGAATGGGAGAGATTAACACGTTTAAAATAGAAATTACATTTAAAGTAGAAAAGTAGGTAAAAGAAAAAGTATCCACATTTAAATCTAAGGAGACTGATGAATAAGAATCTAACTTTGTTAGAAAACTAAAGAGAGGATTAGGAAAATATAAAGGTAAGCTATCGTTTAAATGCTTTAACTGTGGTAAGGTAGGACACTTTGTTGCCAAAATGTCCTTATAATAAAAAGGACAATTCTAAGTAAGTAGAGAGTAGAAAAAAGGTGAAACCTCACTATGCAAAAAGGAAGAACTTCTTTAAGAGTAAGAAAGATTTATATACAAAAGAAAATAGTGACTCGGTGAAGGGTAATGGTAGTGATAGTTCACGGTGAAGGGTAATGGTAGTGATAGTTCAGATGATGATCATGATTGTGATTTTGTAGTAAAGGGAAAATAATTATTGTTCATGGTAGAATAATCCACTCCCATAAATCAAGAATAGAATGAAGATGAATATTTGGATGGAGAAGAGGAAGGTGAAGTTGATCTAGTAGGTGAACTAGTTTGTGTTCTAGAAGAGATTGAGAAACTAAGAAAAGAGAACTCAAAATAGAAGAAGATTGGTCAAAAAGAACATGAAAAATCTAATCAAATGATAGTGACTTTAAAAACTCAACTTGAGGAGGCTAAAATAATATAAGAATTAGTTAAGATGGAACTATAGAAAAAATACAAAGAATGCATGATGCTTGAGGCAGAAATAGTAGCTTTGAGGAGGAACCTTGAGAAGGTAAATAGTCAAATAGACAAAAGTCTTAAGCTAACAAAAGGATCAGACATTCTTAATGAATTAATCAGCAGTCAGAAGCTTTCAAATGAAAAATTTGATCTTGGATATGAGAAAGGAAATGGTTCATCAACTAGTATGTTGACCAACCTATATGATAATTTCAATATAGGAGGAGTAGAAGTAAAGAAAGAGAAGGTCATCAAGGACACTGTGAATGATCCAAACAAAGATAAAGTGAGGAGAATAAATTCTAGGAAAAGGTCTAAAATCAAAGGTGCAGAAGGATATACTCAAGTGATATACTTTAAGAAATAAAGGCATATGAAAGTTATTTATATTACACCAAAGAACATTATGACCAGGTATTATTCATCCTTTTATGATTATTGTTACAATTGTAATCAGTTTGGTCATAGGGCCATTGAATGTAGAGTTGTTCCTAATAAAAGAATTAATTTTGTAAGTATAAACTCATTTGCTCCTCTGCTAGATTCAAGTATAATGTGCTATAATTACAATAATTGTTGTCACATAGCTAAGCATTATAAGACCAAATTTTCAATGTTAAAAGGATACAATATAAATAAAGGCAATTCTCTTAATAAGATTAAAGGATCATAAGTTATTGATAAAGAAAAGGAAAATACATATGAGACACCCAAAAAAATGTAGAAAGTGAAAAATCAGTCCTTGATTTCTCAAATGACACTACATGCTAAAGAAAAAAACTTATGGGTGATAGATAGTGGGTACTCAAAGCACATGACTAGTGATAAGAGAAAGCTCACCAAGTTGAGCAAGTGCAAGAAAGGAACTATCAACTTGGGAGACAACACAATAGTAAAAATCAAAGGCAAAGGAACCTTACACATAGATGGTGAGCTTCCCACACATGATGTTTTTTATGTCAAAGGACTGAAGCATAATCTACAAAGTGTCATCCAAATGTGTGACAATGGAGATAAGGTCATATTTGATGCTAAAGGCTGCAAGCTAAAGAGATATAGAAAAATAGTTATAGAAGGGAAAAGGACCAAGAATAATATCTATAATCTTATTGAGGTAAACAATAATAGTTTCTTCATAGGAAAGGTTGATGAAAGATGGTTGTGGCATAGGAGAATGGGACATGTCAATTTTGGTAATCTAGTGAAAGTAATTTTGAATAAGTGTGTAAGACATATGCCCAAGATAACCAAACCCATATATACTACATGCAGAGAATGTCAATTAGGCAAGCAAACATGGGTCAAGTTTCAAACAAAATAATATGTGACTACAAAGCCTCTACAATTAGTCCATACTAATATTTGTGGTCCTACCAAGACAAGAGGATCAAAAGGACTTCATTACTTCATGTTATTTGTATATGATTACTCAATAATGACATGGGTAACCTTTTTGAATGACAAATCTCAAGCCTTTGAGAGATTTAAAATCTTTAGATCCATGGCTGAAAATGAAATGGGAAGAAAGATCAAATGTTTGAGATTTGATAAAGGTGGAGAATTCACCTCCAATGAGTTCATAGAATATTGTGAGAAGCATGGGATTAAAAGGCACTACTATGTTACAAGAACTCCATAACAAAATGGAGTTTTTGAGATAAATAATAGGACTATTAAGGAGATGGCCAAAATAATTTTTAAAGAGGCCAAACCATCTTATGGATATTGGAGAGAAGCATTCCAAACAATAGTATACATCTTAAATAGAGTTCAGCTAAGGGTGAAATGATAAAATATCAAATGAACTATGGTATGGAAAGCCTACATCAATTAAGTAATTCAAAGTGTTTGGAAGTAAATGTTACATTAGAAGAAAGGAGGACAAACTAGGCATCTTTGAATCAAGATGTGAAACAAGAATTTTTCTTAGTTACTCTACTCAGAGTAAAGCCTATGTATGTTGCAATAAGAGGCTACATAAAATAGTTTAAATCATCAATTTCAAGCTCGAAGAAGGATTTAAACATGTTGGGCCTGATGAGGAGATCAGAATTAAAGAATTAAAAGAAGCGAAAAATGAAGAAGAAGATAGTGAAGAGGAGGAAGAAAAGATAAAAAAGGCACCCCCAAAGTTTGTTCAAAAAGATCATCCCAAGGAGTAGATAATTGGTAAAAAAAATGGAGTTAAGACTAGGAGAAGAGTTGGAATGAATAAGGAACAAGTAAATTTTTCTCTATTTTTAGAAATTGAACCTAAGACCTTTAGTGAAGCCAACAAGGATGAAAACTAGTTAAAAGCCACAGAAGAAGAACTAAGTCAAATAGAAAAGAATAAAACCTAGGATTTAATTCCTAAACCTTCAAAAAAGAATGTGATAGGAACTAAATGGATTTACAAAAACAAACTCAATGAAGATGTAGCTTTCATAAGAAACAAAGCAAGATTGGTGTGTAAGGGATATGCACAAGTAGAAGGCATAGACTTTGAAGAGACATTTGCTCTAGTGGAAAGACTAGAAGCTATAAAAATGTTTTTGGCATTCTCTATTAATAATAAGTTCAAAGTATATCAAATGGATGTAAAGTTAGCCTTCTTGAATGGAAACTTAGAAGAGGAAGTCTACATTAAACAACTAGAAGGTTTTTAGCTAGTGGATTAATAAGATTATGTGTGTAGACTAAAGAAGGCATTGTATGGTCTAAAATAGACACCTAGAGCATGGTATTCAAGATCGGATCAATACTTAAAATAACAAGGTTTTAGTAAAGGATGTGCAGACAACAATTTTTACTCTCGATTAAAAGGTAAGCATTTGTTGATTATTGTTGTCTATGTAGATGATATCATATTTGGAGGTGGCAATAGTAATATGTGTAAATAATTTTCCACACAAATACATGGTGAATTTGAAATGTCTATGCTAGGAGAACTTTATTTCTTTCTTGGTCTACAAATTGCACAAACCAATGAAGGGATATTCATATCTCAAACCAATTATGTAAAGGAGATGCTCAATAAATTTAGAATGGAAGACAACAAACTGATTAGTACTCCCATGATAACTAGATGCAAGTTAAGCAAAGAAGATGAGTCCCTTAGTGTGAATAATACGATGTATAGATCAATGATAGGTATCCTGTTGTACTTAACTACATCAAGACTAGACATCATGCAAGCTATATACATGGTTGTAAGATTTCAAGTAGCTCCCATAGAATCACATGTTAATGCTATGAAAAGAATCATCAGATACATCAAGAGCAAAATTGACTATGGTTTTTGGTACCATAAAAGTGAAGATCTCACTTTGATTGCATATGCAGATGTTGATTGGGTAGGAAGTGTGGATGACAAGAGAAGCACTAGTGGTGGTACATTCTTTGTTAGAACTAGACTTGTGTCATGGTTGAGTAAAAGCAAGAGTTAGTTATGTTATTTACAATATAATTAGAGTATGTAGCAGCAAGATGTTGCACCCAAGTCTTGTGGATGAAGAAAACTCTTAGAGACACTTTGTAATTAATGTCAAAGGGGGAGAAATTAGAATGAAGATAAAGGAGTTAAATCATTTTGATGATGAGTTTCCATCAATGAAAAAGGGGGAGATTGTTGGACATAGTCATTGAGGTCTAAAGAATTATCATTAATGTCAAAGGTAACATGTGCTATCATGCATTAATGTCAAAGGTGTTAAGTTAAACAAACTTGTGTGTGTACTTTGAATTCATTTGATCACATAGTTATCTTGATAAGATATGGATAAACACATAGGATGATGTTATCAAAATTTGCACATATGGAAACATCTGAAGGAAATGATCACACTATGATAATCAAGTTTGTGTCTATTCTTTGTGGTCTAAGTTCTATGTCATAAGGATAAATAGAGAAAATGTTACAAATGCATAAGGTTATTTCCATACTTAGTTTATTTTGCACCCTTGTATTTGTTAAGGGAATTATTTTAGAAGTATTGGTAAAGATAATTATCTCAGAAAAAAACCCTGTAGCCAATAAGGGAATTCTTTTGGGAAAATGTTAAAGTAATTTTTTTGGGAAAATTGGCTAAGCCTTTATCAGACAAATTGTTTGCAACAAAGTTTTGAAGGAAATGAGTGCCACTTGGAATTCTTTCAAAAAAATTGTCTTGAACAAAAATTCCAAAGGGCACTTTTTAAAAAGTTTGAAGGGCAAGTGGACTATTCAGAAGTTTGGAAGGGACATTTTCAACAAGTTTGAAGGGCAAGTGGACCATTCAAAATTTTTGAAGGGGCATTTCAAAATGCTAAAGGGTAAGTGAACTGTTTAAATCTTTCAAAGGGATATTTTCAAAATGTCAAAGGGTAAGTGTACCATTCAAGTCTTTCGAACGGATATTTTAAAAAAACTTGAAGGGTATGTGGATCATTGCAAAAAGTTTTGAATGGTATGTGTCCTATACAGAAGCTCTAAAAGATACGAGTGAAGAAATGAAGGGAAATTTAAAAGTCCCAAGGGGTACTTAGAAAAAAATCCAATAAAAATTGTCTTGAAGGGAACTTAGACAAAAAACCCATGGAAATTGTCTCGAAGAGAACTTAGATAAAAAGCATGCAATAATTTGTCTGAAGGATAGTTTGAATGAAGAAAGGATGTTTGTAAAGTTTCTAAAGGACACTTGCAAAGTTTTGAAAGACAGTTTACAAAATCCTGAAGGGTAGTTTGATTAAAGATAAAGGACACTTAAAAGTGCTAAAGGACAATTACAGAGGACATAATGGTAGTTTGAAAAAGCTAAAAGGCTTCCATGATAAACTCCCAAAAGGCATATAGACAAAGATAAAGATCAAGCATGTCTAAGACAATCGAAAAGAGTGAAATCAAACCAATCATATAAGAAATATCAAGATGTAAAAAAGAGCTCAACAATTAATGAAAGATCAAATAAATGATATTTTAAAAGATCCAATGATTTGAGGGACCTTGGATTATGAGATTGACAACTTTGTTTCAAAACATGAAATAGTGCATACAAAATATTAGATGGTTCAAGATAGATAATGAATGGTGCCAAAGACAAGATGAACAATCCTCATTTAAATATATGACCAGATAAATAGTTATCTAAAAAGGTCTACATGGAGCCTAAGATTGATCAATCTAACCAATTAATCCTTGATTAAGGAAGTGACATAGTTATGACCTGAATCTAGCAATTGTCAAATATAGTAAAGAGATCTGAACATTGTAGTGTGATGCATGAATCAAGACATAGGAAAGCGTATATGTCAAATTCACACTAAATGAGAACCATTTAAGGGGATTTAAAGTGTGAATGCATTGCAGATATGAAAATCTAGACTCATTTGTCTATATATGTGACATCTAGAACTTTGTGTGTTGTTGTTACTACTATTGTTGTAATTGAAAAAAGGAGATATCAGAGTAACTCAAAGTGTGTCAACTCGAGATGTATGCAGACATAGAGTGAAAGTTAGAAGGATAGAGATTGAGTAGAGAGGAAGAAAGGGCACATAGAGAATGTGCAGAGACTGAGTAGAGAGGAAGAAAAGGCACATAAAGAATGAGAAGAGAGTGAGTAGTTATAGGCTATACTTGTAATAAAGAAACTAAATTGGATTCATTTGTGAATCTATCTTGTACACTAGAGTTGTATCTCTATAGTTTTGATAGGTTGGTGCCTTTATAAAAATTGAGTGGGTGCTTAGTTAGGGGATTGGTGTCTCCTAAGGATAGGTTTCCTTAAATGTAACCATTATGGTTTTCCCAATGAGGTGTTTTTAACTGTGAGGCTGGATTAGAACAATAGATTCTAGTAATTATTCTCATCATGGTTTTTCCCTTTAGGTTTTTCATGTATAAATCTGGTGTAATGTGCTTTTGTGTGTGTGTGTGTGTTCTCTGCATCTATTATTTACTATGCATATGAATTTTAAATTACTTTAAAAGGTTTAAAATAACTACTTTTAGCTGATCTACTGATTCAACCCCCTCTCAGTAGATAGTTGTGTTCAATAAGTGGTATTCATTATCACACCCATGCATGCACACACACATAATAAAGATATGGTAGTCATTCATTTATACATATAATTATTTATAATTTTTTGAGTATTCCTTAGTTGAATAGTTTCATGAGTTTTTTTTATGTGTGTGCTATGATATTTTAGGTGAAATTTTTTATTTCAAATTGATGGCCCATATTTTTAGTACATAGAAAGTCCCTATGCTAGTGGGAGAAACTTCCATCCCCTTGCATTTAAATTTGATTCATGTATGAATGTATTTTATTCATTTGAGCTACTCAATATGGTGGCATCATTTTCAACTAGGCCTCTTGTCTTTATATTTCATCTTCTACTTCCATTTTTGAAGACATATTGCTCATATAAGCCCCCTCACATTATGGTTATTATTTTAAAAGACTACTTATGAATCTCAAAATGAATGAAATGTTGCTCTAATGCATACCTTATATGGAATATTGTGTCATCAACAAGAATAGAATAGTTATGTAGCTTTATGAAAATTTGTATACACTTTAGATTTGGTTTTGCATTTTAGTATTCTATTCATTTGAAACTTCTAAATATAAAGCATATACTGCACTAATCTTTGTAAAATCACAATCAGATTCCTATAAATTCATGCTAGGAAATCATGCTATCTCATAATTTCATTAATTAATACACCCCTAATATAGGTTTTATTTGTTTCTCAACTATAATATTTCATTATTAGAGTTTGGGGGTTTGATTCATACTTATATTTTGGGGTTTTTGTTTTTTATGTAGATCCCCACCCCTCATAATTTAGAAAAGATGAATATTTTATCAATTTTTGGTGTTTTAAGAGAAGAATATCTGAATAGAAGTGGATGACACACAAGATCTGAAAGTAGCCAAGGAAATATTTAGCCCTTATGTAGGATATTAAGATTCTCAGTCTAAAAACAAATTCATCCTATTAGTTTTTTATTTTTTTCTCAAAATATATTTATTTTATTACAACATCTATAAAACTTATGAATAAAACACATAAAACATTAAAATGAAATAGGGAAGGAAATGTATTTTTTATTATGATCTTTTTGGAGCTCATGAGAAAGAAATGCATTTGTAGTGTTATTCCTATATTCAAGAATTTTTTTATCAAGCTATCATTGTTTTTTTTGTTTTTATATTTTTCATTTATGCATATCTAAGCTTGTTTATATTGAATAATTTGTTTAAATAGATAGGTTCTTTAATCAATGTTTAAATAATTTTAATAGCAAATCATCCACATATTTATCATTATACCAACTTGTTATTATGCATTTTACATAGAAAATAGATACAAGGTACTGATCTCTATGAAGGCTAGATTCATTTCAAGGTATGAGTTGTGGGTATTAGGACTTGCATTGACCAGTGGTAAAATTCCAATGAGCAATGTAAGTGTTAAATCAATCAATTTGGGTATGGATATGGATATTATATCTACTTGAATGAAATAAGGTGATGATGGATTTAATCTAAAGTAGATAGGACTAAAAGAACCTAAAAAATAGAGGGTAAGGTAAGGTAGATAAGTGGATCTATAGAAAGAGATCATGAATTATTTCCATCTTTAGGATAAGGAGAAATGCCAAGGAAATAATGCTTGTAGACTACTACTTTAGCACACATAACTAAAAAACATAATTAAAGGGTCTTCAGGATATGATGTAGTTAAATCCAAGTTATTAATTAAAGGTTAGTTATTATCAAGACTATTGTAACATATCTTAACTTCAATATTATAGTTAATACTAGAGAGTACCTTTGACTAGTAATGGCTTAGTCTAGGAAGCTGTACCAAATGGCATTTCTACACAAATTCCAAAGAGTAACTTGGCTAGCATATTACCAAAAAATAAGATTCATCAACATAAATTATGATTACACATTTCAATTGATAAATCATTATTAATTGATTATGATCTAATTAAAATTTCCATTGCACATATAAATGAAAACTAAACTATTGGTTAGATCAAAAGCACAAACACTATGATGAAAACATGAAATAGAGAGAATGATTCATGAAACATATACTTTTAGAACAACCCAAAGGATTTCTTATCTATATTTATATGTCAAAATTTATCCTCTCTTTGGAATATGAGAGACACTTGTATAAATAGTCCTGGGATGGGGTGCCTTATCACTCAAGTTGTTATCAAAATTTTCATTTATTTCATAAAATATCTATCCAAGGAGTACACAAAGGACACTTGGAAAAATATGACACCACTAGAAAAAAAGTGTTATAAAAAAACTTTGATACCACTAACTAACATCATTCCCCCTATGATGAAATAGTTATAGTGGTAAACACCTATAATATGGAAACTATTGTCATCAAAGTTGTTATAATAGTGGGCATGGTTGATGAAGATGCTAGAGGGAATGGTGTGGCCTGATAGGCCTACTTACTTGATTATATTTGTGAGTAGAGATCATGGCCTACCTTAAATCATTATCTATCATCTTGAAGTTTAATAGGGTCACTTAAATATTTGGGGGAGATTGATCATTAATTTTTTATGTGCCTTCAATGTAGCTCTGATGTCCACATAAAGAGTATTTATGCTAAGGACCCTACTTCTAACAAAATTTATCAATTGTTGTAATTCATAAAAGGTATTATATATTATACCCTTGACCTCTATTATAAAATTATTTGTATTTATCTTGAGAAGGTCTTAAAATTTGGTATTAAATACCATTTATTTACTCTAGTTAATCACACCATCGACTCTCATTTCCCTCAAAAAAGTGATGATTTCCCCTTGTAACTAGTGAGTTACCACACTAAATTTCACATCTATTTATGCCACTCAATCAATTTATCCCTCTTAACAACTAAATACTTTTGGGTGCATGCTACCTCTTAGGTAGTTATCAAATTTAGGTGATTGTAGGCCTTATCCCTAGTTGCTTAGCCTATAAAATAAAACATAACCTCCATATTCTTCATGTCTTCTATAAAGAAGAAGACATCCCCCCATTTGGGCTTAGATTCCTTTTTTACATCTCTTACTAATTGGAGGACATCATATAGCTTTTGGGATGCTACCTATACACTACCAATGAGGTCCCTTGGACATCATATGGTGTTATTTTCTTGTAAGGTCTTCATGAATTGATCATATCCCAATTTTTTTTTTTTTAATACTCCTATATAGTCTAAAAAATTATAGGGTTCTTCCCTATGTCCACCCAAGTCAGAGGGGAGAGTTATTCATTTTTTAGTCAATTAGAACACATCTTCTATTTGTTATAACTCTACTTGGTGTCCTTTGGCCATAATATTTTTCCTATTTATATTTATCATAGTCTTAATTTCTTGGTCAAAGTGAAACTTGATTATGGGATACTCCATGATAACCAAGTCCTTTCTACCTACCTTTTCTTGTTGCATCTTTCAAATCAACTCAGGTATATAAAAAAAACTAGTTATTATGAAGGTTCTATCTAGCCTATGGGAGTGGAAGTAGGGGACTACCCAAGGGAAAGCATGTGATTACTAGAAGATATTCCTAGCTAAGGGAAAGGAAGGATAACCCTTCTCCATCCAGTTAATTTATTGGGAGTCACTACTTCAACTATTAGTTTACCCTCTTTGACCCCTTTGTTGATGTAATAGTGGTAGACTTCGGATGAGCAGGATGATGACATATGTCATCATCTCAATGTTTCACTTGCGCAGAGGTCTTAGAAACTTTTTTAATGTTTTGATCACAATAGGTACATAAGATTGAGACATGCGGATGGCTATCACTAATTCACTTTCCTATAACTTCCATACTTTGAGATTTAGATTTTACCAATTTTTAGGTGAGTGTGATTATGAAATTTGTAAACATAATGATGATTCACTTACCTAAAAGTATTTTAAAAGTTTCTAAGTGTTTTCGAATCCATGGGCCAATAATTTTTTTCTATATGGTATTAATTTTTTTAAATATCAAAGTGTAAAACATCACCAAGTTAAAAAAGGGTTATGAATCTCCATGATGTCTGAGTCTACATAGAATATATGATAGATAAAAGTTTTGATGAACTAGTGTATTGAATATATAGTATTGAATTGAAGATCCTAACATAGGAATATCTTTGCATCATCTTAGATAACCTACACACTTAGTAAAGTTTTAAAAATTATTAATAGGTTAACTTGAGTAGAATAAATTATGAAAACCTAGATAGCCATGGAAATGGAAAATCCTCCTATAATTAAGGTGACTATTATTTAATCATATAATCGAGAATAAGAACACTTGGGAAATACTATCATTGTTAAGAACACACTACACAAAAATTATTGATTTACCCACCATAGCTAGTTCCTTTTAGGCTAAAATGGGTCCCTACTCAAATTTTTTGAAAGTGGGGTATGTTGGAAAAAATAAATGGTGACTTATATGGGGGATACTATAGAGTTTTCAATAACCCAAAATTTTTGGTTAATAGTTACAAAATGAGACTAAATCATATCCTAGAATGATAATCAAATCAGATATATGAAAGAAACTCCCAAAACCTTATGCAACATATTAATCCCACCCATATCTTGGATCTATGTTTGAAGGATTGATTTTATGTTATACTTATTTTGATATTTTTAATAGAGACTTAGAATAAATTGTAGGTTTCAAAATGGTTTTTGTGAAGTATCAAAGCTTAAGGAGTTTGGGTAGTGCTCTGCTGCTAGCCAAATGTTTATAGTCTAGAAAGAGATACCTTTGGTTCCCTCATTTTTCTACCTTTGTAAACCTACATGATGTGTGATATATTTATATTATTTCATCATGTGAGTCTTAATCATATTTATATTTTGTTTTAGGTTTATTCACTCACTCTTCGAGATGCTTTGATCCCTTTTTTCTTTTTTGGAATACATAAATAAGATAGGGTAGGGAACCATATGGAGTTGGTCTAGGTACAAAAGCATAAAATTTACTTTAATAGAATGTCCCTATCAAAATAATATTTATTAATGATTATAATCTCAAAACAAGTTTTAGAGTGGGAGGTGATTTTGACCCAAGGGATAGGAAATATTTTTAAATTTGCATGCAACACTAAGAATAAGTTTTACATACCTCATGAAATTATCTAACTACAATATGACCATGGTTCATTTATTATTACATTCATAAATTTTGTGAATCTCAATAATTAGGGTGTAAAATTTATAAATCAATTAGTTCATGAATTCCATTCTAGGTCTCTTAGGTTCACTCACCTTTCCTTTTAGGACACACTCTCCTAATTTTAGTGGTTAGGTTTAAGTAGGTATAAGAAGCATGGAAGATTGGATATTGTTTATATCATTCAAAATAGAGATAATTTTGTGGTTATACAATTAAGGACAACTATTCTAAAAATAGGGTGCTAAATTAAGGAAATAGAATGTAGAAAATAGGCAATGTTAAGCTAAAAAACATAAAACAAGAAAGCTATTTATTAAATATCTTCTTCTCATTGTCCTTGTACCATAGAAGAACTAGGTTTGAAATTTTTAAGTCTTTGATCTTGGATATTTTATCAAACCATCTTTTAATAATGTCTTGGTTCTTGCTAAAGCTTTACAGTGCTTCAATTCTTGCATCTTCTAGTTGGACTATTTCCAACAATCTATACCAAACCCTTGGATACTCATCCATATACTCTTATATAAATTAATAGGTAGGGAGATTAAGGGAAATAGGGAAGATAGTTTGTCATATATACACTAATAAGAAGGGAAAGGTCTTGAGGGACCACTTTTATCTTGTTTTATCTACCCATAAGGCATACTTCAACATTAGGTGCCATTCTCTTGGTTTGCCTTGGGTGAAATTATTTATGGTGTCTATCAAGTTCTTGTTTATACATTCAACCACTTCATTCCCTTGGGGGTAATAGTTTGAGGAAGACTTGATTGTAATCTAGTTTTTGAAATCTCACTCATTGAATTTAACTAATTGGAATGTTGGTCTATTATCACTGACCAGGTATATAGGGATGCCAAATCTAATCAGTATATTATCTTTAATGAATTTAATGACATCCTAAGCTTTGTAAATCTTGGTAGAAATAACTTCAATCCACCTAATGCAATAATCTATGATAGTGATGATGAATTTGTGCTCCACTGATGAGTTGGGATTGATCACCCCAATAAATCAAGGCCCCATTTTGTAAAAGGGTAAACTTCAATGATTGGGCAATGATTGGGTGTAGGGGCATGGTAACATTTGCGTACCTTTTCTTAAATATTTGGAATTCATGGCACATCCTAACATGTGTGTGGGCATGTTTAAAAATAGTGGTCCAATAGTGCCCCATTATTAATATTTTTTGGGTTGTGGCTATCTTGGAAGGGTGTCCTTTTCCCAACTTTTAGTGTAAGTTATCTAGTATATACATAGTTTCTTCTCTTGAGACACATATTAGGTAGATGCCCTCATATTTTTTATGGTAAAGGACTCTTATTTTTATCATGTAGTGGGAGGATTTGAGCCGTAAAGCTCTCTTTTGTTATTTATTTAACTTAGGGGGCATGCCCCTATGACTAAATAGTGAATGATCTGATCATTCCACTCTCCTCCAGCCATTTTGACTTCATTGACTTGCTCAACTTGAATGCATGGGTCTACCTCAATCATTAACTAAATTATCCCTTAGCCTCTCACTATTTTGGTTAGTCTAATTTCCAAGCCAAATTATTGTAATTTGGCTTTTGATTTTCCTCTTATTTCACCCAACTCATTTTGGTTAAGGGTAAGCTTGACTATAGGGTTTGGGACCATAGCATAAGCCCTATTCCTTAGGATATCATGCCTAAACTTATTTATATCTTTGATTAATGCATAGATTTGCTTATCTATCATTGAATATTTTAGTTCTATCTATTTTAGATTAGTACTCATGAAGGAAATTATGTATTTTTTATCATATACTTTTTGAGTGAGTACTTTAGTAATGGTATGTTTTGAAGTGAAGGAGTATGAATAGAAGTCCTTGGTGAAGTAAAATCTAATAAATATCACATCCTAAGCAATGACCATATTGATGTCCTAGAAGGAATTATTTACCTCTATAATTCATTCTATTTTTGTGTCCATCTTCAGCATAACATTTAGTGGTTTGATAATCTCAACAAACCCCAAGATGAACTTGTGTAAGAAGTTGATCTTATCAAAGAATGATTTAAAATATTTTATACTATTAGGAGGTGTCAAATTTAAAATGGTTTGCACCTATTTTGGATTGACAAAAAATACTTCTTTGATGATGATGTAGACCAAAAAATTACCCTCGATCACTCCAAAGATGCTCTTCTTTGGGTTGAGGGACACTCCATATATTATGCATCTATCAAGAACTTATTACAATTAGTTTACATAATCTACACTATTATTATAAAACACAGTGAGGTCATCCATATAGATAATGATGCACTTACCAATAATTTAGTGGAATGCATGATATTTCAATGAAATTTCACTGATGTTATTGAAAGGAAGAGAAAATAAACTAGATAAGGGTATGGTAGAAAAACCTATCTAGTTATGTATGCATTGATCTAGATGATTTTAGATACTCCTCTTTGTCTTGGGATGAATGGCCTACATATAAGACAATATTAAAGTAATGGTTGATTAGTTAGATAGGTGAGTGGATTGCCTAGCAAGCTAGATCCAAGAAGCACGAGCTTCTTTGGAGGCTATTAATCCACCTTTTAAGAAATCAAGTTATGAATGATAAATTACTTACATAAACAATATAAAATATTGAAATGTAATAAAAGAAGATAGATTTGACTAATTATAGCAATAAATAGATTAATATTAATGCTAAATAATTTGGGTATGGTTTAGAAAATATGGTAGGGCCCTATGATTAGGAGAGAGGTCAGATAGTGAGATTTGGTTGAGGTTTGGTGGGTGAAAATAGATTATTATTATTTTATCACGCCATGATCATCAGCATTTAGGGTGATCATCAACGGTTAGGGTGACAATCGATAGTGACTATGGGTTTTGGCAGGGTATTTATTTCAAACAAAATAGGTTATGGGTTAGTACCAAAAAGGTTTTATGGGTTGTTGGAGGTTGGTTAATGGTTGTGGGGTAAAGAGAGAGCCTTAGAGGTATCAAGGGTAAAGGTTTGGTATTTAGGTGTTTGAGAATGGTCAGAGGGTGTTTTAGTAGAAGAGGTAATATATAGAGTTGTATAACTATTGAACCTAAATAACTAAAACTTAAAATAAGAACAATATACTTATCTTATGGTTGATAGTTGATGGATTGAAGAAGTCCTATAATTGGGATGTTAATATATAGAAGAATATCTACACAAGAATCTCTAATATCTTGCCCAAGAATTTTTGATGATGATTTCTCTGATCATCACTCCTCATCCTCTTCTCTTTATATAAAAGTAAGGGGGAAGTGCAAGTATAGGTTCAAAAGAGATTTAGTATTGTATTTTAATTTTAGTCTTAACATGCATAATTCATGAGTGGCTAAGAATAAAAAATTAAACTAGAGTTATTGTGGTAGTTAGTGGTTTAGATGGTTAAACCTAACTGTTAGTGGTTAGGGTGACTGTTAGTGGTTGAGGTTCAAGGTCAAGTTGGGTTAAAGAGGTGGGCTAGTTAGTGGGTCAAAACTAACTTGAGTTAGGTCTATTTTGTAGTTAAAAGGTTAGGATTGGGTCTCTAGGGGGTCCTGAGGTGGTCTAGGAGTGTTTTGAAATCTAGAACCATAGTGTGTAGTTTTCTAATGTCTACATTTTGCCCCTTTTTATTATGTAGTTTGTATCAGCAAGCTATAAAACAAAAATTAATTACTTATCAAAGGTTAGGTTTCCTTAAGCATTGGAGGAGGTGTTTCCCCTCAAATTGAGAATTAATGAGGTGAAATAAAATTAGGTGTGGGTTTGATAAGTGAGTAAGTTGGTGATGGAAGTGGGTAATAGGTTAGGCACTAAAGTGCAAACACACACACAAAGTGAGATAAAAGTGTGATATCTAAGATCGTGCACTGACTAGGTTGTCATGGTTGGTTAAAATTAGGTTGGTATTAGAAGGACAAGTGAAAAGTAGACTATGTGATCATATGTGATAGTTGGGTTACACTAGTAAACTCAAATCTTCTAGATAAGTTCAATGTTTTCATGGGTATCCAAAGTAAGAAGTGATTTCATTAAGATTCAAATTGGTTGGGTATGTGTAAGGTAGCATAATTTCAAAATGTTCAACTTGGTAATCTAATCGATGTGGTCAAAATTACTAGAATAAGGTCATCACAAAATCATGCAAAAGTTAGGCCAAAATGACCAATGATGAGGTTGAAATCATTAGTGGGCAAGGTTGGTAGAGAAGGGTAATCTCCAATGGTTTAATATTTGAGGTAAGGTGGTAAAAAAAGGTTGGTACTAAAAGGACAATTTTAGGGTAACCAAGCTATAATGTTAGGCATAGCTAATATGGGTTACCCCTATAAACTATAATCTCCTAGGTAAACTCAATGTATTCATAGGTATCTAAGGTAGGATGTGATCCTAAGAAGACAAAAATGGTTACAAGTGTCAAGAATGAAAAGACTCATTCTCTGAAGAACCTAAATGTTCAATACATAAAGTCGCACAAGTTCATAAAAAGGGCAAGGTAAATGATGGGATAAAAATGACCAATGCAAATTTAGGCCATAAAAAGTGTGAAATGTGGGTTAAAATGACTAAGTTGAGGTTAATTAGTATATTTGGATGGTGGAGAATAAGGTACTCTCTAATGGGTGTATGATTGGTAGGTTGGTTGGCTAGTTGGTGTTTAAATAGTTACTCGATTTGGTGTAACACTTGGTTTGGTAAAAAGGTGACCTAGCTCTTGGTAAAAGGGTGCAAAGTTGGTGGTTAGGGTATCAATGACTAAAGGATGGAATACACATGTATTTTCAAGTAGTCACAATAGTAGGAGTAGGATAAATGCTATGAGTGGAAAATAATAAAATGACAAGATGGGTGGGCTTATGAACATAAACCCCTTCATGCTTTGAATTATTGTTAGTTCATTGGTTAATGAAGATATATTGATCATGAAGTGTCAAGTAAACTAAAATTCCCTTAACTTGATAAAGGAAAAAGGGATATGGGTTTTAAAATGTGGATGGGTGGTAGTGTGACCTTCTTGTGGGGATGGCTTTCCCCTTTTGTAGGTGACCTAGAAACCATGATAGACAAGTCCATGTTGTATAAGGTGTAGATTAATCAATGTAGGAAGTATACTAATGCTATTATGAAAGATTAATGTAGCTTCCTTGGGATTGATTTGTTTTATATTTTGACTTGAGGTCTTTTGATTGCTTTTATTTTTTTATGGGTTTGGGAAGTTGATAGATACATGAACCTTCCAAGTGATTGATTTTGACAAAGTTGACTTAGCCATCCTTTGAGGGAGTGGTCTAAGATTTTAAATTTATGCCTAATTATAACTATCCTTCAAGGGAGCAATCTATCTTTTTTAATCAATGTTTATGGTTATAGGAAGTAGTCCTTCAAGGGAGTAGTCTGCAATGCTAGAGATTTTGACCCAAGTGATATGTGTTATCCCAAATTGAGATTTATGTTAGTTTAGACATGGAAGAGTCTATATAGGCTTAAATATTTAATTTATGGAGATAAAACCATAGCCCAAGAAGGCTGATAATGGGTAAAAATTTTTTAAGTGATAATGACCATGGGGATCCATCTTATAAAGGATGAAAAGTACCATGAGAATCATGCCATGTTTAGAGTCAAGGTACCCATGTTTAATATTAGGTTAAACATGTGATGGATAACCATGTAATCTAGTTTTAATAGGTTGTCCTTAAAACAAGGAGGTGAAGGTGGTTAATAATAAGGGATAAGCTTAAGTTAGACACAAGATGACTAAGAAATTGGTTTAACAAAATAACATGACACAAATGCAAAAGCATTAAAGCCATTAGGTTTGAATATACCCCATATCCATACTTATGAAAATGGTTTGAGCCAATCAAGGGTGAAGATATCTCCTAACTACTTTTAGATACTAGATTAGACATGGAAAAGAGAATGTTAGATTGAGAATGGTCAAAGGTAAGGTTGGTTAGGTGATAGTTGTTAGGCATTAGCTATATTGTAATGTTGATTGGTTTTTGGTTTGGTTAGGTAGGTCTAGGTTGCTAGGTTGATTAGGTAGTTGGGTGAAAATGTAGGGTTACAAGGTTTAAAGACCAAAAGAGGCCTAAGAATAATGGTTAAAGTTGAAGGTTTGCTTAGGTTGGAGGTAGAAGGTTGGGTTAAGGTCAAGGTTAGATGTAGGTTGAGGTAAGAAAATACCAAGGGTTAGTTTAGTCATTTTTTGAAGGTGAGGTTTTGAGTTGATAAATGGATAAACCTCCTATAGGGAGAACCCCCCTAATTTGGTCCTTCGATGAATGGTTGAAAAGGTAAGAGGAAAGGTTTGTTAGGTGATGATAATTAGGCTTTGAGTTGGATTTTAGGACTAATGGTGGTTGGTTATGGTTTAGGTTTTGGTCTATGTTGTTTTGGGTTACTGATAAAAGGTTGGTCAAGGTCAAGGTTAAGTTTAAGGTTGGTTTAGTGGTCAAGCTACATGTAGGTTGAGGTATAAGTGCCAAGGGTTTGTTTGGTGATTGGTTAATTTTGGTAGTTAAAGGGTTGAGATTTGGTTTGGTTATTGGTTAATGTTTGGGTTATTTCTTGGTTAAATATTTTTGAGGGAGAATTACCCCATATGCTCTTCCCATGAATGTTGAGGTAAAAGGTGATTCCCAAGTAAAGACATTGATTAGTAAATAGATTTTAGGAAGGATGAATATGACTTCATTTGCCTCCTAAGGCTTGTTAATTGTTAGTTGTTAGTTTAGAGTTAAATTTATAGGTAGTAGTTTAGGTGGGATTTCCCTAATGGTGTTATGGTGAGGGAAACACTATTGGGTCAGATTTGGGTAGGTTTGGGGTCTATTAATGATGTTGGAAATGTCATCATAAAATAAAGGTGGGTTGAAAAAGAGTGTTGGATTGTACCAATGAGGGATCTAAGGTGAGGTATGGGTAGCTTGGATAAAAAGGTAGTCAAAATTTAAGAAATATTAAATGAAGGGTTGATGTTGGTTTGGGTTGATATATAAGTTGCTTATGGTTAGATCAAAGGTTGGGTTGATTGGTTGAGGGAGGTAGGATGGGTGGTTGATTTGGTTTGCTGGTTGGGTTTGCTTTTTTGTTTGGTAAGGTAAGGTGACAAAGATTTGACCCTATTCAAAAGGGAATCAAACCAAAGACAATGTCATTAGGTAGATGAAAATGAGGAGATTATAGAGGAATTGAATGGGTTTGATTTTAGTTGAGGTTGGATCATATTTATCTATAGGTTAGGTGTTTTGAGTTTGGGTTCACTCCACTAAAAGGGGAAGTGGAAGAGGTGGGTTGGTTTCCTTAATGATGGTTTTAAAATAATTTTGAAAAGGTTATACTTGGTCAACAAGTGGTTGGGTTAAGTTTGAGTCTTCCTTAGTGATGATTTCAAAAAGAAGTTGAAAAGGTGCACTTGGTCAACAAGTGGATTGGTTGGGGTTTTGATTATTGTTTCCCTATTTATAGATGAGCTAAGGACCAAATCTAATGAAGGGACCTCATTGTGTTGAGGGCTTTGATTATGGGATTGCACAATAATGAGTGTAAAAAGAGGTTTAATGATTTATTTATTAAAGACATTCAAGTCTAGGTTGGGGGGAACATGGAGAATATCCTTTGGGACCTCCTTTTGATTGATAATGTTTTGGATGATCATCTTAAAAGACCCACATCTTTCTACTACATATTCATTTGTGTGATGATTTGTACAAAAATAAGTATTTATGAATCAAATGGGTTTTGAAAGAGAACTATTGATGGGTTTGATTTGAATAATTCTAATGATAGAAGCCTCCAAGAGTTTGTTAAGGATTGAGGCATACAATTCCCCTAGTAGGGTATACTTACTACCTATGAAGAGGGTGTACCCATGGCTTTTAGGGTTGTGGGCTAATTGGTTAGTTTAATAAAGTTTTTTGGTTAAATAATTTGGATTGACTTGACAATTTTGAGTGATTTGATGGGTTAAGAATGCTTGATAAGGTCAGTGGCTTAGAAAATTTTGGCTGGTTTGATAAGGTATATAAGGTAGGTTTGTTTGACAGGTTGGGTAAGGTTGAGATATTTGATATATTTGACATGGTTGATATGGTGGGTAGGTTCGATATGGTTTGATGGCTTAAAAAGTTTGGTTGGTTCAATATGGTAGGTTTATAGTTATTAGTTGGATCTAACAGGGTTGATAAGGTTGATAAGGTGGGTAAGGTAGGTTGGATTGATAAGTTTGATAACATTGGTAAGTGTGATAAGATTGATTCATTATAAAATTTTATCTGATAGTTATTGGTTAGATGATTATTGGTTTGATTTTATGAGGTTGATAAAGTAGGTTGATAGTGGTTGGTTTGATAGTTGTTGGGTTGATAGTTGTGGGTGGTATAACTAGGGGACATACCAAGTCTTGGTTTTGAGATAAAGAAAGTTTCCACAAAGGGGGTATATGTGATTTATATTATTTTTGAAGAAGGTGATCAAAAGTTTGATATGGTAGATGTAATTAATATGATGGTTGGGATAGGTAACCCAAATATTGGTGAGGTTGAGATAGTTTAGGTGGTTTATGACAAGGGTCAAATAAGTGTTGAAAGTTTATTGGTTAGTTGAGGTGATGATCAAGTAGTTTTTGAAAGGTTGTTAATTAGTTGTAGTTAGGGTTCAATTGCTTACAAGCAAGGTTGGGTTGGTTAAGGTGAGCTTAGGTTGGTTATAGGTGAGATTAGGTTGATGGTAGGTAAGGATGGGTTGGTTGTGGGTGAGGTTGGTTTGCTCATAGTTGAGGTTAGGTTGAAGGTAGGTAGTTTGGGTTGATGGTAGGTAAGGTTGGGTTGATTATGGGTAAGTTTGGGAGCACAAGTGGATCATGATAAAATGTAATGTTCCAAGGAAAGAGGGTTTTCTTCTAGGAATCTAACAAAGTTAGGATCTTTGGTCAAAAATATAGATGGGTTCCCCATTAAACAAGGAAGTGAAGATGAGGTGGATAAAGGTAAGGTGATGTAAAATTTCCAAATGGGGTTATATTATTCATAAATCAAACAAAGAAAAGACAAATAAAGTCAACAAAGATAAAACACACACTAGAGCACATTAAATCCTAAGGTTTTTTTTGTATCTCTTGCAGCTTATGCCTTAAGCTTTCAGAACTGTGTAACTCAAATGGGTTTGTAGAGTAGGTACTAGAAAATAAGTCTATAGTTGGCTTCAAGTTGTGTTTAGGCTCTCAAATGAATCTATATTAAGAATCCATACATGTCTTGATATTGGAGACTACCCCCTCACTTCACACACCTTAGTGATAAGGGTATTGGGTAATTAGCTAAGATATATCAATTTTTAGAGATTATAATCAACTAGAGAGCTAAATTGGTTCTCCCCTTGGTAATGACCTCCAAGTAGGATTGTCGGGGAAGGTAAGGTGATCACTAGGTGAGCCTTATGTTAAGTTATTTTTATGTTTAATTGATGTAAGTAATTTGGTTTGTGTGTGTAATATAAGTGATGTTATGATTGAATTAATTTGATTTATTTTAACTAAGCAAGATAAACTTGTAAGCAACCAATGTATGTAATTTATTTTAAACCCAAAAGAAATTTTAATTTCATTTATGAGAATAAAATAGGGAGAAGATCATGTAGATTCAAATAAAAGAAACCCAAGTAAATACTCAAGGGTTCTATCAGGTATGCCAAAATGTTTCAATGAAATTTCCCTTATGTTATTGAAAGGAAGAGAAAATAAACTAGATAAGGGTATGGTAGAAAAACATGTTTAGTTATGTGTGCATTGATCCAAATGATTATAGATATTCCTCTTTGCCTTAGGAGGAATGTGTATGAAATCATAATTACATGATGTACATTAATTAATCCTAGATTGGATAAGATAGATCACACCTACACTTCTGATTGGGTATACACTTTTTAAGTAAGAGCATGACCAATATGGGGAACCACTAGACCCAATTAGGGGATCACTTGTATCACTTGTCACAACATATCATGCTAAGAAGGGTTCCAAAGCCTATAGTCTAACACAATCATAAAATAACCCTAAAAGAGTCCTATGATTTGATATTTCACTTATACTAGTAAACAAGAAAGTAATTATTCTAATAATAAGAAAAGTAAACTAATCTAGTGTGCACCAAAGCTTGTGGCATTAAGTGGGGTTCAAAACAAAATAAATTAAAAAACACCAAAACCAAACATGTATAGGAGACATATACTCATATCAATGTATATGGAATCCTAATACATGGAAGAGAAGAATACATATTGCATTATTTATCTACTCTTACAAAGGTGAAATAAAGTTAGGAATACTTACCTTTAAAGAGAAAATTACCAAGCCTCAATCTCTCCCTTGGCCAAGGTTCTTCATAATAAATTATTGTTGTTTTTAAGGATAACCAAGATAAATTAGGTCTGGGCTACACAACTAACCTAAGCATCTAAAAGACTTCTCCACAAGAAAAAAATAGATCTCCAAAGAAAGTATCAAACCCTAAAGCTTTATTCCTAAAGTAGAATGATCAAAAAGTAGATGCTCATTTGAACTAATTTACTTGATTCATCACTCTCTTATGAAATTGTAAGAAATGATATATATATATATATATATATATATATATATATATATATATATATATACATATTAGTAACTTAACTAAAATCTTTTGGACATGTTGGTTGTACTAGGTCGATTGGGTTGACCTAGCACATTTTTGAGCTAACTCACTAGGTCTGTGCTAGGTCAATTGGGATGCTAGCAAACCAAAAGAGCTAAAATATCCCCAAAACACACTAGGTCGAACTAGTTTATTGAATAGTTAAAAATAGTAAAAAGGTAAGAAATAATTGAATAAATCATGACAATTAATGGAATGGATAGGAAAGATAAGAATAAGCTTAGGGTTTAAGTTTTTTAGGAGACAAGTGTGTAGATGGAAAGTGGCAAAAGCAACAACAATCTTACAAAGCACCAATGGTCTTCCCACCCCTTTCCTGGTACACCCCTTAAGGCATGCACTTAGAGAGATTGAGAATTGATAGGTTCCTACAAGATATGAAGTGTTAATAATCGATAAAAGTTATAAAATATTATGTGTATACATATACCCTAGCTAAAGCTCATCACGTGTCGCATAAGTGCAACACAGGATGGTGATTCAGAGATAGAACATGATAAAAAATAACATTAAAGATAAGTATGGTGTAGTAAGAATAAAATAAGATAAATGAAAGGATAAAATTGAAAAACACATACCTTTTAATTACCTTAGTACTATAGATAAATAAAAAGACTGCAAGAAAGTGAAGGCATCTAATCTAAAGCACACTAGGTGAACCTATAGAATTTAATGTAAAAAATAAATAAAAATAAAAAAATTTGGAAGATAGGCATATGATAGTGTAAAATAATCTCTACATCATCATGATTCTAATGCATTTTATGATTTGAAAAAAGGATGAGAAGAAACAAAGATATGAGCAAAACAAGGAATCTAAAGGAACATAATTGAAGAATTTGAATTGCTAAAAAGTGGGTTTAAATAGAAAAGGAGAGATCATTTTTTTTTTGAGTTGTGAAAGAGAGGAAAGAGAGCTCTGAGACCAAACAAGGCTAGGATGGCTAGAGGACAACATGCTAGATGAGAGGGACACCCATAGGTGGTAGTAGGTGCACTATAAGTATGTAATTACAGATCTCAAACTAGATTTTGAAATTTGTATTGAATTAAGTGATTATTTATTAAAATTGATTTTAAGCATTTATATATGTCAAAATGAAGAAAAATTAGATTCTAAGGGTAGTAAATAGGAGGATGAGAAATGGGTTAGAATGAAATAGGGAGAAATCAAGAGAAATGCACATTTTTAGAAAAATAGGCTAGGTCAACACATTGAACCTACTAGGTCAACCAGGTTGACCTAGTAGGTTGAATCAAGTTAAAGATCTACATGGTCAACCTAGTAGGTATAGGTTGACCTAGTGTATTTTGAAAACTAAGACCTAGTGAAAAAGTGTTTAGTTGGTCCATAAAGGATAGAATAGAAATTTAACACCAGGGAGAATAAGATAAGAGGAAATATAAGAAATTTAGGATAAAATAAGACAAAAATAGGGAAATTTTGGTCAAACTAGGTTGACTAGGGAACCAAAATAAACACAAAAAAATACCAAAAGCTGAAAGAGGGTTAGAATGGCCTGAAATGACCAAGAAGGGCAAGAGCGCCTAAAAAAGGATAAAATGGATAAAAATAAATAAATTATGGTTGTTTTTTTATTAAAAATAGAATGTATAAAGAATTTATTATGATTATACATGACATGGAAGAACTAATACATCCTTTGTGGTTTCTTGATTTTAGAGACAACCATAGTTATGGAGGTTATTAGATGTGTCTTGGTTGCTAGATTTATTAAGTAGAGTAATAGATAAAGACAGAGCTAGACTAGTAGCTATGGGTCTAGGAGGTATATCAAATATGTGTAGGATCCCCTTTAGTACAAATGTGTTGGTCATGTTTCTTGATTGCTAGGAATGGCTAACCAACACCTTTAGATAAGAGGTGGATGGGGATGTGATAGAGGTGGATACCACACTAGAGGATGTTCATGACATCTTTAGACTACCTATAATATGAGCACCAATGATTGTAGGGATACAAAATAGCATAAAGGAGAGGAGAGACTTATCCATGTGGGCTATAGGTTCAATGAGGTGGAGAGTGAGTATGGATTATGTGTATATATCATAAATTTTAGATCTCTAGAAGGTGGTGATAGGCCTTGTGACATAGTGAGTGTTATGTCACAAGTCAGATGGCAAGGTACCACTATACATGGTAACCTTGAGTAGGATGATGTTAGAGGAGGGAGTGTTATATGATTTAGGCTCTATCATTTGGGTTTAGCTTATTCATGATCTATTTGAGATGCAATTTAGAGGACATAAGACCATGGTATCGATCATACTACTGATAATATGGATATATGAGAGATTTATTATGTTTTAGTTAGCTAGGTTACCCCATATGGTTGATGATAAGTCACCTTAAATGAGGATATGGAAAGAAGAATAGGTATCATGTGTTATTCCCCACATGATAGTGATATAGATAATGAGACACACTGACATAACATGGCAACCATATGAGCATCTAGTGACTACCTAAGAGAGATAACACATAGTTGGACTAGCGCTAGAGAGGAGAGAGTTGATAGGACACTATACATGGTAGAGAGAGCCACATCTAGTGGTATGGGTGCTAGAGAAGATGGGTCTTCCTTATCTAGTGACATTAATACTCATTCTTGAGTAGTGGACTTGACATGTGAGAGAGCCACAAGGAAATAGGGGACTCAGATCACTGATAGTGAGACTTAAATTAAGGCCACATTAGGAGTGACCATGGATTGGTCAGGCATGATGATGGGTAGACTAGGAGGAGGTGGAGGTAAAGGTGGAGATATTAGATGTACCACCACCAAATCCATAAAGAGATAAGTTATATCTATCAAGGACACAACATTGATGGAGGCAAGAGGAGAGAGTAGAGACCATCTTCATCCTTAGCAAGTCAACAAAGGAGCCAAAGGAGAGGCAAATGAGAGAAAGACTACTCAGGCATAGGTTGAGATAGACATGAGCCATGACATCCAGGTTTGAACTGAAGAAGTGACCTATAGAGGAGGTACTAGAAGGCTGCATAGATGGGGATACTGTGCTAGGTGATCACACATATGGTGAGACTATATGAGCTAAGACACAACTAGGTAAGAAAAATATGATTGATTTATTACTTAAGTTTGGAAATAGATAGATAGATAGATAGATATTGTGAGATATGATAGTGATATAACATCCATTTGGTGTGATTTTATATGTGTATTTAAAGATGAGGAGGAGATATGGGGGTCCCTAGTTAATATATCACTCCATGATGTCCTAGATAAGACTCTATAGCCATATGACCCCATGACACTAGAGGATTTGAGTGTACCACCTATCCTAGCTAAAGTGAGCTAGTTCAAAATAACAAGAAAGGCTACAAGGTAGAGATAGATGTAGAGAGAGAGGGAACAACCACCAAAAAATATGGTTGTAAGGGAGAAGCAATCTTGGTAGGCCCTAGTCAATAAGAGAGCTATCCATTTGGAGATAGTGATAGAGATGATGTAGGAACATATAATGATGTAGGTATAGCTAATGTAGGCACATGTAGTGACCCAGACCAATTTGGTACAAGCACAAGTACAAATAACACATCTATAGGGATAGGTAGAGTGATTGAGATCTTAAATTTCCTCATTATAGCATACCATTTAGAGGAGTCAGACTGAGGCCTCAACAAGTAGCATGTCTAGGCCATGAGATAGATAGGATGGAGCCCAACCCTAGAGATGGAATATTGTATATGATTTTATATGTTGTATCAAACTCTTGATATATATATATATATATATATATATATATATATATATATATATATATATATATATATATATATATATATATATATATATATATCATTTTGGCTTATTGATGTTGGTTGTTTATGCTGTCTTTATGATGGTTATGTTTGTTCATTATGATTGAGGTTGTGGATGCTTTGGATAAATTTCTTTCTATCACATGTATTTAAATTTTTTGTATATGCTATAGGAAATATATGTGGTGTGGTTTTTTTTTAACATTTATGTATGACACATGCATGGTTAAAAATAAATAGGGAAAAAGACTTGGAAAAATATAATCAATCAAAGAAATGTACTGCACACTAGTTCAAGTTGGGAAATGTGTAATAACAAAAAATCACAAAGTATAAAAATTCAAGAAGATGACAAAAAAGATGGTAAAAAATGATTTGTTTTTAAACCAATGTAAAATATTTTTGCACCAAATTAAAACAAATAAAATCATACTAAATATCATGTTGGGAAGTATGACAAACAATGTAATAAAATGGAAGGTACGTAAAAGGGCACAAATTGTAATAAAAACAAATCAAAATTAAGTCAATCAATTATATTATTTCATGATGGGAAGTATAAAAGAAAAACAAAATTTTCAAAAAACTTGGTCTTAAATTCATCATACTAATTCAAGCAGGGAAGTATGAGAAATTCAAGAAATGGTTGTAATTTTACATGCACTTGAAAAATAAGAAAATAAAAGGTGAAATAAAAATGAAGTAAGCATAAAAAATACCAATTCAAGATGGGAAGTATATTAATGACCTGTAGCCTCATAATCAATGAAATATTATCTCTTATTTGACATATTTAATTTGATGGTGACTTGTTTATTGTAAAATTTTATGAGGTTCAGGTCCTATCCACAGTCTTACACTACAACTCACAAAATAAAACCCAAGGGGTACCAAATCAAGATTGGTAAGTAGAAGGATTAGGAATGGTAAATCAAGGATGTGGGTAATAAGATGGAAAAAGTGGTAATTTTTGAGGGATATGGGGTCCTATCCATGGTCTTACAAAGCAACTCATAAATGAAATCCCATGGAGAGTGATCAAAAAGCAAAAAGGGAGTGTAAAATATTTCTTAAGAGGAAATATGAGGAAAATATATGAAAAAGGGAGTGTAAAATCAAAGACTTAGGCATATTATGAGAAGACCTTAGGAGGCAAGAGGCATACTAAAGACATAAGAAGACACTAAGTGACTAGTGGTCATCTATGTACAAAGGAAACCTATTCCCTATAGACATAAAACTTTATAGGTAGATAAGTGTGATACTAAGATGAACTTATGAAGGTAGATTAGTACAAGGAAGAGTAAAATGGACCTACCTCTCCATGACGTGTTCTTCGCTCCTTAGGACTCCTTACAAAGATGTCGGTCTACTATGAAGATTGGGTACTTGCATGAGAAAGTAGGTAACAATAGAAGTTTTTTTTTATTCTCCTTTTCTAATCTACTAGTCTACCACACCCCAAAAGACCTTAGGTATATCATGAGGCCAACTATGGAGTTTGAGCTTTCTTGTTGACACAAGTTCTTGTGTGAAATTCTCATGCTACCCTCTTTTTTTTAATAAGGTGAGAGTAGATTCTTGTGTTGATAATTTCTTGTTGTGCCTACATAATTCTATTATGAAAACAAAATAATTATTGACATAAAATATTTTTTTTATGCTTGAAATCGTTAAATAATTTTAAAAACTATATACATTATCAAAGTCATTAACTTGATTTTACTAAGCCCCATTCTTTATTTATTGCTGAGACTATTTTCTTTCTCCTTCTCTCCCACACCTAATCCCATGCATGTCCTCATGCATGCCAATGTAAATATGTATAAAGTGTAGGGATGTTTAATTTTTTTTTTCTTTAAAATAAATGAATCTTTATGTAATAACAAAACTTACAAATAAATTTAACAGTGAAATAAAAGAAACTAGATACCTTGACACAACTTCAATTCACCTTGTATTTCTTGATGTCAACCCCATGGAACATATTGAAAAATATGTTTGAATAATGGAAGCTCAAGCAATGCTAAAAATAAGAGCATAAAAAGTTAGAAACCAAGTATTTATTGTAGGTGGGAAAAGTAGTTATTGCTGATTTTCAACTTTTCTCAATTTTTTTTGTCCTTGACTAGCTAGTAAAACTAGTTTTCTAATCAAGGCTCATTTTTCTATTACTTAGCCTACCATCAAGATGGTTTTCAAACTAAGGCTACCAATAACACCTGAGGGTTTTCATTATTGGTTTTATTTATTTTTATTTTTATTTTTATTTCTAAAAATTGATGACATGAAAAATTTGAGCCATAAACTTTATGCATATTCATACTACTTGCAAATGTAGCATGGAATTTTTTATATGTTGACATTATCCAACATTGGTCTATGGAGTGATGACCAATAACTGATGATAGAAACTTACTGATTGTGTTTCATGTTGTTGTCAAAGTTAATTTAGGATAATGTCCCAACTACTTGCTAAAGTCATGAACAAAAAAATTTATCTTTAGAATGACTCCTTGTAATGAAAGTATCATGTAAAAAACCAGAAACAAACAAGACCTTTTTAATAAAGCATAATATCAGTAATATCAAGTAAATATAAATGCCAACAATAAACCATTAAAATGAATTATTTAAATATACATGGAAGAATTCAATTCAACTTACGTAAGAATGATTGGTGGTTCAGAAATTCTAATAAATTTTTATTATGAAAACAAGAAATCCCTTAGATAAGTTCTATTATTATGATTGATAGATATGGGTTTGACTAATGGATGGAATGGAATGAAGATAAATTTCAAAAAATCATTTTATTTACAAATTGAGTAGGAAATTCTAACTATGATATGCATAGGGATAATGATATATTTTTAAAAAATCTTTAGCTAAAACTAGTTATTAATTTTATAAAAATATATCATACCTTAAATGATAATACATGGATGGAGTGAATATACAATGATCTATGATTTGTATACATAGTAGCTGATGGAGAAATGGTATGGAAATAATAAACTAAAAATATAATAGAGTACAAAAAAACATACCTAAATATTCTTCATTTATAAGATTATACTGTAGGGTATCCTTATTGCTACTACTATATTAGATCAAGGTCATTTTTAGTCTTAACAATCAAGGGCTAGATCAAGGTCTCTATTATAATGGTAATGTCAATAACTCAGCCTTATCCTTGTGATTGATATTAATATTTCTATTCAAATCAACATTAACCCATCCAATATTTTTAGTACATTCATATTCATTGACTATTATTTTTTTGGGATTCAAATAAAACCTTCAATCTTCTTCTTGAAACCACCAATTCTATGTGTTTATTTTCATTTAGCATTCTTAAAATCTAAATGTAAAATATCAAGGAATTAGTAGCATAAAATATTAATATTTCATTTTTATTATTCTTATCAAATCTATTGGCTCACATGGAATCCATTCTAACTTCATGCACGATGATTTATTTACATGCAATGCTTGATTTGTGTGTTATCCTACATGCATGGAAATTTATTTGCATGCAATGCTACATGCATGGATATTTATTTTCATGCGATGCCTTATTTTTGTGTTGACCCACATACATGGTAATTTATTTGCATGCAATGTTATATGCATGGATATTTATTTGCATGCAATATAAATTTATGCAACTAACTTCATATGTGTTATCTTTCCATCTAGATTTATGCATGCAATCTAAATTTATGTAATTAAATTCATGCATGCTATCTTTCCACCTAGATTTATGCATTGAATCTAAATTTATGCAACTAACTTCATGCATGACAATTTATTTGTATGCAACATTTGAATTGTACATTGACTCACATGCATGGAGATTTATTTACATGCAATGTTTGATTTATGCATTGATCCACATGCATGGATATTTATTTGCATGCAATTCTTGATTTATGCATTGACCCACATGTAAGAAGATTTATTTGTATGTAATGCTTGATTTATACATTGACCTACATGCATGGAGATTTATTTACATGTAATCTAAATTTATGCAACTAACTTCATCCATGCATGATCTATCATATCCTTATTAGAATAGAATGAGATCAACTTAATTGAGTATTTTCCCTTATTTTGTTATAAAAATAAAATCACATGCAATATTTTTAAAGTCAACTAACCTAAAAATTATGTGATTATTTGTTAAAAGTTTCAAAAAAAGTGAAACTATATTTTATCCTCCATATAGTTGATCTCAATTATTTTCCTCAAACATGTAGATTAATGTTTCAATAGGCATGTTAGGCATAGGGGTATAAATTCTAGATCCCTCTTTGTGAATAGTTGTATAAATTTAGCCTAGTTTTCTCCATCTTTTATGCTATTTTAGATCATCATTTTCTTCCTCCATCCTACATCAACATTTAAATCCTTTTGATTTCTACACAACAACGTTAGTATGGCGTGGGGTTTTTTTGCATGAAATTAAAAATTTTAAAGATAATTTTAGAAAAATAAATTCTAATCTATGTTTTAGGAAAATAAATTCTAATCTATTTTGTAGAAAAATAAATTCTAATCTATTTTTCAAGAAAATAAATTCTAAATAAACCATTAACTAAGTATCTCTTGTCACAAAATTTGTAAAGAGACATTCCCTCTGACTAGAAACTTATTTATCTACTACCACTAGACAATTCTCTTATCAAATTATGAATCTCCTAATAACAACATGTCCTCAGTAATGGTGTCAAAAATGATGAGTCATCAATTCATCATTTAATAATGTCAATATAGGGCTAGTGTCCAAGGTTGTATGTAATAGGAGAAAGAGATCTTTAGCAACCAGTCTCTTCTACCACACTCCACACTTGTAGGAATTTAAAAGCACATTTGCAAGAATTGAAAAAACATACTTGTAGAAAAGTAAATCACACCACACTTTGTATAAAAATAAATGACACTTAAAAAAATGTAAAATCACACTTGTAGAAATTAAATCACACTTGCAAGAAAATAAATCACACTTGTAGAAAGTAAATTGTTAAATTAAAAATAAAGGATAAACATATAAAATATATGCAATTTCACAATAAACTTTATAGAAAATAAATGTCTACATGAAAAATAAATAATAACAATTTAAAAGCATAATTACATAATAAAGAAATAAATGAAAATATATTTATCCATCTTCCTTGGAATGAGTGGCCAGCTCATTCCTCTGAAGAGGATTTTAATCATAACACTGCATTATTGATAAATATTGATTACAATGGTGTGGGAGGTTGCATGTATAATATTATGATTCTAACCAACTCCGTATTTAGGAATAACAATCCCATATGCTCTCCACCTAATATGGATAAAAATATAACAACTTAGATATTCTAACTTATCTCGATCTTCCGCAAAATATGGAGAGAGAATTATTATCTATTTACAACATAAGCCTAATCTTCATGAAATTTGAAGATATTATTTATGAAATAAAATTATATAAATCTAGATTTAGATACAATCTTAAAATAGTTCATAGATAGACCTACACAATCTGTAGATATGCCTGCATAATCCATAGATATACTTACAAAGTCCATAAATTTAAAAACCTATAGATTCCATAGATTTCAAAAATTATAAAGTTCATCGATTTTAGAACTTGAAGAGTTTGTAGATTTCAGACCTAGAGAGTCCATAGATTTTAAAACCTGTAGAGTCCATAGATTTTAGAACCTACAAAGTCTATAGATTTTTAAACATGCAGAGTAACAAGTAGAGTCCATAGATTTTAAACCTGTAGAGTCCATAGATTTCATAACCTATAGAGTCTATATATTTTATACCTATAGAGTCTATATATTTTTGAACCTGTAGATTCCATATATTTTAGACCTATAGAGTCTAGAGATTTCAAGAATTGCAGAGTCCATATATTTTTTTCAAGTTGCATTCTTTAAAATTTTGATGACTATGATGGCTCCCTTGATGTTTGATGTTTTAAAATATTCTTCAATAAAATAAGTACATGGATGTAGAGCTACTGGCTGAGTTTATAGATATGAACTAAGTGAATCTATAGTAAACTTGGATGAGTCTATAGCTAGACTAGGTGAGCTATATCTATGTTTAGAGTACTTGTAACTCGCCTCAAAGATAATATTTGGTTGGGTATTCATGTTCAAGTATAATATATCTTATTATGGGTTGTATATACACACATTAACAATTTTTTCTAGATATTTATTAACAAGAATCAATAAATAATAAGACAATGATTTGTACAAAAATAACTAAGGTAAAGTTCTCTATTTCATTATAAATAAATCATAAGTTTAGAAACTACACTTAGATCCACTTCTTATGAAATAAAAAAAGATATTATTTCATGGATATAATGATCCATTTTATAGTCTCATCATAGTGATACAAAAGAATGATCTGTAGGCTAAGGCTAAAGGAAGCTAAGTAACCCAAAATAAAAGACTGACTAGGACACTTAGACTTGATAATGAACAAGTATGTGATGTCAAGTCTCAACCATGTATATGCTTAGTTTATGGAAAAGGAATAATTAAAAAGGAGATCTAAAGGTGGACTGGTAAAAGGAAATAATAATGAGAAAGATTGGTTGCTAACTGATCACATGGTAAAAGGAGATAATAACCAAAGGGAATAAGGTAGATATAACCAAGTCATCATGATAACTATATGTGAAAAATAAAGATAATAAAGCAAACAATCATGAAGATACAAAAGAAGAGTTTTGAGAAAAACTCTAAAAAAAAGAAAACAATGATAACTAAAAAATAGCCATGATAAGGAAAAGACAAGTATATGCAAAATGTAAAACAAAAACATAAGCTAACTATAGTACAACAAGAAGAGAAATCATGATATAAGATAGGAAAGAATTTGACATCATGCCAAATGATATAATAAAAAATATAAATAAGATTGGAGCACACATCTAATCTAAATATAAATGAGAAAATACCATGCATTTGTTCATAAATATTTATAAATATATCCACACACATCATATAAGACATCGGATAAATATTTATGAAGCTAACTACAAACTACTACTAATATCTCATCAATCTTTACTAAATACTAGGCAAATACTTATTTTTTAATCTCCTTAACTAAAAAAGTAGGAATACTCATTGGATCATGTTGAGGAGGAAAATTGGGAAAAAGATGGTCAGGAGAATGTGTGGGAACAAGATCTATGAGAGATGCAAGAATCACTAATGGAGAAGGATCCATGGGTGAAGGAAGGTCCATGAGCAGAGAAAGAACCACAAGTAGAGGGACCATAGGTGTATCTATGAGAGAAGAAGGGGGAGCCTTATTGTGAGAATGACCTATGGGAGGAATGGTATAAGGTTCAATAATGGCTATAATATGGTCTTTAAGATGTTGTTGAAGAATATGACAATGATTAGTGTGATGTGTGTTGCATTGGTGCCATAGATAATAACTCTCACCATACTTAGGTATATATTTAGGAAGGGACTTTAGAGGAGTTAAAGTAGTGTCTATTGATGATGAATAAGGATGCAAGGTACTAATATATTATCACAACTTATGATAATGGGTAGAAGAGTGATTATCTATCCCATGGAAGCAGTAGATATTCTTGTGAGTATTTTTAGGAGAAATACTCATAGGAGAAGGTGTTACAGGTGTGGAAGAAGAAAGAGATGAATCATCAACCCATTTTGTGGATAGAGGATCCATCTTAGGTAAAGGAATTAAACCATCACCAAGAGAAGGTGGTGATGGAGAAGGAATATAACTAGGCTTAATAGAAGGAGCACTAGTGGAAGAAGTAAAAGTAGGCTCAATAATAGTAGAAGTAGCAATAATAATTGGTTCTAACACAGGTTCCACTGTGGGAGGGGCGGGATCCAAAGAAGGTCGAAGAAGGGTTTAAATAACCTCAAGGGTGAACTAGTGATGGGTGTTAGAGAAACTAGAAAAATGGTAAGGTTAGATCATAGCATAATCCATGAGCATAGTCCTATGGGGTCCCTCAAAAACTAGAGGTGTTAGCACCATCTCTACTCTAAGATACAGAGGAAAAATGAAAAAATTAGGAATGATAAATATTGGAACATGAGAATATACATGAAAAGACTTAAGTAAATAAGAATGATAATGCACAATCTTAGCATTATGGGCTTAGACAATATCGCCTAATAAAGGATCATCTAAAGAATATCCGTCATCATTATCTGGCATATGAAGATTAATGACACAAGTTGGAATAAATTTGTCATCAAAAGAGCATGGTAAATAGAATGTTGAGTCTTGGATAAGACTATAGTAATGTCATTACAATAATATTTTTGAGAATGAGGTTGCAAGGAAGTAGGAAGCTACGAGATGAGATGAGGCATGTGATCGAAAGTTTTAATCTTTAAGTTAATATCATTAGGCTCATCATCATCAGAGACTAAAAGGTTGGGAGAAACGTTACTAATGAACTCATGATTCCCATTGTAACCTTTAGTTGAGTTGATATGAAAATTTAAATGTTGTGACTCACATAATGGAATGCTAAGTAAAAGGCTCAAGAGTAGGAATCTTGAAAACACCACGATCTTGGAATTATTCAAAATTTCAAGGGTCAGTATCTCTTTGAATCATATAAATGGCTCCATTATGAGAGAATTTAATGCATTGGTAGGTAGAAAAAGTGATAGCTCACATACAATGAGTCCATGGCCTACCAAGCAAGATGTTATACGAAAGGGGAAAATCAAATATTATCACCTTTAAATGATTGATGATAGGTGGGATAGTAATGGGAACCCACACACACATAAGAGGAGGCATTTACCTTCTATCATATCATTGGTAGGTGTTATGTGTAGACTTAAGATTTCATTCTAAATATCTAAGGGTCTTAATGAAATCAAGAGAAGTAACACAAGTGCCAGAACCCTCATCAATCAATGCTTGTTTAACTTGGATATCACCTATTTATATGCTAATAAATAAGAGAGGATCATTTGCATGAATTAAAATCCCATCAAAAATCATAGATATAATGGGAAATTTCAAATAAAGAGAAGTGTTGATAGTTTCATCAATATTGATGGACATATCTTCACATTGTTGGAAGATACTATCCTCAGAACCAGATAAGGCTACCTCATGTCTTACTAAGGGAGGATGAGGGAATTCATCTCAAATAATAGTTATTTAAGATAGTTTTGATGATGGGGAAAAGTCCTCATAATATCAAGAAATAGAATTTGAGATGGGAGATTAGTGAGATCCATAATGGGATCCCACTCATCATAACCCATGAGAATATGATTAGATATAGGCACATAATGGTTAAGGAGGTCCTCAAAATGAGGAGCTAAAGAGCATTGAAATTTGTGTTGATAAGAATGAGAAGGTTTAGAAGAAGGATGTAAATCATTTGGTGATGAAGAAGTAGTTGGTTTAGATTGATCTTGAGAAGTAGAGTAAGTGTTAATAGAAGGTTGATTATCATTGAGAGATTGAGTATCATTGGTATTAGAAGATGATGGAAGAATGGTAGAAATAGAATGGGATGTGTTATCATCATAAATTAGACCATCATCAAAGGTTATAAAATATTCTTTCCCCAGCTCATTTAAATGAGTTGGAGCATAATTTTTTATAACATGATATGTTTGAGAAGGAGGTGGGGTGTAGATAGGCTATGAATCAATGAAAGCCACAACTCTTTTCATATTAGTAATGCTACTCACATTCTCTTTGAAATTTGGTTCAATAAGAATTTCTACATTATTAGTGGAAGGAGTGGGCTTATCTTCATTGTATTGAATAGGTTGATGATTAGGCAAGGGGTCTTTATAGATAGCTAAATGAATATTTTCTTGATTCAAGGCTTGAGATTTATCATGAGTTTTGTAGTCCTTGAAAGAATTTTCATAAGGTTTTTGAAGCTTATGAGTGATAGAATCATGATCAAAATTAAGGTCAAGAAGAAAGTCCATAGCTAAATTATGAAGTTGTCTACAGGTCTTATGCGAGTGACCCTAGCTAGCATGAAAATAAAAAAACTTTCTAAGATTATACCAAGTTTTCATAGGATGAGTAGGGTCAATCTATCGAGGAAGAGGCCTAGGTAGATGTTTAAGCAATTTAGCTAAGGAAATAGGTTTATGAACATTAATGTTATTTGGTAAAGAGAAATGATGATTAGTATATTGTTGAGGAGTTGGTTCTAAAGAAGGGGTAGGAATGATAAATTAAACATTGTAAATGGTATCATATGAATCAATAACACCATCATTGGTAATATTATAATTTTTGTTTTTAAATAATAGATGAGGACCAAAAGAAGGTTGGGGTGCCTTGAATTGATGCATAAGGAAATCTTGTCATTTGGCTTGTTCAATGGCCTCCTCCAAGGTACTTGGAGAGAGGGTGTGGACTCAATATTATAATTTAGGACAAATATCATTGGTAAAGAGATGAAAGAGATTGTCATCCACCATGTTATGTTCACACTTGTTTGACAAAGTCTTCCATAATTTAACAAAGGCTTGGGCAACTTTATTTTTGTTTTGTTTTCAATTGATGAAATGGGCCAAAGTGTTTTCAGGAAGATTACTAGTTTTGAATTCTTGTACTAAAGCATTCACTAAATCCTCCAAACTAGTAATGGATAGAGGTCTAAGTTGTTTATACCAATCCAAGGCATCAATTGTGATGGTTTTGGCAAGGAGTTTGGTAGAAGTAAAGGTGTTTAATTTGACCCAATATTTATAATGATTTCTAAATGTTTTAAGATGAAGGGTAGGATTAGTTGATCCATTATAAGAGATTGTACGTGTTATACCTCCTATGTCAATATTAGAAATTTGGGTAGTAATAGGTTTATTTGTTAGATGTTTGATGGTTTTGTTGACTAAAAGATGTTGATTAATGAGAATACCTTGAGAATATTGAAGAGGGAGAGGAGGAATACTTTGGTTATGTGTTCCCCAAGCCATTGGTTGTGGTTGTGTTTGAAGGTTAAGAAGGTGGTTTTGCATTCTCATCATTTCATTTATATTATGATCTTTGAACATGTTAATTTGATTGAGAGTTTACAATAATAGTGGATGAGTTTTATTAGTGTTATTAGAAGAAGTAGTATTGGTGTTTGTGTTAGTATTAGTGGCTTGGGTACCACTATTAGTGTGACATGAGCTTGAGAAGAGCTATGAGAATTTTAGGCACTAGTGGAAAAATATTACTGTGAAGCAAAAGATGGACTAGTAAATGGTTAAGAGGAAGAAGCACTAGAAGCATGAGTGTCTTAGGTAGCAAATAATGCACTATTGGATTGATTAAGGATAGTGGATCTTATGAGAGGCCCACTAGATAAAAAACCTACCATGTTAATTGAGATACTAGGCATAGAGGTAGAAGAAGTTAAGGAAGAATATGTCATGGCATAAGGAGTGAATATTGAAGGAAGAGGTTTGGAAGCAAACAAACCCATACCCCAAAATATAGTTGACAAAGTAGAAGTAGGAGAATGAGTTTCTTAAAATTAATAGCTAATCATGAGGTTATAAATGGTGGAAGGATACTTCCCTCTATGTTGAGGGAATTTCGTGATAAATAAAATCATTTCAAGAGTATACTCTAACTCAAGTTGATCCTCTAAGAGAAGAGGGTTTTTTTCAAAGAGGTATGAGGATTCCCATGGTTCATTGTATGATTTGTAATATGAACATTACTATAATTATCGAAAAGAACCCTACTTTGTCTCTGAGAGACCCCATTAGGATTGGTAAACTCCATCATGTCTATTGACTAAAATTTAGTGTTTTCACCAAATAGATAGTCCATGATGAAAGGAGAAGAAGCAAAGAATCAAAAAATGACCAAAATAAAACTAGGTTTACTTGGTAGACCTAGTGCAAAAATAGGGACTATGAAACTATACAGGGTCCACAACATCGACTTAGTACAGAGAATAGAGACTAACACAAAAGGGGGGAAATCTTGTAAATAATACTAGGTCAGCTAGGTCAACCTAGTGTAGTGTACAAGGGCTAAAAAAAGATGTTAGGTCAATAAGGTCAACCTAATGCAATGAATAAGAAGTAAGGAAAAGAGCTGATAATAAAGTTTGTGAAATGAAACAAGATAGTTTGTAGTTGATCTAAGAAAGTAAATTCTAAAAGTAAATAGATAGTCAATTGAATTAATGCTAGCTAATCCAATTGATGAGCACAAAGAAAAACCTTACACCAACATTGGCCAATGCAAGTTATTTCACACATAGTTGAGTGAAGAATAAGCATATAACTTAGAAAGTAAAGCTAGCTAATTGGTCAACCTAGAATATTAATTACATCATTGAGAATAATTTTAAATGATAGGGAGTTGGATATAAGTAAGGTACTAGATAGAAATATATGGATGGTTTTAGGTGAGTTTAGGATAAAAGGGACTATAGTGGCAATAATATAGGCTTGGTATTGGGGCCTACCCCCTCACTTCACACAATACAACGATAAGGGTGTTAGGTGCTTAACCAAAATATCCCATTAATCATGCTTTATACTTGACCAAAGCATCAAGTCGAAATATCACTTGGTGATGAAATCCAAGTAAGTTGGACTATCTAGTCAAATATTAAAATGTTTGTTGATGTTATGTGATTTAGTTGTATGTGCATAAAATAGAAATAATGAAACTAAGTAGTTAATTATTGTCAGTGTAGGATTTTTCCCACCTAGTGGTTTTACCTACATGTCTTTTTAGCTTACTTAGGTTACTTAATTAAGTCATTATGGGTCATTTAACTTTAAGTGGGTTCTAGTTTTAAGTTAGGGTTTTACCTTTTTGGTGACCTAATCTCACCCTATATATTTTTTTTCTTAAAGTGGCTAATTCAAACATTTGCTTTGTATAATTTTCTTTTTTTTGGAGCTCTCATTCTAACTCTATAGGAATTCAACATTCATCATGTAGCCACTATTGAGATATCTTAGCAAAATCTATCATGGTACTAGAGATTTCTTGATAGCCTCATGCATTTGTTTCCTTTGGTAAGATCCTCTTGCATTCACCTTACTATGTTTTCATACTATACAACCATCATTTTTGAACTTGAAGGCATTTTCTAAAAACTAATTCAAAACTCATGTCAAAATGCCTTTGATGAAAAATAGGTTTGCATATATTTTGTGGGTTTTTTGAGATCTAAATTGGGTTACTTTTATATTTTTGAGAAATTCCATGGATTTTCCTAGAAACCAATTTCTTTGATCTAGTTAGGCATATGTACGAATGAAGTAATCAAGCCTACAAACCTTGAAAATTTGCATGTAGACCAAATTGGGTTCTTGGAGGCTGACAACTTGTTGCATAGACTCATTCAAGTTTTCAAAGGGAAATTACTTGATTCCAAACCAAATCAAGTTTTCAAATTGCTACAACTTACTTGCAGACCAAATTGGGTTTTTGGCATTACTTTACTTCCAATTTGTGAAGTTAAGTAAAGCAGTCCAAGAAACTTGAATTACATTGCAAGAAGTAATCAAGATTCTCTAAGGTAATTACTTGGAAGTAATTGGGCTTCTCTAAGGAAATTACTTATAAGTAATTGGGCTTCAGCAGTTGGACTTCACAACCCTGAAATACACTACCAAGAAGTAATCAAGTTTTTTGGGTCGACTACTCATTTACTTTTTTTAAGTTGAAGCAGTTGTAAAACCCAAAGTTGAAGTAGTTGGAAAACCTAAAGTAAATTAGTGTTGGAAACCCACGTGATGTTCAAGTGGGCATCAAATTTTAGGTAAAAGGTAATGAAGAAATAGATTAATTTTTTTTCCATTTTTGGATTTTTGGAAGTCTAAAAAAAAATCCATTTTTGGAAAGGGTCTAGGAATATGTGGGAGTAAGAAATTGTAGTTCCATAAATTTTAATTTGTAGCTCCATTTTGGGTGCTATTTTTTTGAAAGTACATAGTTTTTAAACTCTACGCATTGGTGGTATTGTTTTAGAATTTTGTAACATCCATTTTTTTAATGGTATAATGGCTTAAATCTCACTTCATCCTTATTTTACTCTTTCTTGGACACATTCTTGATTGAATCCAACATCCCTCTATTTCCTTGTACTTATGCACCTACTACTCAAGATGCATTTTTGATTGGGTTTGATGTTTATATGAGCATGCTTATATTTGAAACATTCAAGGGGGGTCACTGTTGATAGTTCTAAGGGGGTACTATGTTGTGTTGTGCATTCTTTTTTTCTACATTCTTCTTTACCTACTTTAACAATATTTACTTCTGCACTATGGATTCACTCTCTATTAGTCTACTTACACCATTTAATTATAATGAATGAAAACCTAGAATGGAAATCATCTTGAAATCTAAGGGTTACCATCAAATTATAATGAGCACTAAGACTAAACCTACTAATGTTGGACCGAAAATCAAATGGTTTAACTATTGTGATAAACTCCATGGACTAATGTGTCTCTCAATCTCTCCATATCTACTCTTTCACATTGAATCTACCAAAACACCTACTAAAGTGTGGACCATACTATGCAAGATATTTAGAGTGAAAGATGTGATGAGAGGACATGAGGTGGAAAATGAGCTCATTATATTGAGTGTAGATGACTTTGACACTCTTCAGTATTTTTTCACCAAGTTTAGACTTTTGAGATTGCAATTGAAAGCATGTGGAATTAACAAGAAAGATGAATAACTTGTTTTGTCAATACTCTCTAAACTAGGTCCTAAATATTCTATGGTTGTGTCCACTTTTCATGCCACTAAGAGTGCTCTTGATACTACATGGAAGATGCCTTTTTTAGATACCTTTGTTTTTGACCTGATTTAGGAGCAAGATAAGTTGATACATATGGGCATGGTAAAGTCATCTATATCTCATGCATTGCTTGCTAAGAAAGATAAGGCTTCTAATATTAGAGAGAGAAAGTAGAGAAAGAGAAATGTTGAGAAGGGTGAAAATATTTCCACCTCCAAATCGAAAAATGTGACCTCTTCTTCTAGTCATAAGCCTAAGAAAGATTGGATCAAATGTGTGCATTACTTAGGTAAGCATGATGAGAGTAAATGTTTGAAGAAACAAATTAACCACCTTACTAGCCTTATTCAGAACAACATAGGTATTCCAGATTCTATCAAACCATCTTCATAAACACATGAATCCACTAAGGCAAATGAATTTTTAAAATAAAAGGCAAAAGAGAATAACAAGGGGAAACATAAGGGTAAAGCCTTAGTTGAAGTTATGCCTCTAACTCCTCCTACATGGGTCATTGAATCTGGTGCTTCACATCACATGGCCTCTTCATATATTGAGTTTAGTTCCTTATAACTATGTGACATGTCCTCCATACAACTAGGTGACAAAACTTCTAAAAAGGCTCTCAAGAGAGGGTTTATTAAAGTGAGTGGTGAAACATTAAATAATCTTATAAGTGTGTCCTCACTCTCAACTAATCTCCTATCATTATATAATATCACTTAGCTTGATCTGGGCATGTGAGTTGAATTCACTCTAAATTTAGTGTACATTAAAGATTTACATAGTGATAATATTTTGGCTATGGGAATGGTCAATCATCAGACTTAGCTATATATATATTCTCGCACTTTTCTCCTAACTCTCTTTCAAATTATTCTTTGGACTCACCTATACCTATTGACACTTCTAAGCCTAAGCTTCTTTCTGATATTGACAACTCTTCTTCTACATATGAATACAATAGTGAAGTGAACACACCTCTACCATCTCCTTGTCACCTTCCAGATATTCAAGAGTTAGTTCTTGACCCACCTACCTCTGGTCTACTTCTAACATTATAGGGTAATGGTATACTAATCTAGGACACATCAGATATCAATTAGTCTATTCCATAGTTATAAAGGATTCTGAAGACCTTCTTTGCCTCTAATTATATTTCACCATCTTGGCATAAAGTAGTTAGGCCACCTACCTCACAATATGAGGATAATTCCTTTCATAAAAATTACACCTTGGTTTAAGATCCATCATTCACTTGGTAAATAAACTCATTATTCTAGGGTAATCCACTCTTCACTGCATCTACTTCTGATTCACAGTCACTTTCAATCATTCCTCTAGGGGACACCAAATGACTATAGTTAATTATAGACCTTAGTGGGGATTTTAGCCCTCTTTCCTTGCTCTCTTTTTGGGGAGGATTTTTATTCTTACAAGTTTTCTCCTTTACCCTAGTTTATGGGATTTGTATTATACTTGGGTACCTCATTAGGCCTCATTATCAAGTCCCAATTCTTATACCCACCTAAGCTACATTTTAGGGTGTATGTCAGTGTATGCTTTTTCCCACCTAGTGGTTTTTACCTACACATCTTTTTACCTTACTTAGGTTAGTTAATTAAGTCATTAAGGTCCATTTAACTTTAAGTGGAGTCTAATTGTGAGTTAGGGTTTTATTTTTTTGGTGACCTAATCTCACCCTATATGTACTTTCTTTTTTCCTAAAGTGGCTAATGTAAACATTTCCCTTATAAAATTTTATTGTTATTGGAGATCTCGTTATACCTCTATAGGAATTTGACATTCATCACATGGCTGCTATTCAAATATCTTGGCAAAATATATCAATTATAAATCTCCTAATTAGCCTATGTAAACTATTCTAAGCATATAAACAACTAAAAGAAAAGATGTGATTAACATGTAAGGTGAATTATAACTTTGAAACAAGGTATAGTGAAGACACTATATGCACAACATATAGAACTAGGTTAATAGGGTCAAGCTAGTACTATTGAAGATAGGGTCTAGAAAACCTACTAGGTTGACCAAGTCAACCTAGTTATTTTAGACAACACATAGAACATAGAATTGGATCGACCAGGTCGATCTAGTTGACTATGCAAGGGTAGTTTTGAAGATTACAAACTTGAAAGGAAAGTATAAAATATAAATAAATAGAGAATAAAAGACTGACCTTGATGGTTTAGAGATGTAAATGAATGAGATTTCTAATCAATAACCTTGGAAAAATCTTTCAAAAACCTACAAATTGGGTTGAGTTGGTCAACCAAGTAATATATAAACTTGTTAAAAAAGTGCTAAAAATGTAGTAGGTCAACCTGGGTGACCTAGTTGACTAAACTAGAAGTCTTAAAATGTACTAGGTCAAGTTGGTTAACCTAGTAGGCTAATCTAGAAGTCTAGAAAACTAAAACCTATACTGGGTCAAATTGATCAATCAGGCTATATAGTAACTTGCTATAAAATGGATGAAAATATGTTAGGTCAACCCAGTTGACCTAGTAGGCTAAATTAGAAGTCTAAAAAGAGATGAAAACCTGTATTGGGTCGAGATAATTGATCTAGTTGCCTATTCCTATGTATAAAGAAAAATAATTGTGTTGATAGAATTGAACCAGTATGTCAAAATATATGATAGAAATGATGAAAAAATAATTAAATATGTGAATGAAATCCTACAAGGGTTAGTTTCACATTGAGTTGATTAGAATTTATGTAATTATAATTGCATGATGTACATGAATTAATCCTAGATTGAATAAAATAGATCACACCGACACTTTTAATTGGGTATACACTTGTTAAGCAGGAGCATGACCAATATGAATATCTGTTAGACCTGATTAAGGGATCACTTGTATCACTTGTCACAACATATCATGCTAGGAAGGGTTCCAAATCCTACAGTCTGACACAATCACACAGTAACTCTAAAAAAGTTCTATGATTTTATATTCCACTTATACTAATAAATAAGAGAGTAAACTATTCTAATAAAAAGAAAATTAAACTAATCTAGTGTGCACCAAAGCTTGTAGCAAAAAGTGGGGGTTAGAACAAAACAAATATATAATAACTAAACTAAACATGTATAAGAGACATATACTCATGTCAATGTATACAAAATCTTAATACATGGAAGAGAAGAATACATATTACATTATCTATCTATTTTTACAAAGGAGAAACAAAATTAGGAATACTTACCTTTAAAGATGAACTTGATGAGCCTCAATATCTCCTTAGGCTAAGGTGCTCCACAAGATATTATTTTAGTTTGTAAGGATAACCAAAATAAATCATCTCTAGGCTACACGACCTACCTAAGCATCCAAAAGACTTCTCCACGAGATAAGATAAGAGCTCCAACGAAAGTATTGAACCCTAAAGCTTTATTTATCAAGTAGAATGGTCAATAAGTAGATGTTCATTTGCACTTATTTTCTTGATTCTTTACTCTCTTATAAAATGATAAGGAATGACCTTGTATATATAGTATTAACTTACCTAAAAATATTTAGACATTTCAACTTTACTAGGTTGATTAGGTCACCCTAGCACATTTTTGGGATAACTCAATAGGTATTTGCTAGGTTGCCCAAGATGATAAAAAACCAAAAGAGCTAAAATTTCCCCAAAAAACACTAGGTTAACTAGGTTGACCTAGTTTGTTAAATAGGTCAAAAAGGTAACAAGGCAAGAAATGATGAAATAAAGCATGATAATGACTAGAATAGATAAGAAAGAGAAGAATAAGATTAGGGTTCAAGGTTTTTAGGATACAAGTGTGTAGATGGTAAGTGTAAAAAATAAAAATAATATTATGAATCACCAATGGTCTACCCACCCCTTTTCTAGTATACCCCATAAGGCATGCACTCAGAGAGATTGAGAGTCGATAGGTTCCTGCAAGATATGAAGTGTTAGTAATCAATAAAAGTTTGAAAATATTATTTATATACAAAATAGCCTACATATAAGACAACAATAAATTAATTGTTTATTAGTTAAATAGGTGGGTGGATTGCCTAGCCAGCTAAATCCAAGAATCATGAGCTTCTTTGGAGGCTATCAATCCACCTTTTAAGCAATCAAGTTTTGAATGATAAAGTACTTACATAAATAATAGAAGTTACTGAAATGTAATATAAGAATACAAATTTTACTAATTATAGAGACAAATAGATTAATATTAATGCTAAATAGCTTGGGTATGGTTCATAAAATAGGATAGGGTCTTGTGATTAGGTGAGAGGTTAGAAAGTGAGATTTAGTTGAGCTTTGGTGGGTGAAAATAGCTTGTTATTTATCACATAGTGACCATCAACTGTTAGGGTTATCGTCGATGGTCAGGGTGACCATATATAGTTAGGGTGATCATTAGCAGTCACTATGGGTTATGATAGGTTATTTATTTTAGATATAATAGGTTATGGGTTGGTACTAGAAAGGTTCTATGGGTTTTTTGAGGTTGGATAATGGTTGTGAGGTCAAGAGAGAACCTTAGAGATATCAAGGGTTAAGGTTTGGTACTCATGTGGTTGAGAATGGTTAGAGGGTGTTTTAATGGAAGAGGTAATACATGAATTTGAATAACTATTGAATCTAAACAACTAAAACTTAAAACAAGAAAAATATACTTAGCTTTTGGTTGATAGTTGATGGTGATTTAATTATTTTGGGAATAATGAAGTTTTATTCCTATTTTAGTTAAGGGTTTAGATCAATAAATGAATAAATAATATTGAAAAAATTATAGGCCTAATTTTTATAATTTATTTGTCTTTTTTACCTTTATAAAAATAGTAATAAATAAGGAGAAAATATAACTTATCTTGAAACAGGCTAAGATGGCTAATACAGGGTCTAAAACTAGTTGTGTAAGATTGGTATAGTGTCATGAAATTGGATCTTGTTTTCATTTGGAAAAAGCATAAGAATGCCAAAAACAAGACACTTTAGGGTCTGACTCTATTGTCCACTCCTGCCATTATTATCCAAACTACTCATAGAGACCTAAGTTTTTTGGGTTCTTTATATTGTTCTTATGTGAGCCTGTCTATAAAATTTAAGTGTTAAATGTTAGTGGAGTTGATGTATAGATGTTTTAATATTCAAACCCTAACCCTCCATCATGCTTGATAAAATGGGATTTGAATCACTTGAAAAGTGGGGGGTTAGTGTGTGTAAGATGCATTGAATGTGTGATCTACACCCCTTGTATGGGCACGTTGCCTATATACCAATACTTTAAAGAGGGATCAAGATATATGTAGTTCTCTAACTTGATGTGCTTTATGCAATAGTGTGATGAATATGTAAAAATGCTAAATTGAGAGTGCTTGAGGTGGCTAGGGACTAGTGTGAGAGTTTGAATATGTTTACATCTATATTAGGTGACTATATGCAAAGAAAAGGAAATGTTGCCATAGTAGTTTGCTTTTATTCTTGCTTGATTTTTAAGATTTGTCATCTCCATTCTAAAGGAATATTGAATTGGATTTTATAGGGAACTATTGGTCATGGGTCAGATGTGTTCGTGCTAGGCTAACATGATGAAGAATAATAATTAGATGAAAATGACCATTTGGGCTCAAATCATAAAGAGATATGAGCACTAAAAATGGGACACCCTAGGGTCCAGCATTGTAGTCCAGGTATGACACTCCTATCCTATAGGATTGAGACCTAGAGAGATAGGATTGGCCTAGAAAATAAAGTCTAGTTGAGCTAGGATAACTATTTGAAAGGTTATCGATGACTGGTGATGAGTAAAAAGGTGTCTAGAAGGGTCATAAGAGTATTCAAGGACATATGGATTGGGTGTCATAAGCCACACTCAAACTACCAATTTGGACATTTTATATGAATATATTTACCCCCCTTTATTTTATTAATGTATCAAAGTGAAATACAAGGATAAAGGAAAAATAATAAGTGTACTTGAACTTACCTATAAGGGTGAAACACATGAAGATGTGTGATGTTGAGTGATACTAAATAATAAAGGGTATGTCTTGAGTAATGTTGGGTATGTGTTATACTAAAGTAATATCTTGAATGTAGATGAGTGGTCAATTCCTTGAGAGTGGCTCAAGAATGAAAATTTTGGTGCTTTGGCTCCAACATCACCCACTAAGTGAAGCTATGTGGTCATGCATGTGCTAATTTATGTTTGGACTATGTGTCCAATCCCTCTGACTAAGTGGCTCAAGAATACAAAGATAACAAGTCCTTTGGATCCATCATTACCCACTAAGTGAATCAATGAACTGATATCAATATGAATGTGTGTCATATGAGATGGATCTTGAAGCCCATGAATGCTCTGTAATCTAACAATGTGGCATGGATAGTTGAATGTGTATTGAGAACTAGACCAATCTTGGCCACTCTGAAAGGTGGAGATTAGGCTTGTATGAAAGCCACTCCAAAAATAGTAACTAGGTTTATATGAAATCCACTCTAAAATGATGTCAACCACCTGTAGATGGAATAAGACACACAACGACTAAGAATACCTAGGTAATGTATTGAACTTGGAAAGAAAAGAGGGAAAATGTGCTAAACACATTTTCCCTAATTACTAGTGTTTGTAACATGGATTTTGATTTGGAAGTTATACCAACTACCTAATCTAAAACTAGAAGTGAGATCCATCATGTTGTGCATGATGCCCCTTATGTCTGGATTCTTTGAGAAAAATTGTACTAAAACTATTGAATCTACTCTAAACTGTAGCTAACAAAATTGTAATTGAACTTACCTTTCTATCTATTTCTAGAAAATTTGAGTTTATTATTGTTAGAATAAGAGCACTAAAAAAATGATACTTTGATATCTGGCACTCTTGTCCTTTTCTATTTTTATCACAATTATGTGTTAGTCACTATTTTCTTGGTCTATTCTACCTAGTTTAGGTTTTAGTTACTATTCTAAGTGTTTTAAAAACTAATTTTTTTGACTAGTATAAGGCTCAAATCTCTATGACAAACCTATTTTTTACCCTCTTCTAAGGGTAGGAATGAAGACCCTACAATGACTTCCCTCAGAAGAAAGAGCCCTATAAGTGTGTTATGCTACAAATATAAATGATATATTAATGATAATAAAAAAGATGTCTCAGTATATAACATAATTTGTATTGGAGATTGTTATATCAATAGGGGTATGCCTAGATATATGTAATAATGTAACAGCATGTGCAGTATATTGAATTGAAAATAAAAATGTTAGTTGTTAGTTTTCAAGGAGAGATGGAATATGATGTCCATCATAGCATCCAACAAAGTAAGATAATGCATGATGTAGATCATGGAATTGCAAATAGTGAGAAGCAAATAAATAATAAAAACATAAGACAAGAAGCAATAAGCATACAAGAGTGGCCAAGGGGCCAAGAAAACAAGGGATATCGTCACATGTCACTCAAATTGGAAAGAAATAATACAAGGCATGTTCAAATGCTCACATACACATATAATTGAAAACAAGCAAGGTTGGCATGCGAGCCATAAGCACATAGAAGAGTACAAGTGAAGGACATTGGCAAATGTCCTAAGGCACATACAAGAGACCAAATAGGAATTGAGAAATGCAATCACATAATAGGAATTGAGAAATGCAATCACATCTGGATAATCAAAGCAATAAAGGAAAGCATGTAAAATCTAGAAATACTATCACATCTAACTAATCAAAGAAAGAAGTGAAAGTATGCAAAACACGGAGTACAAGATTGAGTAGATGCTAAGAAATACACAAGTGATATATACTAGTAAATATCGATAGCATAATCTATGTAAGATAGTAAGTAATGTACATCATGATGATAACTAGAATGTGTGGTGTAGGAATGACATAACCTGGATGGTATACACATGTAACAAATGCCCTTGGTGGGTAGATATGTTGATGTATGTCTCAAATATAGACGTGGGATTACCCCTCAATGGGTAGAGTGAAAAAATCAAGAATATAGATGTTACTACACACACTCAAATAAGATCAAGTGAAGCATGGTAATGTAGATAAATTTATAAATAATAGCATAGAACAACAAAATGTAAGTCTAGCATGGTAGTAGAAATGTAAAGAATGGATAATGCATATAACTAAAAAAAAATTGATGTTTTTATTTATTTGAATGTTTTTGTATTTTGATTTATTTGAATGTTTTTGGTATTTTTGAAATAAATTATGTGAAATCAAGCATAAGGAAACTATGTACAAGAAATTAAAAATAAGCTATGTACAAGTCAACTGAGAAGAAATGATACTAACTGATGAGTCTCATAAAAGACTCCCTATCATGGTGTCATGTATCAAGGAGAGGGATCATGCGTGATCATGAAGAATGATGGAAGGGCTAAGATTGTCACTCTAAAAGTTGTGTATGTCGTAAATTCTTTAAAGTCTCTATAGTGGAAATTGACTATGGGTTCCCCCTATAATTTTGAGAAGTATTTAAAACTATGGAGCTTTTAGGGACCCATCTGGTAGTAGAAGAAGGTATTTAAACATGTTATCTATGTGTAGAGGCATGAGACCTCAATCATATTGCCTTGGGTGTGAACACTATAGCTAAAAATTGTCTAGAATCCTAAAACTGTGGTTGCTCTAAAAGAGGCCTCCATGGAAGTGTATGAACTTTCTATGCTATCAAGGGAGGCCTCGACTGTGTCTAAGTCTAAACTAGAGGTAGAACTATAATTAATGGATGAGTTAAAATTGGTGACTATAAAGTAGGAAATGGCTCTAAAGTGAGGAGTGGTAACTCATACAAAACTCTACCAACTATAACAACTTAATTATCATGAATATATTTCATGCATCTATGAATTGTAGAAGGTACTACACAAAGTGTTTGAATACATGGTTGACCAAACAACATATCAAAGACTCCTACAATGGGAACTATAGTAAATGGTGTAGACACATGTGTTAGACTAACCTATAGAGGAAGTAAAATCTCACTTAATGAACTCTATATGTGCCCACTAAATCCATTGATAACTATGTCCATTAGGGTAACATCCTACTCTCAATATCCCAAATGCTACAATAATGTCATTGTGCACATATTCACACTAAATCCATTGTCTATGAGAATAATATGAATGGGATAATGATTAATGTAAGCTATAATAAAGAGTGTGTGGTAATCTGAATCAAAAACTCTAATTGTGAACTTAACTCTACTTTTTCATATCAAACAATGACAAAAGAATGTTTAAATGATAACTCTCTTACTCTTACTTCTCATATTGAAAATTAAAATAATGCATGCACTCCATTCAAGAATAACATAGATACACATAGTATTCCAATTTCATATGATAATTTATTACATATTAGAAAATAATTAACATCTTCTCTTACCTGTATCCCTAGTGATAATGAGTATGATAGTGAACATGGAAATGAATATGACAATGAGAGTGAATATAAAAGTGAGACTTCTACCTCTCCTCTTTCAAATGCACAAAATTCCAATTGTAATAATGTAAGGAATAATGATGACTATTATGCATATAGTGAAGAATAAAATGCATCTCATGCTTCTAACTCCTCTCTCACTTCTTCTCTCAAATATATTGCATTATAAAATCTTGCTTCTACTTCTAAGCATGATTATATTTCAAATGATGCACATGTAAATGATAACATAACATCTTTTATTCAATTAAAATGTGACTCATGAAATATTAAAGATATCAATGAATCTCCCAAGCCACCCCATACTATAGTAACACCTATTTCTCACTCTTCACCCAAAGAGAATGCTATCCCACATCCCTCTACTAAGGTTTAAGTTACCATTATTACAAAGGTTCAAGTGAGCACACCCCCTATCTATGATCCAATTGTTAAATATAGCATTCTCATGGCTAAAATAAATGATCAAATTAAATAGTTAAATAAACCACTTCAAGATACTAATATACCATCCAAGGGATTATATTTTTGATGTATGAAGTTGTGAATTACAACACCAAGTACATCTTCTTACTTTGGAAAACAAGGTTTATAATTATTGGATGGATGCCAATAAATTGCATGGTAACCCTCTTTTAAAAACATTTGTCAAAGCTTCATTGCCTAAGAATTTCCAAATACCATCATTGACTCAATTTGATGGAACTAAAGATTTATTCATACACCTTAAAGCCTTTTAGAAGGCTTTACTATCTCATGCAAGTCCTTTGATCCTACTTAAGTTGTTCCAATAGATATTAGTGGGTGCTACATAGAATTGATTTTCTCATCTACTCCATATTGGTTCATTATATACATGTGATGATTTAAAAGAGGCATTTCTCAAATATTACATAGCAAACATGGACCCTCGTGTTACATATGATAAACTTGTTGCATTGTATTAGAATACTTCAAAGATAGTGATTATATATTTTGATTCAAGACTCACATGTTAATATTTATCTCTAAACCAATATAATTAGAGATTCAACATATTTTTATTGAGGGGATTTTCCAACCCCTCCTAGAGCATATATTATATTAGATAGAGTCCTCTTTCAGGCACTTATGTTATATAGTTCTAGCCTTAGAGGATAAATTGAGATTAATTGAGTCAAATTTTGTAGATCAACTTACTCTAGATTTCATAGCATTACCTCCATGTATAGCTCCTAACACTCAGCATTCACCATGTCCAAAACAAGATAGGAGACCAAAACTAAAAAATCAATCAATTAAGAATAGAGAGCCAATTTCTAGAGCACTACCTATAATATGCACTACATAATATAGCAATAAGGAACCACTATAGTTTGATTCAGACCAGGATAGCTCATATGTCATATTATCAACACTACTAGATAGGAGGTTAATCACATTGCCTTCTACCCATCATCAAGATCCACATCTCCTACATAGATATCGATATCATCCCTTTTGTAACTATCATCATATCCAAGGACATGGAGATAATTATTGTATGGACTCAGGGATTATATTAATAGATGTGTTGCTAATGAAATCATAGCATTCACATAGGGGTGCCTAGATCTCCTCCATCATGGATTCCCAGACCTCATTCCTCCATGACTAAGTCATCTTAGGACATTCCTTCATAGGAATCATTAGCTACTCATCGTGAGAGTAATGAAGTTTATAAGATAGATCCTCATAGGATATCTCCTATCCCACCTACTCAAAGGGTTTGGAAACCAATACAATGAGAGAAACCTACATATAAAAGTGTAGTCTAAGGAGTACATATTTTAGTTCTATATACATATCTAGCATAGTTATAGGTACTACAATAGATTTTTTAGGGTCCTATCTCACATAGAAACTCGCTAAGATTAATATTAGATGAATCCACATCATAGAGTATTATTCTAAAGAGCTATTCATTACAGCCAAGATTTTAGGGTCCTATCTCATGTAGCAACCTACTACAGTTAAGATTAGATGAAACCATATCATAGAGTACTGATCTAGATGGATATTCAATATAGACAAGTTTTTAGGGACCTATTTCACATAGAAACCCAATAAAATTAATATTAGATGAGCCCCATCATAGGTTATAGTTCCATCTCGATCTATTTCTCAGTCATATGCATCACAATAGAGGCCACATGGTGTTATTTCATGTAACAATCCATTACAATTATAGGTAGATGAGCCTCCTTCATAGCACACAATAATAGTTAAGCATACCTTGAGGTTGCATCTTACAGAGTCTCCATGTATAGATAAAATTAGTGCACCATATAAAACATTAGATACAGGGCATGTTCCTACACAACATGAGTATGGCCACTTGTTTAATTGGCTATCAAGGTTCATACAGTGATACAACAGCCATGGGGTTGATATGTACAAAGTGATATCTTACATCCCCTTCTACTAACAGCTACATCAACAATAGTTTCAAGACTCTAGATAGTTTTTAGCTATAATATTCACAACCAGGGTAGTATCATTTATTTCTCATACCTATACACATATAACACATTTTTAGAGAGATTCTTTTAATACCAGATGGGTCCCTAAGAGCCCCACAATTGCATCCACTTCTCTTATTTACAAGGGGACCCCACATTTAGGTTTCCACTAGAGAAATTTTAGAGCACTTACAACATACATAGATTTTAAAGTCATAGTCTCATCCCTTCCATCTTGATTCATGATCAACACAATACCTCTCCTTGATATAGAATACCATGATAGGGAGTCTCTCATGAGACTCATCATTTAGTATCATTTCTTCTCAATCTTTCTTGAACATAGCTTCTTTTCAATTTCTTGGACATAGTTTCCTTATGATTGATTGTACATAGGAAAATTTAAAAACACATAAAAACATTTAAATATTCTAAAATACCAAAAAAATACAATAACTCAAATATAAAAACATTTAAATAACTCAAAATACCAAAAACATTTCAACTATATGCATTATTCATGTTTTACATTTCTAGTACCATCCTAGACTTCCATTTTGTTATTCTATGCTATTTTTTATTGATTTATCTAAATTACCATGCTTCACTTGATCTTCTTTGAGTGTGTGTAGTGATATCTAGATCCTTTATTTCTTCATTCTACCCATTAAGAGGGTATCCTACTTCTACATTTGAGACATACATCAACATATCTACCCATCGGGGGCATCTTCTACATGACTACACCATCTAAGTTATGTCATTCCTACACCACACACTATATTTATCATGATGATCTACATTACTTACTAGCTTACATAGATTACTCTATCAACATTCACTAGTATATAAAACTTGTGTATTTCTTATCATATACCTAATTTGAACTACATGTTTTGCATACTTTCACTTCTTGCTTTGATTATTTAGATGCGATAATATTTATATCTTTGACATGTTTTCCTTTCTTTCTTTGAGTTGCTAGATGTGATTGCATTTCTCAATTCCTATTTTGTCTTTTGTGTGTACCTTAGGACATTTGCTAGTGTCCTTTGCTTGTACTCTTCTATGAGATTTTGGCCCTCATGCCAACCTTGCTTGTTTTCAATTATATGTGTATGTGGGAATTTGAACATGCCTTATATGATTGCTTTCCAATTTGAGTGACATGTGTCTATGTCTCTTTTTTGCTTGGCCCCTTGACCACTCTTGTATGCTTCTTACTTCTTACATTGTGTACTTGTTTCTTATTTTCTTCTCATTGTTTACAATGCCATGATCCACATCATGATTTATCTTGCTTTCTTGGATGCCATGATGGACATCATACTCCATCCCTCCTTAACAACTAAAAACTAACACTTCTAGTTTCAATTTAGTATACTACACATGTTATTACATTGTTACATCTATCTAGGCATACCCTTATTGATCTAAGAATCTCTAATACAAACTATGTTATATCTTGAGACATCTTTTTCAATTGTCATTGTTATATCACATAGTTCACAACATAACACACCTGTAGGTATCTTTATTCTAAGGGTAGTCATTGTAGGGTCTTTATTCCTACCCTCAAAAGAGGGGGAAATAAACAATGGTTTTGTCATAGATATTAGATCCTTTTGCGAATCAAAAATTAGTTTTTAGAACACTTGGAATAGAAACTAGAACCTAAACTAGGCAGAACAAACCAAAAACATAGTACCAAATATAGAACAATGATAAAAAATAACAAAGGATAAGAATTCCATACTTGGACTACAACACCAGATAATAAAGTGTCTTATTTTTAGTTCTCCTATCTAAACAACAAAAAACCCAAATTATCTAGAAACAAATAAAAGGGTAAGTTTAGTTATGATTTTATTAGATATAGTTCATTTTAGAATAAGTAATTGTAGTATAATTTTTCTTAGAGAATTTAGATATCGAAGGCATCATGCACAACATAATGTCTCTCAGTTATAATTTTAGATTGGGTAGTTAGTACAACTTCTAGATTAGAATCCATGTTTTAGACACCAGTGATTAGGGGCAATATGCATGGCACATTTGCTTTCTTTTATTTTTGAGTTTTGTACATTACCCAAGTATTAATAGTAGTTGTGTGTCTTATTCCATCTATAGGTGGTTGGCATCATTTTGAAGTGGCTTTCATATAAGCCTAGTTCCCAATTTTGGAGTGGTTTTCATACAATCCTAATCTCCACCTTTTAGAGTGGCTAAAATTGACTTAGTTCTAAACACACATTTGGCTATCCATGTCAGATTATTAGATTAGAAAGCATTTATGGGCTTCAGGATCCATCTCATATGACACACATTCATACTGGTATTAGTTCATAGTTCCACACTTCATAGGCAATGATGGATCCAAATGAATAGCTAGCCTTTGTATTCCTAAGCCACCTACTCATAGGGATTAGAGACATAATACAAACATTGATTAGCATATGCATAATCACATATATTCACTTAGTGAGCAATGACGGAGTTAAAGGGATAACCTTTGTATTCTTGAACCACCCTCAGAGAATTAAAGAATTAAGCACTTAGATCTATTCATGATATTACTCTTGGTACAACACATACCTAACATCACTCATCACCACTCAGCATCACAATAAGTTTTGTATTAGTTTGCATACTTGGTGAGGTATATTCATTCCTTTCTCTCCCTCTCTTTTTTACCCAGCTTTTGTATGTTTTTATTTTAGACATAGCTTGTATAATAAGGAACTAATCTACTCTTTTTTTTCTCTTACATATTTTCACTTCATGATGTGCTCTCTCTATGAATAATTAATATCACATAGCCTCATGGGCTTCACCCTTGCATGTAATTTTAGGTTAACTTTCTAATTCTCCTTTATTTTCTACATCACTAGAATAAAAGGGGGTGAAATTTAGTCATATAAAATATCCAAATTGGTAGTTTAATTGTGAGTTGTGATACCTAATCTATAGGTCCTTATTGCATGCTTTTGTGAACCTTCTAGACACCTTTTTTCTCTTTTCTAGTCATCTGTAGCCTTCCAAATGGTCATTTCATCTCATCCAAACTCTATTTCCTAGGCTAATCTTATCCCCCCAAGTCTTGAGCCTATAGGATAGGAGCACCATACCTAGACTACAACATCGGACCCTAAGGTGTCCCATTTTTGGTTCTCCTATCCATTTGAAATTCAAACCCAAATAGTCATTTTCATCTAATTCTTATTCTTCATTATGTCATCCTAGCATAAATACATATAAACCATGACCATTAGTTCTCTATAAAAGTCCATCCAAAGTTTATTCATAAAGGGAGGTGAAAAATCTTAATAAAGAAATCAAAAATATAAATAAACCACTAAGGAAATCTTCCCTATTATCTACATGTAGTCACCCAATATAGATACAAACATATTCAAACTCTCACACTAGTCCCTAGCCACCTTAAACACTCTTAATTTGGTATTTCTGCATCTGCATCACACTATTGCATAAAACACATCAAGTGGAAGAACTATATATGACTTGATCCCTCTTTAGAGTAATGGTATGTAGGTAGTGTGCCCATACAAGGGGTGTGAATCACATGTTTAGTGCATCTTATAGACACTAACCCCTCCTTTTCAAGTGATTTGAATCCTATTTAATCAAGCATGATGGAGGGTTAGGGTTTGAAGATTAAAATATATCTACAATGAGCTCTTTCAACATTCAATACTTAAATTTTCACAAGCAATATCACATAATAATAACATAAAGAACCTAGAAAACTTAGGTATCTATAAGTAGTTTGGACAATAGTAGTAGGAATGGACAATAGTGTTAGACCCTAAAGTGTCCTATTTTTGGTGCTCTTATCCGTTCATTGAATGAAAGATAGATTCAGGTTCATGATACTATCCTAGTCCTACACAACTAGTTTCAACCTCTATCTTAATTATTTTAGTCCAATTTTATGCTAAGTTATATTTCTCCTTACCTATTTCTATTTTTAGAAAGGTAAAAAAGATAGATAAATTTATGGATTAGGACTTTAACTATTGTAATATTATTTATTAATTTATTAATCTATACCCTTAATTAAAATAGGAATAAAACTCTATTATTCCCAAAATAGTTAAATTATATAATAGTTGAATATGTTTTCAGGTATATTGGGTGACTATATATAGAGAATAGGAAATTTTGCCTTAGTATTTTGCTTGTATTCTTGCTTTCTATGTAAGATTTGTCACCTCCCTTCTCAATTAACTTTTGATGGGCTTTTATAGGGAACTATTGGTCATGGGTTAGATGTATTCATGCTAGGCCAACATAATTAAGAATAGGAATCATATGAAAATGACCATTTGGGATCAAATTGCAAAGGGACAGGAGTGCCAAAAATGGGACACCCTAGGGTCAAACACTATAATCCAGGTATGTCACTCCTATCCTATAGGCTTGGGACCTAGGGGGATAAGATTGGTCTAGGAAATAGAGTTTGGATAAGATAGAATGATTATCTAGAAGGATACAAATGATTAGAAAAGAGAAAAAAGGTGTCTATAAGGGTCATAAGAGCATGTAATAAGGACTTAAGGATTAGGTATCACAAGCCAAACTCAAATTGCTAGTTTGAAAATTTTATATTACTACATCTCCCCCCCCCCCTTTTATTCTAGAGATATAGAAAAAAGAAATACTAGGATATTATAAAATTAGAAAGAGTACATGAACATACCTACAAGGGTAATCCTATGAGGTTGTGTGATGTTAAGTGTGCATAGAGAGAGCACATTGTGAAGTGCACATCTGTAAGAGAAAATAAAGAGTATATCAATTTTTTACTAGACACACTATGTCTAAAATAAGAATGTACAAAATCTAGGTTAAAAAGAGAGGAAGAGAAAGGAATGAATATGCCTCATCAATTACATGAACCAATGTAAAACCTATTGTGATGTTTGAGTGATGTTGAGTGATATTGGGTATGTGTTGTACCAAAATTAATATTGTGAACAGAGCTGAGTGCTTAATTCTTTGAGAGTGGCTCAAGAATCCAAATGCTATCCTTTTGAATCCATCATATCCCACTAATTGAATCTATGTGATCATGCATGTGCTAATCAATGTTTGGACTGTGTATCCAATCCATCTAAGTAGGTGGCTCAAGAATACAAAGGTTGACTAGTCTTTTTAATTCATCATTGCCCACTAAGTAAAGCTATGAAATGATATTAGTATGAATGTCTATCATATTAGATGGATCTTGAATCCCATGAATGCTTTGTAATATGAAAATTTAGTGTGGATAGTCTAATGTGTATTGAAAACTAGGCTAATCTTGGCCACTCTAAAAAGTGGAAGTTAGGCTTATATGAAATCCACTCTGAAACTAAGAACTAGGCTTATATGAAAGCCACTTCAAAATGATGTCAACCACTTGTAGATGGAATAAGGCACGTATCTACTAAGAATACCTAGGTAGTGTAATGAACTACAAAGAAAAGAAAGTAAATATGCTGTGCACATTGCCCCCAATCACTAGTGTCTGTAACATGGATTTTGATCTAAAAGTTATACCAACTTCCCAATCTAAACCTAGAAGATAAATCCATCATACCACAAATGATGCCCACTATATCTAGATTATTTGAAAAAAATGTACTAAAATTATTGATTTTGAATTGAACTATAGCTAACAAAACTGTAACTAAACTTACCCTTCTGTTTATTTCTATAAAATTTGGGTTTTTTGTTATTTATAAAAGAGCACCAAAAATAAGACACTTTGCTATAAAGAACTATAGTCCAAATATGGTTCTCTTGTCCTTTACTATTTCTAATCATTGTTCTGTGTTCATCACTATTTTCCTAGTCTATTCTGCTTGGTTTGGGTTATGGTTGTTGTTCTAAGTGTTCTAAAAACTAATTTTTGACTAGGAGAAGGCTTTGATCTCTATGACAAAACCCTTATTTGTTGTCCCCTCTTCTTAGGGTAGGAATGAATACCCTGCAATGACTTCCCTCAAAAGAAAGAGCCCTAAAAGTGTGTTATGCTATGAAATACATGATATAACAATAATAATAAGAAATATGTCTCAAGATATAGAGAAAATTATATTAGAGATTGTTACATCAATAGGGGTATGCCTAGATAGATGTAAGAATGTAATAAAATGTGTAGTATAATGAACTGAAAGTATAAATCTAGTTAGTTTTTAGTGGTCAAGGAGGGATGGAGCATGATGTCCATCATGTCATCTAAGAAAGAAAAATAATGCATGATGTGGATCATGACATTACAAATAATTGAGAAGCAAATAAGCACACAAGGAAAGAAGCAAGAAGCATAAAAAAGAGGCCAAGGGGCCAAAAAAATAAGGTACATGGGCACATATCACTCAAACTAAGAAATCGAGCATATAAGTCATGTTAAAATTCCCCTATACACATACAATTGCAAATAAGAAATATTGGCATGAAGGCCATAAGCACATAAAAGAGTATAAGCCAAGGACATTGGAAAATGTTTTAAGGCACACATAAGAGTATAAAATAGGAACTAAGAAATGCAATCACATCTAATGACTCAAATCAAGAAAATAAGGCATGTAAATACTAGAAATACTATCACATCTAACTAATCAAAGCAAGAAGTGAAAGTATGAAAAACTTGTAGTACAAGACTAGGTAGATGCTAAGAAATACATAAGTTATATATGCTAGTGATTGTAGATAGAATAGTCTATGTAAACTAATAATTAATGTACATCATCATGATAACTAGAGTGTGTGGTGTAGGAATGACATAATTTGGATGGTGTAGTCATGTAGAGGATGCCTCAAGTGGGTAGATATGTTGATGTATATCTCAAATGTAGAAGTAGGATGCCCCCTCAATGGGTTGAGTGAATTAATTAAGGATCTAGGTGTCACTGAACACACTCAAAGAAGATCAAGTGAATCATGGTAATGTAGATAAATTGATAAACAATAACATAGAACAATAAAATGTAAGTATAGCATGGTAGTAGAAATGTAAAGCATGGATAATGAATATAGCTGGAATGTTTTTGATATTTTTAGTTATTTGATTTTTTTTTTATTTTGAAATAATTTATGTACAATAAACTATAAGGAAACTATGTACAATAAATTGAAAAGAGGCTATGTATAATTAAGCTAAGAAATTATATACAAGAAAGCAGGAAGAAACTATATACATTTAATGCGAGTAAAGCAATATGTATATAATGATATAAAAGACTAGGTTAGAGGGGGTAAAGGTTTCAAGGATGGAGCCCACTGGGGATAAATATGGAGGGAGGGATCATTTCCATCATCAAATTCTTCAAAATAATCATCATAACTATCATCATATGTTGAAGGCTTTGTATACATGGTGGTTATTTCTTCAGGTATCAGTAAGATCTATGCTCTTTGTGTAATCAAAGATTTATCACTCATAGTGGTGTCATCCTACTGAAGGTGAACTAATGTTTTCTATTATGGTGAAGATTTTGGTTCTTATCTAGGGCATTTAGCTATGGTATTAGGCTACTTCACTGAAAGTGGTAGATATGGTGACGTTGGTGATATAATCTAGATAATACCTTGAACCTATAGTTTATCCAAACTTTGTTGTAAAGTTGTACATGAGTCTATGTCAAGGCCTATGATTTGGTGAAAGAGACAAAATGGGTGACCATCTTATCATGATAACTTAATAATATGTCTATGTCATAGTATAGGTAATATACTTAATCCATGATCAAGTAACATCTATGGCATAATCTATGGTTGATGTTGTGTACTACCTACCTGAATTAAAATGACTGACTCTATATCCATAGAAGAAACCATGTGAAATATATGTGTTGAGTGATATATCTATGGCCATAAATGTGTAGTATATCTTGAGAGTGTAGTGAGATATGTTAAAAGTGATGTAAGATGTGTAATGAAAGCTCTAGAGTCATCTCAGTACTCTCCTAGACCAACTGGTGTAAAGCTCAATCTACACAAATAGTCATCTATGAGTGTGGGTGTCATATCATCATCTAACAAAGATTGGGAATATGTATCAATAACATGTACATATGGTAACTTAAAATTTACCATGAGAGGTAACTATGATATGGGAGTCTCATCAACTATACTAATAAATGATAATGATGTTACAAGAGTATCTATAACTAACAAAGTAACTGTAACTAATTGAAGGGTTATATATGTGGAATCAATTAGTACTATTATAATTATTTTTTATGATTAAATAATTGTAATAATAATTTTGATTTCTAGAGTAGTTATAATGATTGAAGATATTATAATTGGCTAAGTATCTAGAGTTGAGAGAACAACTGTAAGAGGAATAAAGTGAGATGTGTTAGTCTTTCATACCTCATATGTATGTATTTGATCAAGAGAAATATTATGAGGTGGTGCTTGAACTATTATATGAGGTGTCCCATCTATCAAAATAGTCAAATATGACTATAATTCTATAATATCTAAATGGCTAGTTATCTATTAGGCATGTGTATAAGTATCCTTCATGGAGAAACTTAACACATTTATGAAGAGTAGAGGGAACTTCCCCCATAATGTGTATCTAAGGTTGTCCAAGTAAAATTTTATAATGAAGAGGACTTGACATGACCTAGAACTATATAAAGAGGGTCTTGGGCCCTACTATGATATCCAAAGCAATGGTGCCTAATGTTTATCTTGGTATATCATCAAACCCTCTAATGTTCTTATATAAATTTTTCATGGATGTCATATCTATGCCCATGGTCTGTAAAAATGTAATATTACATATATTAAGTCTAGAACCACTATTAAATAGAACTCTCTTAACTTCACTAGTTTTGATTTGAGCTTATATGAACAGTGGTAAATTTTGATCAATTACTATCTGAGAAGGCATGTCCTCATGATCAAAATAAATAACATATTTTATAGTTTTAATGTGTTGACCACTGATGCAAAATAAGAAGGCTCTAAATTGATATGCATAAAATTCTAAGTGAGTGCCTAATAAAAAATATCTTTGAACACATTTACTTTTTGGAGTAGTTCTAATATGGAAATCTTAGCTAGTGTGTTTCTCAACTGATTAGCAATATCATATACCCTATGTGGATCTATCTAAATGGGTGGGTTGGGCCTAGGAAGGGAAGGAATAAGAGGGTTGTGAGGTTCTTGACTAGGTGGTGGAGGCATGGTGGCACATCAAGTAATAGATCTAATCATATTATCTACTAGATGTATAGGACTAATAGTAGCTATGGGAAGAGACAATAGATAATTGATAAGTCAAAGTGGTGGAGGGACAAAAGGTGTTAACCAATCTATCTAGAGATGGGTAGTGACCTAAGGAAGATTAAAACAAACCATGAAATATGACTCGATATAGGATAGAGGCTCTAAGGGAGGTGAGGCAAGATGTATCTTAACATGTTTATCAATGAATGTGATAATACCATCCCATAATATAAAAATTAAGCATGAAAAGAAAAGAATGAAGCTTTACATTACCATATGGTAAACTTCATCATTCATATACATGATAGGACCAAGTATGAATTCCTTATTATTTACAATAAATGTCTCGAAATGAGTAAGATCCATTTGTAATTTTATGTAAAATTTGTAAGTTGATACCTCAAGAAGAAAAGAGACCTAGTAAAATCAACTAGGGTTTGAAAGAAATGATTTTTAAAAATACTATGGTAAATTTTAAAAATGTGAATTTTGGATTTATGTGTAAGGTGATACCTCAAAAAGCAATAGGTCCTAGTATAGTACACTAGGGTTTTAAATAAATTATTTTCAAAATTACTAAGATAAATTTCAAAAATTAAATGTGAATTTCTAATTTAAATATGCAAAAAAATTAGAAAAATGTTGGAAAAATTAGTAAAGAATTTTCCCTATGGTTTTTATGAACAAACAAAGTAAGTTAGGCTGACAAAATGATTTAACTATTTTGAGAATAATGGAGTTTTATTCCTATTTTAATTAAGGGTCTAGATTGATAAATCAATAGATAATATTTTAATAATTATAGTCCTAATTTTTATAATTTATTTGAAATTTTTACCTTTTTAAAAATATTAATAAATAAGGTGAAATATAACTTAGCTTGAAACTAGATTGAGATGACTGAGATAGAGGCTGAAACTAGCTATGCATGACTAGGACAATATTGTGAACCTAGATCTAGCTTTCAATTGGTGAAAGGATAGGAGCACTAAAAATAAGACACTTTAGGGTCTAGTGTTATTGTACACTCCTACCATTATTTTACAAACTACTTAGAGAGACCTAATTTTTGGGGTTCTTTGTGTTATTCCTATGTCAGCCTACCTATGAAATTTCAAGTGCTGAATGTCGACAGAGCTCACTGTAGAGCTATTTTAATCTTCAAAACCTAACCCTCCATCATACTTGATAAAACAAGATTTGAATCACTTGAAAAGGGGGTCAATATGTTTAAAATTCACTAAACATGTGATCCATACCCCTTGTGTGGGCATGCTACCTACATACAAATACTTTGAAGAGGGATCAAGCCATATGTAGTTCTCCCACTTGATGTGCTTTGTGAAATAGCGTGATTCATATGAAAAAAATGAAAAATTGAGAGTGCTTAAGGTGGCTATGGATTGGTGTGAGATTTTGAATATGTTTTCATTTGTATTGGGTTACTATATGTAGAGAATAGGAAAGATTACCTTAGTGGTTTATTTATATTCTTGCTTGCTTTGTAATATTTGTCACCTCCTTTTGTAAATGAAATTTGGATGGGATTTTATATGGAACTATTGGTCATGGGTTAAATGTATTCATGCTAGTCTGAATTTTAAATAATAGGAATCAAATAAAAATGACCATTTAGGCTTGAATTACAAAGAGACAAGAGTGCCAAAAATGAGACACCCTGGGGTCTGGTGCTATAGTCTAGATATGGTGCTCTTATCCTACAAGTTTAGGACCTAGGGGGATAAGATTAGCTTAGGAAATAGAATCTAACTGAACTATAATGATCATCTATAAGACTACATATGACTACTAAAGAGCAAAAAGGTGTTTAGTAGGGTCACAAAAGCATTCAAGAAAGACCTATGGATTGGGTGTCATAAGCCATAGTCAAAATACCAATTTGGACATTTTATATGACTACATTTTCCCATATTTAATTCTCTCACTTGATGTGATTTGTGAAATAGTGTGATGTGGATGCAAAAACTCCAAATTTAGAGTGCTTGAGGTGGCTAGGAATTGGTGTGAGAGTTTAAATATGTTTGTAGCTATATTGGGTGACTTTATGAAAAGAATAAGGAAGATTGCCTTAGTGGTTTTTTTATATTCTTGATCATCTAGAAAGCTATGTATGAATTCCAAAGAGAAAAAAGGTGTCTAAAAGGATCACAAGATCATGCAAGAAGGACCTATGGATTGGGTGTCACAAGCCACACTTAAACTACCAATTTGGACATTTTATATGACTATATTTTGCCATATGTAGTTCTCTCACTTGATGTACTTTATGTAATAGTTTGATATAGATGCAACAATGCCAAATTGAGAGTGCTTGAGGTGGCTAGGGACTGGTTTGAGAGTTTAAATAGATTTGCAATTGTATTGGGTGACTTTATGCAAAGAATAAGGAAGATTGCCTTAGTGGTTTATTTATATTCTTGCTTTCTTCATAAGATTTGTCACCCCACTTTGTAAATGGACTTTGGATGGGATTTTATAGGGAATTATTGGTCATGGGTTAAATGTATTCATTTTAGGCAAACATGATGAACAATATGAATCAGATGAAAATGGCCATTTGGGCTTGAATTATAAAGGGACAAGAACACTAAAAATGGGACACCTTAGGCTCCAATGTTGTAGTCTAGGTATGGCACTCCTATTATACAAGGTCGAGACCTAGGGGGATAGGATTGGCCTAGGAAAAAGAGTTCACCTAAGCTAAAATGATTGTCTATAAGGATAAGAATGACTAATAAAGATAAAAAAGGTGTCTATAATGGTCAAAAGAGCATTCAAGAAGGACTTATGGATTAGGTGTCACAATCCACACTCAAATTATCAATTTGGACATTTTATATGATTAGATTTGCCCCCTTTTATTTTAATGAAGTAGCAAGGTGAAGTACTAGGATAAAGTAAAAGTATAAAGCATACCTAAACTTACCTTCAAGGGTGAAGACCATGAGGCTGTGTGATGTTAAGTGTGCATAAAGAGAACACATTGTGAAGTGAAAATTTGTAAGATAAAACAAAAATTAGATCAGTTCTTTACTATACACACTATGTCTAAAATTAGAATGCATAAACTATGGGTAAACGAGAGAATAAGAGAAAGGAATGAATACACCTCACCAGGTACATTAACAAATATAAAACCTATTGTGATGTTGAGTGGTGCTGAGTGATGTTGGGTATGTGTTTTACTAAGAGTAATATTGCAAATAGAGTTGAGTTCTTAATTCTTGAAGGGTGGCTCAAGAATACAAAGGGTTTCCCTTTAGATCCATCATCACCCACCTAGTGAAGCTATGTGATCATGCATGTGGTATTTAATTTTTGGACTATGTGTCTAATCCCTCTAAGTAGGTGGTTGAATAATACAAAGGCTAGCTATTCCTTTGGCTCTATTATTTAACTAAGTGAAGCTATAAACTAATATAAATATGAATGTGTGTCATATGAGATGGCTCCTAAATCTCATGAATGCTTTGTAATATGATAATATGGTGTGGATAGCTAAATGTATATTGAGAACTAGGCCAATATTGGCCACTCTGAAAGGTGGAGATTAAGCTTATATGAAAACCACTCTAAAATTAGGAACTAGGCTTATATGAAAGCCACTCCAAAATTATTCCAACCACCTACAAATGGAATAAGGCATGTAACTACTAATAATACTTGGGTAATGTACTAGAATCAAAATGAAAAGAAGGCAAATGTGTTGCACACATTACCCCCAATCATTGTTATCTATAACATGGATTCTGATCTAGAAGTTGTACCAACTACCCTATCTAAAAATAGAAACAAGATCCATCATGCCATGTATGATGCCCCCTATATCTATATTTTTTGAGAAAAGACTATACTAAAATTACTAATTCTTAACTATACTATAGTTGAAAAAACTATAACTAAAATAACCTTTCTATCTATTTTTGTAAAATCTAGGTCTTTTGTTGTTTGGATAAGAGCACCAAAAATAGGACACTTTATTTTTTGGTAATATAGTCCAAGTATGTCACTCTTTTCCTTTGTTGCTTCTGATTACTATTCTGTATTCATCACTATGTTTATGGTCTATTCTATTCTATTTGGTTTGGCTTTTGGTTATTGTTTTGAATGTTTAAAAAACTTATTTTTTTGATTGGTATAAGGCTCTAATCTCTGTGATAAGACCCTTGATTATTTTCCCCTCTCCTGAGGGTAGGAATAAAGACCCTACAATGAATACCCTCAAAATAAATAGCCATGCAAGTGTGTTATTCTATGAAATATATGATATAACAATGATAATAAAAAAGATGTCTCAAGATTTAGCATAGTTTGTATTGGAGATTGTTAGATCAATAGGGGTATGCCTAGATATATGTAGCAACATAATGGCATGTGTAGGATACTAAATTGAAACTAGAAATGTTAGTTGGTAGTTGGTAATTAATATTTTTCTAGGAGGAATGGAGCATGATGTCCATCATGGCATCTAAAAAAGCAATATAATGCATGATGTGGATCATGGTGTTGTAAATAGTGAGAAGTAAATAATCAACAAGAACACAAGGTAAGAAACAAGAAGCATACAAGAGTGGCCAAGGGGTCAAGCAAACAAGGGACATGGGTACATGTCACTCAAATTAGATAGCAAGTATACAAGGCATGAGTACAAGCAAAGGACATTGGCAAATGTCCTAAGTCACATACAAGAGACCAAACAAGAATTGAGAAATGAAATCACATCTATCTACTCAAAGCAAGAAAAGAAAGTATGTAAAATATGGAAATACTATCACATTTAACCAATCAAAACAAGAAGTAAAAGTATGTCAAACAACAAGTACAAGACTAGGTAGATGCTAAGAAATAAGTAAGTGATATATACTAGTAAATGTCGATAGAGTAATTTATGTAAGCTAGTAAGTAATATACATCATTATGATAACTAGAGTGTGTAGTGTAGAATGACATAACCTAGATGGTGTAGTCATGTAGCAGATGCCCCTGGTAGGTAGATATGTTTATCTATGTCTTGAATGTAGAAGTGGGATGCCCCCTCAATGGGTAGAGTGAAGCAATTAGTAATTTAGATGTTACTACACACACTCAAATAAGATCAAGTGAAACATGGTAATGTAGATAAATTGACAAACAATAGAATAGAAAAACAAAATGTAAGTCTAGCATGATAGTATAAATGTAAAGCATGGATAATGCATATAGTTTAAATTTTTTTGATTTATTTGAATGTTTTTTTTATTTTGAGTTATTTGAATGTTTTAGTATTTTTTAAATAAGCTATGTGCAATCAACTATAAGGAGACTATGTACAAGAAATTGAAAAGAAGCTATGTGTAAGTAAGTTGAGAAGAAACAATACTAACCAATGAGTCTCATGAGAGCCTCCTTATCATGGTGTTCTATATCAAGGATAGGTATTATGCATGATGGATGGGCTAAGATTATGATTCTAAAAGCTATGTATGTTGTAAATTCTCTGAAATCTCTATAGTGGAAATTGACTATGGGGTCCCCATGTAACTCTAATAAATGGATGAAACTATAAGAATATTAGGGACCCATTTGGTAATTAAAGAATATCTTTGAACATGTGTTCTATGTGTAGAGGCATGAGACCTCAATAATACTACTTTGGGTGTGAATACTGTAGCTGAAAACTATCTAGAATCTTGAAACCATGGTTTCTCTAAAAGAGGCCTCTATAGAAGTGTATGAGCTCTCTATGTTAATGATGGAAGCCTTGAATATGTTTGAATCTAAACTATATAAGGAATTGTAACTGATGGAAGATCTTAAAATGGTGACTGTAAAGTAGGAAATGGATTTGAAGTGGGTAAGTGGTAACTTATATAGAACTCCACCAACTATAACAACCTAATTAGGATGAATGAATTTCACGCATCTATGAACTATAGAAGGTACTACATGAAGTTTTTGAATCCATGGTCAACCAAGAAACATATTGAAGACTCCTAAACTAGAAACTATAGTAAATAGTGTATCCACATGCATAGGTCTAACCTGTAAAGGAATTACAATCTCACCTAATGAACTTTGTATGTGCCCACTAAAACCACTGATAACTATGTTTGTTGGGGTAATATCCTACTCTGAATATCCCAAATGCTATAGTAATGTCATAACATACATGTTCATACTATATCCATTGTATATGAGAACACTTTGAATGGGATGACGATCAATGTAGGCTCTAATAAGGAGTGCATTGTAATCTGAATCATCCTCAACTATCTTCTACTCTTGGAAGGATATGGAAGGTCTAGTTGGAACTCTAGAATTATACAGACCAATCATGTTGTTCAAAGGATGTGACTCAACTAAAGGTTCCTAATATGTAGATGATGGAGGGTGTGCATATGTATGGTGAAAACCTAATGTGTCCCCTGTCTCTTATTTGAAATGTTGTGGGAAAGGATCTGAGAAAATTTTCAAAGCCTTGTCTTGTGTTTACTTTGCTTGAAGAGGCTCAATTGGAGTGCCAAGATCAATAAGGTTTCCATTTATCAAGTCCTTTATCTTATGTTGAAAAATAATTCATTTGTTCATTATGTGTCTTAGTGCCCCATGAAAATCATAAAATATATTCTGATCATATCCTTGTCGAAGAGGCTTTGTTGTGTCATCTTCTTAAATAGGAGGGAGAGATATGATGTTGCATTCTAAAATATATTATAAGACTCTAGCTAGAGATATAGGTAGATTGGTAAAGGTTCACCAAGGAGGTGATGATAAAACTACTCACTAAGGGGGCTCTAAATTTACATTAACTATAGGTTGATTTTGATTTTTACTATCATTAACCTTTACTTTTTATGGGACTTTATTGCTACTCTTATTTGTTGTTTTTGATATTCTTGTGTACTTGAGTTTGCCCATTGAAATTAATTTGACTTACCTTTCCTATAGTGTATGACATAACTCAGTGAAGGAAGAGAACCATTTGAACATTATTAACTTAAGTAAAGCTGGCAGAAGACTTTGTTTGAAGAGATCTTGTAATTTTTTATCAACCATGTGGCTAGTCATTTAAACCAATATAGTCTTATATCTAAGAACATAATCTATGAGATTCTCATTTGACCTTTGTATCCATTGTACAACTTAGGCATAAGAAACCTTGTCACCTATGTTAATGTTGAAATGAATTAGGAACATGTAGACTAAAGGATTGAATGCATTAAATGAATGATTCAGTAGACTATAGAACCATTATAAAGCATAATACTTTAGACTTCATAGAAATGTCTTGGTTAGTAACTAGTCATTTTTCAAATAGTCCAAACATGCTATGTGAAAATATCTCAAGTGTGTCTCTAGATCACCCATTCCATCATATCGAGTGAGCTTAATTTGAATAAAACATGGTGGTAAGGGTGTGGAAGCAATATGATGTGACAATGGTTTATGAAGTAGAGAAAAAGAATCCAAATCTTGTGTTGGTCTAGATGCACCTTGATCAAGATGTATCACCTTTGATATAAGAAATTTTATCTCTTACACAAGGGTAGCCACATCAAGAGGCAAGGATGTACAAGCCATATCTGGTGGTGCCTCATAATAATGTTGGGATTTTATAGGGGGTTGTTGAGACATAGTTTCCCCCATAGTGTCATGCACAATTGGTTGCTCTGAAGAAATGGAAGACTCAACTTGCTTAGTCTTTTTAATTTCTATAATAGATAGTAAGATAAGAGCATGATCTCAGAGCTATTCCCTAAGTTTTTCTCTAAAAATTTGTAGAATTAAATCTTTGTTAATGACAACATCATTATCAATAATATGTGAAAGTAGATCAAGATCTCAACATAGTGGGTAATGAACATTAGTGTGTGTATCATCATAATTATTCTCATACTGCTCATTATCAAAATTATCCTCATGGAAATTAGCATAATCTAGATATGTAGGATCTATATCAGGAAGCTGAGTTGGTTGTTTATCCATGGTATATAGATGGGTTGAAGGATTTTGGATGAATTCAAGAGGGTTGCCACTAAGTCTTGCACTTTGTCTCAAAGGAAGAGATGCAAGGATCTTAGGTGGCATAAGGAAAACAACTTGAAAAATGAAAGAGAAGATTAAATAAGTGTAATCTGGGATTTAAAAAATAATGAAATGAAATATGCATAAAAAGGATACAAAGGTCACAAATATGTAAGGTGATACCTCAAGAAGTAAAGGGACCTAGTAAATTCAAGTAGGGTTTGAAAGAAATGATTATTAAAATTACTATGGTAAATTTTTATAATGTGAAATTTTGATTTATGTGTAAGGTGATACCTCAAAAAGTAATGTCCTAGTATAGTGCAACTAGGGTTTTTAAAAATAAAATAAAATTATTAAGGTAAATTTCAAAAATTAAGTGTGATTTTTTAATTTAAATATGCAGGAAAAGTCTAAAAAAAATGCAAGGAATTTACCCTAGGGTTTCTAGTATTTTTGAATTTGCATCACACTATTGAATAAATAACATCAAGTGGAATAACTAATTATGACTTAATTCCTCTTCAAAGTATTGGTATGTAGGCAGTGTGCCCAAATAAGGGGTGTGGATCACATGTTCAGTGCATCATACACCCACTAACCCCCCCTTTTCAAGTGATTCAAATATCATTTTATCAAGCATGATGGAGGCTTAGGGGTTGAAGATTAAAATATTTCTATAATAAGATTTATCAACATTCAACACTCATATTCATAGACAAGTTCACACAGGAATAGTGCAAAGAAACCAAAAAACTTAGGTCTTTATGAGTGGTTTGGAAAATAGTGACAGGAGTGGACAACAGTGTCAAACCCTAAAGTGTCCTATTTTTGACATTCCTATCCTTTCACCAAATAAAATATATATCTAGGCTTCTGAAACTATCCAAATCCTACACAACTAGTTTTAGTCTTTGTCTCAGCTATCTTAGTATAGTTTCAAGCTAATTTATATTTTTCCTTATTTATTGTTATTTTTAGAAAGGTAAAAAAGATAGATAAATTATACAAATAGGTAATTTAATTATTGTAATATTATTTACTATGTTATTAATCTAGACCATTAACTAAAATAGGAATAAAACTCCATTATTCCTAAAACAGTTAAATCATTTAGTGAACTTGAATTATTTCATTTACACACAAAACCCTATAAACCCTAGAAAAATTTATTTGCTAATTTTAGAAATAATTTTCTGAATTTTTTCTTGCATATATAAATTATAATTTCACAATTAATTTTTAAAATTTACCATAGTAATTTTAAAAATTATTTCTTTCAAACCCTAGTTTCCTATACTAGGTCCCAGTATTTTTAAACCCTAGCCTAGGGTTTCAAAATTGAAATTCTAATTTTTGCACATTGGGCTAAATATTCCAATTTTATTAATCATGATTTACTTATGCAATTTTTTATAGTTTCTCTTGCATGATTGTTTACTTTCATTTGACATGAATTCAAAAAATGACATAAATACATATGTACATGCTATTTTAAGACCATTTCAAATATATGTCATATTTCATTAATTATTTAACATGATATCTCTCTATTATGTATAATTAAATTAAGAATAAAATCCTTACATACTTAAAGGATCCATTACATAAGCTAACAACCATCTGTCAAGTTTCAATGTCATATCTTATGCACAAGAAAGAATTTCCTTCTCCTCCTCTCCCCCAAGAGGGTGATAGCTAATTTTACTCTAATTATGTCCATGTTATCACCCCTAAAAAAGGTGAGGAAGCATATAATATTTTTCTTAAGGCATATATTTAACCTATAGATTCTTCAAACCCTCTTCAATATATGTGTTTACATGTTCAAATCAAAGAAACTAGGGTTTACACTTATGAGACTCTAAGGGATCAAAATGCCAGTATGAACAAGTTAGTTTTAGATTTGAAAATGTAGTGTCAAATACTACATGAAAATATTGCAACATTAGAAAATAATATTATAATACAAAATCCTCAAAGGCACACTAGTGCCAATCATGTATATACACCTTCACCTAGTCAAATGGTTGCAAGGAATATTACATATCAAAATAAGAAATCACAATAAAGTAACTCTACAACTAGTGATTAAAAAAGAATTAAAAGATCAAATAAGAAATAAAGTGAGGTACTAAGAGAAATTATTAAATCTAAGTTGATCAAACTACCTCCTTTACATCAAATGAGAATATCCAGATATTATTTTGTATATCATAGAATGCATGGGCATCACACAGATTCATGTTTGTCATTGAAAAACATATATAATAGATAATTGATAATGAGGACCTTATACAAGGTAAATCCGTTAAGCAATCCACAATGATACAAGAACACATTCACAAAGGGTCAAATTTAGAAATAGTACAAAAGTGGTTACCAAAGCATAACTCAAAATAATAAAAGGATAAAAAAGAAAAATCAAAGAAAAAAATAGTACCACAAGCACATGTAAAGCATGCAAAAGATACAAATATACCTCTTCAAAATGAGGTTCAACTTTCAAATTAGTATGGGTTTGGTCAAAAATATCTATAATAGTTTTATTATCAAGGTCAAGGGTCGGGAAAGCATGCTCCAGGCATCATTACTCCTATTCTAGAAATTGATAATATTTATCACCAAGGTTTGGGATTTATTGAACATCCCAAGGTAAATCATTCACAGACATAATTTATCAAAGAAAAAGATCCAGATATAACAAAAGTCAACACTAGCATTCCATTGGTTCAAAATCAAGATGATAATGATGATTGGAATAACACAAGTTATTATGATTTCCAAGATACTGATAATGAATATGAATATTTAGAATCATATTCATAGCCATTCCCTCATGCTTCAAAATCACACATGATTCCTTTGTTTGATATAGGACACCATGATAAAGAGTCTATTTTGAGACTCATCGGTTAGTATCATTTCTTCTCAGTATTTATTATACATAGTTTCTTTCTATTTGCTTATACATAATTTCTTATCTTAATTGTACATAGTTTCTTCCTGATTACTTACATATAATTTCTCAGCCTACTTGTACATAGTTTCCTTATGATTACTTATACATAATGTTTTTTTAAAATGCCAAAAACATACAAAATCTCAAAATACAAAAGCATTCAAATAACTCAAAATACCAAAAACATTTCAATTGTATGCGTTATCCATTATTTACATTTCTACTACCATGTTAGACTTACATTTTACTATTCTATGATATTTTTTATCAATTTATTTACATTACCATGATTCACTTTATCTTACTTGAGTGTGTGAAATGACATCTAGATACTTTATTGCTTCACTCAACCCATTGAAAGGGCATCCCACTTTGACATTTGAGACATACATCGATATATCTACCCACTAAGGGCATCTACTACATGACTAAGCCATCTAGGTTATGTCATTCCTAAACCCCACACTTTATTTATCTTATTTGTGTACATTACTTAATAGCTTTCACAAATTACTCTATCAACATTTACTAGTATATAGAACTTGTGGATTTCTTAGCATCTACCTAGTCTTGTACTCCATGTTTTGCATACTTTCACTTCTTTCTTTGATTAGTTAGATGCGATAGTCTTTCCAATTTTTACATGTTTTTCTTTCTTACTTTGAGTAGATAGATATGATTGCATTTCTTAGTTCATGTTTTGTCTCTTGCATATGCCTTAGGACATTTTCCATTATCCTTTGCTTGTACTCTTCTATGTGCTTGTGGCCCTCATGCTAACCTTTCTTGTTTTCAGTTATATGTGTATGTGGGCATTTGAACATGCCTTGTGTGATTGATTTCTAATTTGAATGACATGTTCCCATGTTCCTTATATGATTGGAACCTTGTTCACTCTTCCATGCTACTTTCTTCTTACCTTATGTGCTTGTTGCTTGTTTTTTTCTCACTATTTACAATGTCATGATCCACATCATCCATTATCATATTTTTTTTAGATGCCATGATGGACATCATGCTCCATCCCTCCTTGACAAATAATAAATAAAAACTAACATTTCTAGTTTTAATTTAGTATACTACACATTCTATTACATCTATCTAAGCATACCCCTAATGATATAACAATCTTCAATAGAAACTATGCTCTATCTTGAGACATCTTTTCAACTATCATTGTTATATCATATATTTTGCATCATAACACACTTGTAAGGATATTTATTTTGAGGGAATTCACTATAGGGTATTCATTCCTACCCTCAAAAGAGGGGGCAATAATAATGGGTTTTATCATAGAGATCAGAGCCTCCTACCAGTCAAAAATTAGTTTCCAAATCACTCAAAACAATAACCAAAACCCAAACTAGGCAAAACAAACTAAGAAAATAATGACAAATACAAAACAATGATCATAAATAGTAAAGGACAAGAGCACCATACTTAAAGGTAAGTTTAGTTACAGTTTTGTCAATTATAATACAGTTTAAAATCAGTAGTTTCAATACATTTTTTCTCAAAGAATTTAGATATAAGGGGCATCATATGCGTCATGATGTCTCTCATTTCTAGTTTTAGATAGGGAAGTTGGTACAAATTCTAGATCAGAATCCATGTTTCAGACACTAGTGATTTGGGACAATGTGCATGGCACATTTACCTTCTTTTCTTTCTAGTTCATTTTATTACCCAAGTATTCTCAATAATTTCATGCTTTATTTCATCTATAGATGGTTCGTATCATTTTGAAGTGGCTTTCATATTAGCATAGTTCTCAATTTTAGAGTGGCTTTCATACTTGCATAATATCCACCTTTTAGAGTGGCTAAGATTGGCCAAGTTCTCACTATGCATTCGACTATCCATGCCACATTGTTAGATTAAAAAACATTCATTGGATTTAGGAGCCATTTCATATGACACACATTCATATTGGTATTAATTTATAAATTCACTTAGTGGGTAATGATAGATCCAAAGCACTAGATATCCTTTGTATTCTTGAGCCACCTACTCAGAGGGATTGGACACATAATCTAAACATTGATTAGCACATGCATAATCAAATAACTTCACTTAGTGTCTGATGATAGAACCAAAAGGATAGCCTTTACATTCTTGAGCCAGTCTTGAAGAATTGAGCACTCAGCTCTGTTCATGATATTACTTTTGTTACAGTACATAATTAACATCACTCAACATCACAATAAGTTTTTTAATGGTTTGCATACCCTATGAGGTGTATTCATTACTTTCTCTTCCTCTCTCTCTCTCTCTTACCCAGATTTTGTACGTTCTTATTTTAGACATAACATTTCTAGTAAGAACTAATCTACTCTTTGTTTTCTCTTATAGATTTATACTTTATGATGTGCTCTCTAAGCACACTCAACATCATGCAACTTCATGGGTTTCACCCTATCAAGTAAATTTAGGTACACTTTTTACTTTTCCTTTATCTTAGTAATTAGCTTTGTTGTATCACTAAATAAAGGGAGGGGGGGAAATTGTAGTCATATAAAATGTCAAAATTATAATTTTGAGTATGGCTTGTGAAACCTTATCAATAGGTACTTTTTTCATGCTCTTATGACCCTTTTAGATACCTTTTTTCTCATTACTAGTCATCTGTAACCTTCCAAACTATCATTCTAGCTCAACTAGACTCTATTTCCTAGGCTAATTCTATCCCCCAAGTTTTAAGCATGTAGGATAGGAATGTCATACTTGGACTATAAAATTTAACCCTAGGGTGTCTCATTTTTTATGCTTATATCCCTTTATAATTTGAGCCCAAATGATCATTTTCATTTGATTCCTATCCTTTATTATGTTAACCTAGTGTGAATACATTTAACCCATGACCATTAGTTCCCTATAAAAGCCCATTCAAAGTTTATTTACAAAAGAGGTGAAAAATATACAAAGCAAGAAAGAATATAAACAAACCACTAAGGTGATCTTCCCTATTCTTTGCATATAGTCACCTAATAAAACTACAAACATATTAAAAATATCATACCAGTCCCTAGTAATAATGTTCATAATTAGTGTAGCCATAGAAGTTTGAGTGAGTTCCTACTAAAGAATTTCATTGAACATATTTTATTTTTGGAGTAGTTTTAACATGGAAATATTAGATGGTGTGTTCCTCAATTGATCAAAAATATCATATGCCCTATGTAGATTTGCCTATGTAGGTGAGTTAGGCCTAGGATGGGAAGGAATAGGAGGGTTGTGGGGTTCTTAACTAGGTAGGGGAGCCATGGTGGAATTTTTATTAATAACTCTAACTAAATTATCTACTAGCCATATAGTACTAGTTGTATCTACAAGAGGAGAATGTAGATAATCAACAGGTTGAGGTGGTGGAGGGATAAAGGGTATCAATCAGGCTCTCTGATGATTGGTAGTGACCTAGGGAAGAGTAAAATAGTCCATGAAACATGAATTGACAAGAGATAGAGGATCGAAGGGAGGTGAGGTAATAGGTATCTTAACATGTTTGTCAATGAATGTGATAATATCATCCCATAATATAAAAAAATAGGCATGCAAAGAAAAGAATGAATCTTTGCATTAACATATTATAAACTTCATCATTCATATGCATAATAGGACCAAGTATGACATATTTATTATTTTCAAGATTTTTTTAAAATGAGTAAGATCTATTTATAATTTTATGTAAAAATTTTAAGGTGCTACCTCAAAAAACAAAAGGACCTAGTTAGTTCAACTAGGGTTTGAAAGATTTTTTTATAAAATTACTATGGTAAATTTTTTAAATGTGAAATTATGATTTATGTGTAAGGTGATACGTCAAAAAGAAATAGGTCCTATTATAGTGAAATTAAGGTTTGAAATAAATTATTTTTAAAATTAATAAGGTAAATTTTAAAAACTGAATAGAAATTCTGATTTAAATATGTAGGAAAAATAAAAAAATGCTGGAAAAATCAGCAAGGAATTTTCCCTAGAGTTTTTAGGGTTTTTGTAAGAAAACAAAGTAATTCGAGTTCACCAAATGATTTAACTATTTTGGAAATAATGGATTTTTATTCATATTTTAGTTAAGGTTTTGGATCAATAAATTAGTAAATAATATTGAAATAATTACAGTCCTAATTTGTTTAATTTATTTATCTTTTTTACCTTTCTAAAAATAGTGATAAATAAGGAGAAAATATAACTTATCTTGAAATAAGCTGAGATGGTTGATACATGGTATGAAACTAGCTGTGTAGGACTGGGATAGTATCATGAAACTAGATCTAGCTTTTGTTCAGTGAAAGGATAAGACCATAAAAAACATGGCACTTTAGGGTCCAATGTTGTTGTCCACTCCTACCATTATTGTCCAAACTACTCATAAACACCTAAGTTTTTTGGGTTCTTTATGTTGTTATTATGTGAGCCTACCTATGAAATTTCAAGTGTTGAATATTGAATAATCTCATTGTAGAGATATTTTAATCTTCGAACTATAATCTTCCATCATGTTTTGTAAATGAAAATTGAATCACTTGAAAAAGGGGGGTTAGTGTGTGTAAGATGCACTGAACATGTAATCCACACCCCTTATGTGGGCATGTTGTGTACATACCAATACTATGAAGAGGGATCAAGCCATATGTAGTTCTCCTACCTAAAGTGTTTTGAGTAATAGTGTGATATAAATACAAAAATGCCAAATTAAGAGTACTTGAGGTGTCTAAGGACTGGTATGAGGGTTTGAATATGTTTTTAGCTATGTTGGGTGATTGTATGCAGAGAATATGGAAGTTTTCCTTAGAATTTTGATTGTATTATCAATTTCTTTGTAATATTTTTCACCTCCCTTTGTAAATAAACTTTGGATGAGATTTTATAGGGAACTATTGGTCATGGGTTAAATGTAATCACTCTAGGGTGACATAATTAAGAATAGGAATTAGATGAAAATGACCATTTTGGATTAAATTCGAAAGAGATAAAAGTACCAAAAATGGGATACCCTAAGGTTTGATGTTATAGTCTAGGTATGATGCTCCTATCCTACAAGCTTGGGACCTAGGGAGATAGGATTGGCTTCGAAAATAGAGTCTAGCTGAGTTAGAATAACTATCTAGAAGCCTACAAATGACTTGCAAAGAGAAAAAGGTGTCTAGAAGGGTCACAAGAGCAAGCAATAAATACCTATGGATTGGGCATCACAGACCACACTCAAAATACTAATTTGGACATTTTATATGACTACATTTGCTGCCCTTTATTCTAGTGATGTAACAAAGTGAAATACTAGGATAAAGTGATGTTGGGCATATGATTTGCTAAGAGTAATATCATGAATGGAGCTGAGTGCTTAATTCCCTAAGGGTAACTGAAGAATACAAAGGCTGACCCTTTGGCTCCATCATCACCCACTAAGTAAAGTTATGTGATCATGTGTGTGCTAATAAATGTTTGGATTATGTGTCAAATCTTTTTGAGTAGGTGGCTCAAGAATACAAAAGTTAGCTAGTATTTTGGCTTCATCATTTCCCACTAAGTGAAGCTATGAATTGATATTGATATGAATGTGTATCATATGTAATGGCTCTTAAATCCCATGAACTCTCTATAATCTGACAATGTGGCATGGATAGCTGAATGTGTATTGAGAACCAAGGTAATATTATTCACTCTAAAAGGTGGAGATTAGGCTTTTGTGAAAGCCACTTCAAAATTGAGAACTAGGCTTATATGAAAGCCACTCTGAAATGATGCCAACCACCTAAAAATGGAATAAGACACGTAAATACTGAGAATACTTGGGTAATGTACTAAACTTAGAAAGAAAAGAAGGAAAATGTGTCATGCACATTATCCCCAATCACTAGTGTCTGTAACATAGATTCTGATTTAGAAGTTGTGCCAACTACCCTATCTAAAATTGGAAGCAAGAACCATCATGTCACACATGATGCCCTCCATGTCTAGATTATCTGAGAAAAATTGTACTAAAACTATCGCATCTAAACTAAACTATAGTTGATAAAACTATAATTGAACTTACCTTTCTATCTATTTTTTAAAAAATTAGGTTTTTTTCTATTTGGATAAGAGCACAAAAAAGGACACTTTATTTTTCAGCACTATAGTCCAAGAATGGCACTCTTGTTCTTTATTGTTTCTAATTATTGTTATGTGTTCATCAATATTTTCCTAGTCTATTCTACCTGGTTTGGGTTTTAGTTACTATTCTAAGTGTTCTAAGAAATGATTCTTGACTAGTAGAAGGCTTTGATCTATATGATAAAACAATTTTTTATTTCCCCCTCTTTTGAGGGTAGGAATGAAGACCCTATAGTGACTACTCTTAGAAGAAAGAGCCCTACAAGTGTGTTATGCTAAAAAATACATGATATAGCAATGATAATAAAAAAGATGTCTCAAAATATAGCATATTTTGTATTCAAGATTTTTAGATCAATAAGGTTATGCTTAGATAGATGTAATGATGTAATGGCATGTGCAGTATACGAAACTAAAAGTGGAAATCTTAATTGTTAGTTGTTAGTTTTTAGTTGTTAGATGTCAAGGAGGTATGGAGCATGATGTCCATCATGGCATACAATGAAGAGAGATAATGCATGATGTGGATCATGGCATTGTAAATAATTGAAAATCAAACAAGAAACAAGCACACAAGGTAAGATTCAAGAAGCAAATAAAAGTGGCCAAGGGGTGAAACAAACAAGGGACATGGGCACATGTCACTCAAACTAGGAAAACATGCATATAAGTCATATTCAAATTTCCACATACATATATAATTACAAACAAGGAAGATTGACACAAGGGCCACAAACACATATAAGAGTAAAATCAAAGGCCATTGACAAATATCCTAAAGCACACACAAGTAACAAAACATGAACTGAGAAATGCAATCACATATAACTACTCAAAGTAAGAAAGAAAGGCATGTAAATTATATAAATACTATCATATCAAACTAATTAAATCAAGAAGTGAAAATATTCAAAACATGTAGTACAAGACTAGGTAAATGCTAATAAATACATAAGTGTTATAATTAGTGAGTGTCGATAGAATAATCTATGCAAACTAGTAAGTAATGTACATCAACATGATAACTAGAGTGTGTGGTATAGGAATGACATAGCTTGGATAGTATATTCATGTAGAATATGCCCCTGGTGGGTAGATATGTTGATGTATGTCTCAAATATATAAGTAGGATGCCCCCTCAATGGGTAGAGTGAAGCAATCAAGGATGTGGGTGTCACTACACACTCTCAAAGAAGATCAAATGAAGCATGGTAATGTAGATAAATCAACAAACAATAGCATATAACAATAAAATATAAGTTTATCATGGTATTAGAAATGAAACATGGCATTAGAAATGTAAATCATGGATAATGCATATGATTGAATTTTTTTGGGCATTTTGAGTTATTTGAAAGTTGTATTTTGACATGTTATATTGTTTTTGGTATTTTGAAATATTATATTATTTATGGTATTTTGAAATAATCTATGTACAATTAATCTTAAAGAAACTATGTATAAGTAGTTTAATAAATTATGTACAAGTAAATAGGAAGAAACTATGTAAAATTAAGTTGAGAATTTATGTACAAGTAGAAATAAACTATGTACAATAAATACTGAGAAGAAATGATACTAACTGATGAGTCTTGGAAGAGACTCCCTATCATGGTGTCCTTTATCAAACAAAGGAATCTTGCATGATTATGAAGCATGAGGGAATGAATGCAAATATGATTTTGAATATTCAAATTCATTATCGGTATCTTGGAAATCATAATAACCTATATTGTTTTACTCATCATTGTCATCTTTATTTTGAACCAATGGAATGCTAGTGTTGACTTTTGTTGTATCTAAATCTTTTTCTTTGATAAATTATATCTATGAATGAGTTGTCCTAAGATGTTTAATCAATATAAAAACTTGGTGACAAACATTATCAACTATTAGAATAGGAGTAGTGATGCCTTGAGCATTCTTGCCCAACCCTTGAACTTGATAATCAAACTATTGTAGATAGTTTTGACCAAACCCATAATACTTTTAAAGTTGAGACTCATTTTATAGAGGTATATTTGCATACTTTTTGTGATTTACTTGTGCTTGTGTTAATTTTTCTTTCTCTAATTTTTCTTTTTGATCCTTTTATTGTTCTGAGATATGCTTTGGTAACCACTTTTATATTGTTTCTAAATTTGACCGTTTGTGAATGTTTTCATGTGTCACTATAGATTTATTGATGGATTTACCTTATATATGGTACTCATTAGCAATTATCCATTGTATATGTTTTTCAATGTCAAACATGAATCTAAGTGATGTGCATACATTTTATGATATGAACAATAATATTTAGTTCTTCTCACTAGATGTAGAGGAGATAGTTTGATCAACTTGGATTTAATCATATACCTTAGTATCTAACTTAAAACCTTATTTTATCTTTGAAATCTTTTTGAATCACTAGTTTTTGAGTTACTTTATTATGATTTCTTGTTTTGATATGTAACATTGCTTACAACCAATTGACTAGGTGAAGGTGTATATGCATGACTGATTCTAAATTTGACCTGAGTTCATGTGTCACTATAGATTACTTGATTGATTTACCTTATATAGGGTACTCATTAGAAATTATCCATTATATATATTTTTTAATTTCAAACATGAATCTGTGTGATGACTATACATTCTATGATATGCACAATAATATTTAGATCTTCTCACTAGATATAGAGGAGATAGTTTGATCAAATTAGATTTAATCATTTCCCTTAGTATCTCACTTGAAATCTTATTTTATCTTTGAAATCTTTTTGAATCACTAGTTTTAGAGTTACTTTATTGTGATTTCTTATTTTGATATGTAGCATTGCTTACAACCAATTGACTAGGTGAAGGTGTATATGCATGATTGATACTAGGGTTCCTTTGAGGCTTTTGTATTATAATATAATTTTCCAATGTTGTGATATTTTTATGTAATAGTTTATTCTACATTTTCAAATCTTAAATTAACTTTCTCATACTGGTTATTTTATCCCTTAGAGTCTCATAAGTGTAAAACCTAGTTGCTTTTGATTGATCATGTAAGCACATATCTTGAAGAGGGTTTGAAAAAGCTATAGGCTGAGTATATGCAATAAAAACAATAGTATAAGATGCCTTAAATTTTGGAGGTGTCATAACATGGACCTATTTAGATGGAAAGTAGCTATCACCTTCTTGGGGGAGAGGAGGAGAAGGAAATTCTTTCCTGTGCATGAGATATGACATTGAAACTTGACATGTGGTTTTTAGTTTATGCAATGAATCCTCTAAGTATGAAAGTATTTTATTCTTAATTGAATTACACATAATAGAGAGATAACATGTTAAAGAATTAATGAAATATGACATATATTTTAATTCTTCTTAAAATAGCATGTACATATGTATTTATGTCATTTTTGATTTCATGCCAAATGAAAGGAAACAAGCATGCAAGAGAATATAGAAAACTTTACATAAGTAAATCATGATTAATAAAATTAGAATATTTAGCCCAAGTGAAAAAATTAGAATTTTAATTTAGAAACCCTAGGCTAGGGTTTGAAAATACTGAGACCTAGTATAGGCAACTAGAGTTTGAAAGAAAATGATTTGTAAAAATACTATGGTGAATTTTAAAAATTAAATGTGAAATTTTGATTTAAATATGCAAGAAAAAATTAGAAAAATACTATAAAACTCAGCAAAGAATTTTCCCTAGGGTTTTTAGGGTTTTTATTTATAAATGAAGTAAGTTGAGTTCAAATGATTTAACTATTTTGGAAATAATGGAGTTTTATTCCTATTTTATTTAAAGGTCTAAATTATTAAATCAGTAAATAATATTAAAATAATTATAGTCTTGATTTGTATAATTTATTTGTATTTTTTTACTTTTCTAAAAATATTAATAAATAATAATAAATATAACTTAGCTTGAAATTGAACTGAGATAGTTGAGACAGAGGTTGAAATTGGATGTGTAGGACTAAGAAAGTGTCATGAACTTAGATTTGGATTTCGTTCAATGAAAGGATAGGAGTGCCAAAAATAAGACACTTTGGGATTCAATGTTATTGTCTACTCCTACCATTATTATCCAAACTACTCACAAAGACCTAAGTTTTTTAGGTTCTTTTTACTATTCTTGTGTGAGTCCACCTATGAAATTTCAAGTTTTGAATGTCAATGAAGCTTGATGTAGAGTAGTTTTAATCTTAAAACCCTAACCCTTCATCATTATTGATAAAATAAGATTTAAATAAATTTAAAAGGGGGTGGTTAGTGTCTGTAAAATGCACTGAACATGTGATCCACACCCATTGTGTAGGTACATTTCCTACATACCAATATTCTGAAGAGGGATCAAGCCATATGTAGTTCTCCCACTTTATGTGCTTTATGAAATAGTGTGATGCATATGAAAAAATACAAAATTGAGAGGGCTTGAGGAGGCTAAGGACTGGTGTGAGAGTTCAAATATATTTTTAGTTGTATTGGGTGACTTTATGTAGAGAATAGGAAAGACTGCCATAGTGGTTTGTTTGTATTCTTGCTTACTTTGTAAGATTTATCACCTCCTCTTTGTAAATGAACTTTGGATGGAATTTTATATGGGAATATTTGTCATGGGTTAAATTTATTCATGTTAGGCTGACATAATGAAGAATAGGAATCATATGAAAAATGATCATTTGGGTTCTAATTGTAAAGGGATAAGAGCACCAAAAATGAGACACCCTAGGGTCTAACACTATAATCTAAGTATGGTGCTCTTGTCCTATAGGCTTAAGACCTAGGGGGATAGGATTGTCCTGGGAAATAGAGTCTGGTTGAGTTGGAATGACCATATGGAAGGATACAAATGATTGGCAAAGAGAAAAAGGTGTCTAAAAGGGTCATAAGAGCATGAAATAAAAACCTATAGATTGGGTGTCACAATCCACACTCAAACTACCAATTTGGACATTTTATATGACTACATTTACCCCTCCTTTATTTTAGTGATTCAACAAAGTGAAATACTAAGATAAAATAAAATTAGAAAGTGTAACTGAACTTACCTATAAGGGTGAAGCCCATGAGGCTGTGTGATGTTGAGTGTGCATAGAGAGAGCACATCATGAAGTGAAAATATTAAAGATAAAATAAAGAGTAGATTAGTTATGTACTAGACATAATATGTCTGAAATAAGAACGTACAAAAGCTAGGTAAAAGAGATAGAGATAGAAAGGAACGAATACACCTCATCGGGTACATGAACCAATATAAAACCTATTGTGATATTGAGTGGTGTTAAGTGATCTTTGGTGTGTGTTGTACCAAGAATAATATCATAAATGGAGCTAAGTTTTCAATTCCTTGAGGGTGGCTCAAGAATACAAAGGATAGCCCTTTGGCTCCATCATCAACCACTAAGTGAAGCTATGTGAACATGCATATATTAAGTGATGTTTGGATTGTGTATCCAATACCTCTAAGTAGGTGGCTCAAGAATACAAAGGTTAGCTAGTATTTTAGCTCTATTGTTGTCAAATAAGTGAAGATATAAAATAATAATAGTATGAATGTGTGTCGTATAAGATGGCTCTTGAATCCCATGAATGCTTTGTAGTCTAATAATGTAACATGGATAGATGAATGTGTATTGAGAACTAAGCCAATCTTGTCTAATTGAAAAGGTAGAGATTAATCTTATATTAAAGCCACTCTATTATTGGTAACTAGGCTTATATGAAAGACACTCCAAAATGATGCCAACCACCTACAATGGAATAAGGCACGTAACTACTAAGAATACCTAGGTAATATACTAAACTCACAAATAAAAGAAGGTAAATGTGCCATACACATTACCCCCAATCATTGGTGTCTATAACATGGATTTTGATTTGGAAGCTATACCAACTACCCTATTTAAAATTGGAAGTCAAATCCATCATGCCACACATGATGTCCCCTATATCTACATTTTCTAAGAAAAAACTATACTAAAACTATTGATTCTAAATTGTACTATAGCTAACCAAACTATAACTAAACTCACATTTATATCTATTTTTGGAAAATGTAAGGTTTTTATTGTTTAGATAGGAGTGCCAAAAACATGACACTTTGTTGTCTATTGTTGATGCCCAAGTATGGTGTTCTTGTCCTTTTTTGTTTCTAATTACTATTCTATATTCATCACTATGTTTTTGATCTATTTTGCCTGGTTTGGGTTCTAGTTTTTATTTTGAGTGTTTTTAAAACTAATTTTTTTGATTGGTAGAAGGCTTTGATCTCTATGTCAAAACCCATATTTGTTGCCCCCTATTCTAAGGGTATGAATAAAGACCCTATAGTGACTACCTTTAGAAGAAAGATCCTAATAATTGTGTTATGTTTCAAAATACATGATATAGTAATGATAATAAAAAAGATGTCTTAAGATATAACATAATTTTTATTGGATATTGTTATATCAAGAGGGGTATGCCTAAATAGATGTAATAATGTAATAGCATGTGCAATAGACTAAATTGAAACTAGAAATGTTAGTTTTTAGTTGTTAGTTTTCAAGGAGGGATGGAGCATGATTTCCATCATGGCATCCAAAAAATCAAGATAATGCATGATGCAGATCATGGCATTGTAAATAATAAGAAGCAAACAAGCAACAAACATGTAAGGCAAGAAGTAAGAAGCACACAAGAGTGGCCAAGGGGCCAATAAAACAAGCGACATGGGTACATGTCACTCAAACTATAAATCAAGCACACAAGGCATGTTCAAATTCCCACATACACATAAAATTAAAAACAAGCAAGGTTATCATGAGGGCCACCAACACATAGAAGAGTACAAGTAAAGGACATTGGAAAATATCCTAAGGCACACACAAGAGACAAAGTAGGAACTGATAAATTCAATCACATCTACATACTCAAAGTGAGAAAGGAAAGCATGTAAATTATATAAATACTATCACATTTAATTAATCAAAGCAAGAAGCAAAAGTATGCAAAACATGTAGTACAAGACTAGGTATATGCTAAGAAATACACAAGTACTATATACTATTGAATGTCGATAGAGTAATTTGTGTAAGTTAGTAAGTAATGTACATCATCATGATAAATATAATGTGTGGTGTAGGAATGACATAACCTAAATGGTGTAGTCATGTAGAAGATGCTCTTGGTGGGTAGATATGTCGATGTATGTCTCAAATGTATTAGGATGCCTCCTCAATGGGTATAATAAAGAAATCAAGGATATGGGTGTCCCTACACACACTTAAAGAAGATCAAGTGAAGCATGGTAATGTAGATAAATAAATAAAAAATAGCATATGACAACAAAATATAAGTCTAGCATTGTAGTATAAATGTAAAGCATGGGCGATGTATACAGTTGAAATGTTTTTTGTATTTTGAAATTTTGTATTATTTTTGGCATTTTTGAAATAAGATATGTATAATCAATCATAATGAGACTATGTACAAGAAATTGAAAAGAAGCTATGTATAAGTAAGATGAAAGATTATGTACAAGTAAGTAGAAAGAAACTATTTACAATAGAATGCATGTAATGAAATACTATACTTGAAATATATGTAGATGTATAATATTCATTAGATTTTTGAGTTTTTTTCCTTTAAGTGAGTCTAGAAAATACACTTTAGGATTAATTTTTTTGATAATGAGGTATGGACTTAGCCAATTTAGTTTGAATTTTCCTTTGATTTATTCTTTGACAGTAACATTGTGAAGATTTTCTTTGAGAACAAGATCATTAACTTTGACTTCTTTAGTGTGAACTTGTTTATTATAGGATCATTATATATGTTACTAGTAGAATTTGAGATGTTCAACTGCTTGAATACATGTATGGTCTAACTACTCAAGCTAGTGTAGAAGATTTTTGTGATACTATTCATCAGTGAGGATACCTTTAAGGGAGATATGGAGAGATGTGATTTATAATTCCAATGTTAAAATTGCTTCTATGACATAAATGAGTGAATAAAGAGTGCCTCTTATGGGTGTATGAATACTTATGTGATAATCCCATAATGCAAAAACTAGTTGATTGTGTCAATCATCTCCAAATTTGGTCACTATTTTACTCAAAATGTTGTTGATGGTTTTATTGGTATCGTCTACTTGATCATTTCCTTATGGGTAGTATGGAGTGGAGAACATGTGTTCAATCTTATATTTTATGAAAAATTTCTTGATATTTTTATTATTGAATGATGTTCTATTATCTATAATGATAGCTATGGGTAGGTTGAAGTATGAATTAATGTGAGTAATGAAGAAGCTAAAAATGTCATCTCCTATGGGAGATTGAAGTGGAATGGCTTCCACCCACTTGGTAAAGTATTATTTAGATGTGATGATGAAATTATGCCCATCGGCTGATTTAGGGTTAATATTTCTAATAAGATCAAATTCCCATAACATAAATGGCCATGGAGAGACAATAGGTTACAATTTTTGTTATGGTGCATGTTGTAGGTTATTGTATCATTGAAATTTATTACGTAGCTTTGTGTATTATGAACATTCATCTTCCATGGTGGGCTAGTAGTACCCCTATCAAAGTAATTTGTGTGACATGGCCTTTCCACTAAAGTGATGACTACACTCACTATCACATATCTGAGTAAGAGTAATTTTGGCTTCTACTGAAGTCAAGCATCAAAGTAATTGTTCATTGAATGATCTCTTAAAAATGTCTCTACTAATGTTTACATAAACTAGTGCTTATTTGTGTAACTTATGTTTATCATTTCATGTAAAAGTCTTTAGTGTAATAAATTTATTTAAAATTTTATAAATATTAGAGAACTACTCTAGAGTTGCAAAACTGCATGTACTGGCTAAGACAGAAAGAGTAATCAAATATAAATTGGATATTGATGGTGATTGTAATCATTTAATTATGAAAATAGCTTGATCATCATTGATATTGATAGAAATCAGATATGTGACACTTGCTATTGCATATGCATGTTGGTTATCTTTTCTTGGTATACTTTCTATAGAAAAGTAGTCAAACTATTATGACAAACATTGTACCATGTTCCAGTATGGCATAAGATGTTCTTTTTTTGTGTAATAGACATAATTGACTTGATTGACTAAAAATTAAGAATCATCAAAGAATTGAATAAATATAATTTAGAGGGACTAGGTGGAAAATAGGCCTAAGATAAGTGTTTCATATTCTATAGTGTTTTTGGTGTAGGAAAATCTTAATTGATATGCAATAAGAACTGTGTGACCATAAGGGTCAACAAAGACAATGCCTATAGCTATGCTAGATGTGCATTGAGAACCATTGAATAACATGGTCTAAGTTTTAGAATGAGTATAATAGGTAGTAAAATCATCTCTAAATATGTCACTAATAGGATTAGTGTCTAAGAGTGTTGTGGTTGCCAAATGGTCTATAATGATTTGGCCCTTTATTTGTTTTTGTAGAACTATATTTAAGTCAAACTCTATTAATAACATGACCCATTCTTTAGTGTGACCAAAGAGATATGGTTTATTCCATTAAAAACTTCAATGGATCTAATTTTATGATAAATTGAGTCTCATTATTGATCATTTAATGTCGAAGTCTTTGTGTGGTAAAAACTAATGCTAGACATAGTTTTTCTATCATAGAATAATTTTTTTTGTAATCAACTAATTTGCAATTGATGTAATAAACTTCTCACTTACTATGTTGATCATCATTCTATGTTAAGATTACTCGTAATACATGACCTGTTGCTAATATATATAGTAGGAAAAGCCTATCAGGTATAGGTGGTACTAGAATAGGTGGATTGATAAGATATTTCTTTATTATGTCAAATCTTTCTTGACAGGTTTACTCCCAAAAAAACTTTATATCTTTCTTTAATAATTGAGCAAATGATTGAGTTTTATCAATGAGTTGAGCTAAAAAATGGTGGATTGCTTAGATCTTACCTTGCAAATATCAAAGTCATTTTACATTCATGGGAGGTGGCATATTGATAATTGCTTTGACTTGCTTAGGGTCAACCTATGTGCCACACTGAGAAATAATGAAACCTAAGAGTTTGCCTGATGTAACTCCAAAAACACATTTATTTAGGTTTAATCAATCATTATATTACCTAAGTCATTGAAAAATATTTCATAAATTAATAGTGTGAGGTTGACATTGTTTGGATTTAGCTAATATATCATTGACATAATCCACGATAGTATGTTGAATCAAGTTGTCAAGGATATGTGTCATAGTATGTTGATATGTGGCTCTGGCATTGTTTAATCTAAAAGGTATGATAATGTAACAAGATATACCCCAAGGTGTTGTAAAAAAATGTTTTCTCTTGATCTTCTTTAGTAATTTTTATTTGGTTTTACCCTATAAATCCATCCATAAATGATAACATTTCATACTCGAATGTGGAATATACAATCATGTCAATATTAGGCAAGGGGAAATCATCTTTTGGGAATGATTTATTTAAATATTGAGAATCAGAATAACATAAAATTTATCCATTGGGTTTTACCATGGGGACTATATTAGAAATCCATTCAAGGTGTGCTACTAGTCAAATGAAGCCAACATCTAAGAGGAATTAGATCTCATCTTTGACTAAGACAGCCACCTTAGGATGCATTTTGTGAGTTTTTTATTAACCAGTTTAGCATTTGGGTATAACTAAATCTAATGGACTACCATAGATTATCAATTCCTGGCAAATTTGAGTAAGATCAAGCAAAAAGTTCTTAAAAATCTATTAAAGTTTGATGAATATCTGTATCCTATTCCTTTCATAGGGTAGTGGCTAACAAGATAATGTGAAGATCTTGATCAATTCCAAAATTGAAATTAATGGTTTCATCGTTAAGTAATGTGGAATGATATAGCATGTATGGGGTTGTAGGAATAATATCATTTGAATCAACTAGTATGTCTTGGAGAGAATTTGAATTTTCTCCAAAGTAAGAATGGGCATTTATGTGATGAGGAAATATATTTTTATGATAGTAAGATGGGAGGTCCTCATATACTTTGGGAAACTATAGGAGGGATTAATCATTAGAGAATTCATCTAATGTGAACATATCTGATGGACTATATCATAAAAAATATTTGGATAGACCAATGCTAATGTAGAAGTATGATTAATTGTATGGTATATAGGTGCAATGGGTGGATAAAAATTTATATGCTTTGAAGCGATAGAAGAAGGTTCATCATGAAAAAGGGCAAGTTGATATCCTATCCCTTGCTTTAAATGTTGTGTGGATGCCTTGATATGATTGATGATTCCTTGTTTATGCTTTCCAAGACCTTTACCATGATATCCAATATTATTAAGACATTTAAGTTCAAAATGGGAGGTAAACTAGTGATTTGGTATTGGTGCTATTACATAACTTGGAATCTTTTGATGTGTTGCATGGTCTGAGGGTACCCTGTGAGTAGAAGGTTGTGTAGGTATATTGTTGAGATTAAAGTGCATAATGTAATTCTATGAAGATTCAACAACTTGGTAGTATTTAAAAGGTTCATTATCTATTGGGCATGTGTAGATGTAGCCTTTGTGACTAAATTTTAGACAAGCATGGAGTGTATAAGGGATTGTATGCATATCATGAATCTAAGGCCAACCAATTAATAAATTATAATTGAGGTCATTTGACATGACATGGAAAGTAGTTAGTAGTATCTTAGGTCCCAAAGTAAGATTGAGTGTTATTTAACCCATGACTTTCCATGGGATGTTGTCAAAACCTTTGATGTTTATGCCAGAATGGTTTATATCTTGAGGTTGTATATTAAGACATTTAAGAAAAGAAATGTTGCAAATGTTGAGTCCTGAACCATTATCAACTAACACTCTTTTTACCCCTAGATCATTAATTTTTAATTAAATATATAGAGGTAGATGTTGTTTAATGATGTGGTATAGGGGTAAATCCTCTTTCTTATAGGAAATATGTTCTTCATTCCATTGCATTATGTTGAGGATAGAGGCAACTTAAGTTGGTTTAATGGAAATAAGAATTATAGTATTATAAAGGGCTATACACAACACATCTTTGTAAACATCTGATCATTGAAGGAGCTTGAGAACTAAAACTATATCGAAAGGGGTTCTAACCTAAGTGATAAATTATATCCATGGGTGTAATCAACTTGCATATCTTCAAAAACTTGGGTGATATCATGTACTAAATGATACACTATAGGCATAGAGATGGTATTAGGTATGGGATAAGAGCTAGATGTACCAATTTTGAAGGGAGGAGGAATAGATATAACTGTTGGTGTTTTCTTGTGTCTAATAGTGATAGGTAAATACTCAAAAGTAGCCAGTGAGTTATATGTATTTAGGTATAATCATGTATGTGGAATGAAATGCATAAAATTGGAGTTATAAGTTTTATAGTAAAATGTTTATAAAGAGCGTTTCACATAGAGATAGTGAACAAGGGATAGATAATATGGAATTGTGCACTAATGCATAAAAAACTTTGACTTGTGATATGACATTTCCAATATGTTTAGCAAGATAGACTTAAAAAATTTTCCATATGAGAGATAACAAGGGATAGAGAACATGGAATTGTGCACTAATGCATACAAAACTTTGACTTGTGATATGACATTTTTAATATGTTTAGCAAGATAAACTTGAAAATTATTCTATATTATAGAGAGAAAGTATGTAATGAAACCTTGTATTAAAGAAAAGTAAACATTGCTTTGGATAAAAAGGATCTTAACATGTTTAACAATAAAGTTTTTAATATCATCCCATATTATGAAAAGTAAGCAATAAAGGGAAAGAATGAAGCTTTGCATTAACATATAGTAAAATTCAACATTCATATACATGATAGGACCGAGTATGGACTCCTTATTATTTGCAAGAAATGTTTTGAAATAAGTGAGAAACATTTTTTATTTTTAATGTGAAATCTGAATTGGATGTAAGGTGATACCTCAAAAGTAAAGGGACCTAGTAAATTCAACTAGGGTTTGAAAGAAAATGTTTTTTAAAATTAATATGGTAAATTTAAAAAATTAAATGTGAAAATCTAATTTAAATATGAAAGAAAAAAAGCAGAAAAAAAATGGAAAAATTAGCAATGAATTTACCTTAGGGTTTTTAGGATTTTTGTGCACAAATGAAGTAAGTCAGGCTCACCAAATGATTTAACTATTTTGAGATAAATACTTTTTTATTCCTATTTTAGTTAAGGGTTTGGATGAATAAATCAATAAATAATATTGAAATATTTATAGTGTTGATTTATATAATTTATTTTTCTTTGTTTACCTTTCTAAAAATAATAATAAACAAGGAGAAATCTAACTTAGCTTGAAACTAGACTGAGATAGCTGAGACAGAGGCTAAAACTGGATGTGTAGGACTAGGATAGTGTCGTGAACCTAGATATAAATTTCCTTTCGTGAAAAGATAGGAGCACATAAAATAGAACACTTTGGGGTCCAACATTATTTTCCACTCCTGTTTCTATTGTCCAAACTATTCATAGAGACCTGAGTTTTTTTGGGTTCTTTACACTGTTCTTGTGTGAGCTTGCCTATGAAATTTCAAGTGCTGAATTTTGACAGATCTAAGTGTAGAGATATTTTAATCTTCAAAGTCTAGCCCTCCATCATGCTTGATAAAAAAATATTTAAATCACTTAAAAAGGGGTTTTTAGTGTGTGTAAGATGCACTCAATGTGTAATCCACACCCCTTGTGTGGGAATGCTACTTTCATACTAATACTCTGAAGAGGGATCAAGCCATATGTAGTTCTTCCACTTAATGTTATTTATGAAATAGTGTGATTTGTATGTAAAAGTGTGAAATTGAGAGTGCTTAATGTGGTTAGTGACTGGTATGAGAGTTTGAATATGTTTGTAGCTGTATTTGGTGATTGTATGCAAAGAATAGGGAAGATTGTCTTAGTGGATTATTTGTATTATTGCTTAATTTGTAAGATTTGTCACCTCTTCTTTATAAATTAACTTTGGATGGGATTTTATAGGTAAATATTGGTCATAGGTTAAATGTATTGATGCTATAATGACATAATGAAGAATAGGAATCAGATGAAAATGACTACTTGGGCTCAAATTATAAATGGACATGAGAACCAAAATTGGTTCACCCTAGGATATGATGTTGTAGTCTAGGTATGGTGATCCTATCATATAGGATTGAGATATAAGGGGATAGGATTGGCTTAGGAAATAGAGTCTGGCTAAGTTGTAATAACCATTTAGAAGGTTATAGATGACTGGCCAAGAGCAAAAAGGTGTCTAGAAGGGTCACAAGAGTATGCAAGAAGGACCTATAGATTGGGTGTCACAAGCCACACTCAAACTAACAATTTGGACATTTTAAACAACTAAAAACTAACATTTATAGTTTAAATTTAGTATACTACACATACTATTACATTGTTACATCTATCTAGGCATACCCCTATTGATCTAATAATTGCTAATACAAACTATGCTATATCTTGAGATATATTTTTGATTATCATTGATATATAATATTTTTCATATCATAACACACTTTTAGGGCTCTTTTTTTATTGTATTTATATCAAAATTGTTGCTAGAATCTAGATAATGTGAATGCAATGGAGACATGATCACACGAGATGAAGCAAGTGCACACCACATAGATGCTAAAGCAATTTGAAAATATCGAAGAAGCTAAATTTCACAAGACAAAATGGAGAAAACTAAAATCTGATTAACATGAGATTTCCAAAGTGAGGAATACATATAGGTGAGAACGTAAGTAACTCCTCCATAAAAGGTGGTCAAGGCACCCCAAGAATAGACTGTAACTCCTCCATAAAAGGTGGTGACAAGGTGCTAAGAATAGAGAAGTAACTCCCATCAAGGGAGTTACTTATGACATTCTTATGACACCTATGACACATCTATGACACACACCTCCACATAAGCTAGCCTATCCCACAAATGTAGGAAAACTCCATGTATGCACAAAAAAAAATTCCCTAATTAAAAAATAGGGAAAAATTAAAACCTAGACTAATACCCCCACACAAGCGCAGCTTAGGTGGGCAGTGTGAAAATATAAAATGGGTCCCAACAACTAGGCCTGATAAGGTACCCATGTACAAATGCAATCTCTCATAAGATAGAGAAAAGGAGAAAACCCGTAGGAAAAAACTTCCCCCCCCCAAAAGAGAGACATAAAAGAAATGAAGAGGCTAGAAGGCCCCCCTAAAGATGATGATGTTGTAGATGTAGACCACACCCCAAGAAGAGCTCATAGATGAATGAACTTACTCTCAATGAATAGTTTGGTGAAGATGTCTGCAACCTGCTCTGAAGACTGGCAAAATATCAAGTTAATGACCTGACTATGAATAAGCTCCTAAATGAAATGCATGTAAATCTCTATGTGCTTGGTCTACTGGTGCTAAACTGGATTCCTACAAATTTGAATGGCACTCTGGTTGTCACAATAAATGATGGTGGGCTGCTTGATAGGAATGCCAAACTTAGAAAGAATCCCCTAAAGCTAAATAGCCTCAATAGCTACATTAACAGCTCCCCTGTACTCTACCTCTATGGATGATATAGCAATAGCATTCTGCTTCTTGCTAGACCAATTGATAAGACCATAACCTAGAGAGAAACTATAACAAGAAGTGGACTTATGAGTCTATGAATTTCCAGCCCAGTATGAATCTGTATATCCAACCAAGTCAACCTCTATGCCAAATCTGTAATGAATCCCATATCTCTGTGAACCCTATATGTAATGCAAGATTCTCTTAGCTGCTTTCTAATGCAACTCATGAGGTTCCTACATGAATCTAGAGACAAGTCCCACTATATATGATATGCTAGGCCTAGTGTGAGTCAAGTAAATGAGACTACCAACAAGTTATTGATACTGAGTGGCATCAACCAATGGTGAAGAATAGTCAGCCTCAAGCTTGACTCCTGATAAAAAGGGAGTCATAGATGGCTTGCAATCAGCCATGTGAAACTAAGACAATAAATCAAGAGCATACTTAGGTTGTGCAAGAGAAATCCTTGAATCTGAATATGAAATCTTGATGCTAGGAAGTAGTGAAACAAATCCAAGTCTGTCATGTCAAATCTATCCTAGAGAGATGCCTTCACTATTGTAATAGCTAATGAAGAACACCTAGTGATCAAAAGGTCATCAACATATAGAACCAAAATTAGTAGCGAATCATCCTACCACAAGAAGTAGACATTGGGGTCAGAATGGCACCTAGTAAAACCCATTGTGAGAAGGAATGAATCCATCTTGGCATACCATGCTTGAGGGGCATGTTTGAGGTCATAGATAGATTTCCTAAGTTTGCATACTAAGGAAGAATCCTAAAAAAATCATAGCGGCTACTCCATGTAGATCTCCTCCTCTAGGTCTCTATGAAGAAAGGCACTCTTCACATCCATCAAATGCACATCCCAACCATGTGCTGTAGTAATAGCCAAGGTGAGTTAGATAGAATTCATCTTTGCAATGGGTGCAAAGGTCTCTAAGTAGTCAATGCCTACAACTTGTGATAAACCCTTGGTGACCAATCATGCCTTGTACTTTTCAATTGACCCATCTGCTACAAACTTGGTCTGATATATCCACCTACATCAAACCATCTTTCTTCCCTTAGGAAGTGAAGTCAAGTCCCAAGTGAAAATTTTGATTAAGGAAGAATATTCTTCCTCCATAGCATTATCCCACTCAGGTACCCTAGATGCCTCTCAAAAAGTCTATGGATCTAAAACTAAATCAAAGAAGGCATGTGGATCTCTCTAAAAATCCCCCCTAATACGTCTGTCACCTGTGGGATCTCTTGCCTAGTGCCAACACTCTCAAGTGTCTGTCTAGCCCAAAGTGGCCTGGAAGTGGGTGAGTTAGGTGCTAACTCCTCATCCTCTAACTGACTAGAGGTGGATGACTCTACATCACTATCCTTGCTATCTAAACTCAAAGAAGAAGAAGATGTCTCTGGCTCAAGAACCTACTATGGCTGATCTGAATCTGAAGAGGAATCATCATGAAGAAGTAGATCTGATGAGGGAGAAGAAGTGCCAAGTGTTGAGTCTCTAGGACTCTCTTGAAAATAGACACTTCTCTTGATGAACAACTCATAAGTGACTGGATCTAGAAGATGATACCCCTTAATACCATCTAGATATCTTACAAAGATGCAAGGCTTGGACTGACATTCCATAGCTTTGCATTTCTTCTTTAGAATGCAAGCCATGGCTAGGGATCCAAAAACCCTAAAGTGTTCAACATCAGGTTTCCTTTTATGCCAAGCTTTAAAGGGTGTTATCCCTTTCAAAACTTTGTGAGGAACCCTATTTTGAATGTAAAAAGCATAATTGATGGCTTCAGCCCAGTACTTTGGTGCTAAGGATTTGGAGTGAATCATACAGCTACCCATCTCTTTCAAGAACCTATTTTTGCATTCTGTAACCCCATTCTATGAAGGACTATAAGTGACTATGTGCTGCAAATCAATCCCCTCTGTGGTGCAAAACTGCTCAAACTTGATGCTGACATACTCCCCTCCATTATTAGTTCAAAGAACCTTGATGGATTTCTCACTTTGTTTTTCAACAAGAACCTTGAAGTCTAGAAATTTTTTAAACACTTCAGACTTTTATTTGAGAAAATATATCCAAGTGTACCTAGAGAAATCATCAATGAAAGTGAGGATGTGCTTGGCCCTTGTGAAAGATGGTTTAGGAAATGGTCATGATACATCACTGTGGACTAACTCCAAAGATTGTGAATCCCTCTAAGCTTTGCCTTTGTCAAATTTTGCTTCGAGATGCTTCCTAAGGGAGCACCCCTCACAAAGTCCTTTTGAGAATTGGACATGAGGCAAGCCAATGACCATGTTATGTTTGCAAAGTTACTCAAGATAGCGGTAGTTAAGGTGGCCAAACCCCTCATGTCATAATTTGCTAACTCCATCTAAATTAGTTAGCAATGCTGTTGGAGAAGAATTAGGTGCAAAATGTGAGAAGGTGTATAACTTGGCTTGGTGATATGCCCTACTCATTGCCACTATAGTATCACTATGCAACTCCCTGATAGCCACTAAATCTGGTGAAAACTCAACTCTAATGCCCTGACCAATGTGAGTGATTTAGTACACTGATAGGAGATTGGTTGAAAGAGAAGGAACACTTAGAACATTATTGAATGTTCCTCCTTCCATTTCAACTAACCCTTTCCCTGCAATAGAAACTGATGTGTCATCACCCAAACTAATTGAAGTCATGCTACAAGGCTCTAAAGATGAAAACTCAACTAGTGAAGAGTCCATGTGGTGAGAAGCACTCAAATCAATGACCCATGATGATGTAAAAGTTGTAGTAGCTATAAGGGCCTTGCCATTTTCTTTCTCTTTACCCTTGCCTTTTAGCTTGGTAGAATCTTAGGTAGATGAATTCTGCTTGATGGACTCAGGAACACCTATGTTGTACTTCTCTAGAAGATGAGTTAGGTGATCTATTTATTTCTTTATAAATTTGTGTTCATCATGCCATATCTTTTTATAATAGGCACACTTAACCTTCTCCTTCTTAGGTTTAGCATTATAGGAGGAAGACTCAGTGTTGTTTTTGGCAAGATTGTTGTTTTCTTTCTTCTCCTCATCTTTGTTCTTTTTCTTCTTCTCCATTATTAAAGTATTATCCTTACCATTTCTAGCTATCAAAACTTGGGGTTGAGTAGACTTCATTATGCCAATTTTAATTAGCTTATCTTTCTCCCTAGTTAAGTCAGCAATGAATGAATCCAAAGAAGACATTTTCCATGTAGTGTCAAAGGCACTTTTTGTGGCATGGAAAGTGGAGACAAAGACTGAAGAGCCTGGACCTAACTTTGTGAGAATAGAAATGATGAGTTGATCATCTTTTTTCTCTATCCCACATTCTTTCAATTTCAATCTAAGGGCCTTAAACTTAGTGAAGAAGTCTTGTAGGGTGTCAAAGTTGCTAGGACTTAGACTTATGAGTTCATTTTCAAGCTCATGTCCTCTCATCTCATCAAGCTTCCCAAATAAGAGTTCTAAAGTGTCCCATATGTCTTTGAGAGTCTTGCAGGTTTCTAAATGGAAGAGAAGTTCTAGAGACATAGACAAGCTCAGTAATCCATAGGCTTCATCACTACGGTTGTACCACTTGACCTTTTTAGCATCAGTGTTGGGTTTTACTTCAGTACCCATGGTGATCCTATACAACCCTTTGCTTCTAAGAATGATTAACATTTTAACCTTCCATTCATGATATTTTAAGGGGTTTAAGTTGAAAATAATCCATTTTAAGCTAAATTTAAGTGAAGTTGTGTTGATTGCAAGTTGTGAAATTATGCAGAAAGGAGAATGAAAACAAAGATTTGCAAGTTGTGAAAAGTAATCACACCCCCCTAAAATGTTGAGCCCCATGAAATATGCAAGTGCATGCTCAAAATACTTTAGGATTAACTGAGAATGTGTCTTAGAGAAATCAGTGCAAGACTTAAAGCAAATAGGACATCGGGCTCAGTCGAAAATGCATCCTGGGAGACCCAAATTTTAGGCACTTTATAAACTAGTGATTTTTTGACAAATAACAAGTCTACACTATGGATAATTGAATAACAAACACTTTTGAAAAAAAATGGCACCCAAATCCGAGCTACTGTTTGCAAGATATTAAAGGTTCAATTTTCACGTAAACTAGTGTTTTTGCAAAAAAAAGCACTGAAACATTAAAAAAATCCCTGTTTTGAGAGAAAAAGTGGCCTTCCAACCACTCATCAGATTTGGAATAGAGTGAAGAATCCAAAAGAGGTCTTTGTGAGGGGGAATTGGCCTCCTACCAACCCAGGCCTCACCCTTCGTCTTCGTAGGTTGAAGATACAAGTTTTAAATCTAAACCCCCAAATTATAAAATTGTCTAAAAAACTTAATATTCAATCAAATTGACTGATTTTTTTTTACAAGTCAATTTTTAACTAAAAAAATAAAACAAAATACAATTTGATGGATGCCAAGTGTCCAAGGGCCCACATGGGATGCCAAGCAAGGAAGGGGCACCAAAAAAAAGTTTAGATTTTACTTGCAAAAAAAAAAAAAAAAATCTGCAGACCTACATGTTGGACACCGTACAATCTGATGGCATGGATTTCACTGAAGGCATTACTGCTGCTTGGCATGGCTTACTGTAGGAAGGATGCTTGACTAGAAGAGTGTCCAGCATGGCCTTGGGGTGCTGGAAATGAAAAAAGACTAAATTCAGCAAGGATAACAGCAGAGATAGGGCTGTGGAGCTAGACTGCACCCTGCTGGAGTCACACACCTCATCCTACTAAATGCCCCACATTGAAAGTGGCATCTAAGAACAAAACCTAGATTGTAGAGATCTATCTTTTCTTGCAAAAGGACCAAAAGAAAAGGAATTCTACTGCCTTTGCTAAAGCCACAATAGATTTATAAGATGTCTTGGCAAATTTTAACTTAGAATTAATTTTTTTAAATAAGTTTCAGTATGGATTTGCATGAGTTTTCAAGAAAATATATTAAATCTCTCAAATGCAACAGAGTTAAGCAAAAAAAACTACTAAAAAAGAAAATTAAGAATTTCAAAATAAACTAATATCGTAACTAGAGACACGATTACCGGAGTGGCTCTGATACCATATCAGAGTTGTTGCTAGAATCTAGATAATTTGAATGTAATGGAGACGTGATCACATGAGATGAAGCAAGTGCACACCACATAGATGCTAAAGCAATTTGAAAATATCTAAGAAGCTAAATTTCACAAGACAAAATGGAGAAAACCAAAATCTGATTAACATGAGATGGCCAAAGTGAGGAATACATATAGGAGAGCACGTAAGTAACTCCTCCACAAAAGGTAGTCAAGGCACCCCAATAATAGACTGTAACTCCTCCATGAAAGGTGGTGACAAGGTTCTAAGAATAGATAAGTAACTCCCTTCAAGGGAGTTACTTATGACATTCTTATGACACCTATGACACATCTATGACACACACCTCCACATAAGCTAGCCTATCCCAAAAATGTAGGAAAACTCCATGTAAAAACAAATTTCTTAATTAAAAAATAGGGAAAAGTAAAAACCTACACTAATAATTTACTATAGGTTCATCATTCCTACCCTAAAAAGAGGGGGCAACAATTAGGATTTTTGTCATAGAGATCAAAGCCTTTTACTAGTCAAAAACCAATTTTTAGAACACTTAAAACAACAACTAAAAGACAAACTAGGTAGAATATACCAAAAACATAGTGTCAAATACAAGACAGTGATCAAAAATAGCAAAGGACAATAGCACCATACTTAGAATACAACACTGGATAGTAAAGTGTCCTATTTTTGGTGCTCTTGTCCAAACATAAAACCTAGATTTTCCAAAAATAGATAGAAAGGTAAGTTTAGTTATAATTTTGTCAGTTATGGTATAGTTTAGAATCAATAGTTTCAATAAAAAATTTCTAAGAGAATATAGATATAAGGGGCATCATGTGTGGCATGATGGCTCTTGTTTCTAGTTTCAAATATGGCAATTGGTACAACTTCAAGATCAGAATCTATGTTATAGACACTAGTGATTGGGGGAAATGTGCATGATACATTTACCTTCTTTTCTTTCTAAGTTTAGTATATTACCTAGGTATTCTTAGTATTTTCATGCCTTATTCCATCTATATGTGGTTGGCATCATTTTAGAGTGGCTTTCATATAAGCCTAATTCCTAGTTTTAGAGTGGAGTTCATACACAGAATCTCCACCTTTCAGAGTGGCCAAAGATTGGTCTAGTTCTCAATACACATTTAGCTATCCATGCCACATTATTAGATTATAGAGCATTCATGGGATTAATGATCCATCTCATACAACACATTCATACTGGTATCATTTTATAGCTTCTCTTAGTGGGCAATGATGGAGCCAAAGGATTAGCTAGGATTTATATTCTTAAGCCACCTACTAAGAGGGATTGGACATAGAGTACAAACATAAATTATCACATGCATGATCACATATATTCACTTAGTAGGTGATGATGAATCCAAAGGGTTAACCTTTGTATTCTTGACCCACGCTCAGGTAATTGAACACTTATCTTTGTTCATGATATTACTCTTGGTATAACACATACCTAGCATCACTTAGCACCACTTAACATCACAATAGGTTTTATATTGGTTCACATACTCAATGAGGTGTATTCATTCCTTTCTCTTCCTCTCTCTTTTACCCATTTTTTATACATTCTTATTTTAGACATGGCATTTCTAGTAAAGAACTGATCTACTCCTTATTTTATCTTGCAAATTTACACTTCACAATCTGCTCTCTACGCACACTCAGCATTATATAACCTCGTGGGCTTCACCCTTACAAGTAAGTTCATGCATGATTTCTAATTTTCCTTTATCCTAGTATTTTACTTTGTTTCATCATTATAATAAAGAGGGGGGGGACCTGTAGTCATATAAAATGTCCAAATTGGTGGTTTGAGTGTGGCTTGTGACACCTAATCCATAGGTCCTTTTTTCATTCTCTTGTGACCCTTCTAGACACCTTTTTCTCTTTGCCAATCAACTTTATCCTTTCAGATAATCATTCTAACTTAGCTATACTCTATTTCCTATGCCAATCCTATCCCCCTAGGTCCTAAGCATATAAGATAGGAGTGTCATACTTGGACTATAGCACTAGACCCTAAGGTGTCCTATTTTTGGTTCTCTTATCCCTTTGCAATTCAAGCCCAAATAGTCATTTTCATCTGATTCTTATTCTTTATTATGTTGGCCTAGCATGAATACATTTAACCCATGACCAATATTTCCCTATAGAATCCTAGCCAAATTTCATTTACAAAGGGAGGTGACAAATCTCATAAAACAAGAAAGAATACAAAGAAACCACTAAGGTAATCTTTCCTATTCTCTACATACAGTCACCCAACATAGCTATAAATATATTCAAACCCTCAACTAATACCTAACCACCTCATGCACTCTCAATTTATCATTTTTTCATCTGCATCACACTATTACATAAAGCACTTTAGGTAGGAGAACCACATATGACTTGATCCCTCTTCTGAGTATTGGTATGTAAGCAACGTGCCCACACAAGGGGTGTAGATTATATGTTCAGTACATTTTACACATACTAACCCCTATTTTTTAAGTGATTCAAATCTCATTTACTAAACATGATGGAAGATTAGGAAATGAATAATAAAACAAATCTATATCAAGCTTCATCAACATTCAACACTCAATATTTCACAAGTAGACTCACACAATAACAAAGCAAAGAACCCATAAAGCTTAGGGCTCTTTGACTACTTTCAATAATAGTGGCAGGAGTGGATAATAGTGTTAGAATTCAAAGTGTCTTATATTTGGCACTCTTATCCTTTCATATAATGAAAGTTAGATTCTAATTTTTGACACTATCCCAATCCTACATATCTAGTTCTATACCATGTATTAGTCATCTCAGCCTATTTCAAGATAAGTTATATTTTCTCCTTATTTATTGCTATTTTTAGAAAGGTAAAAAAGACATAAATTCTACAAATTAGGACTATAACTATTGTAATATTATTTGCTAATTTATTAATCTAGACCCTTAACTAAAATAGGAATAAAACTCCATTATTCCCAAAAATTTAAATAAAACTCAAAAAGTTGCATGTTTGATTCACATCGGGTTCAACAAATGATTTAACTATTTTGGGATTAATAAAGTTTTATTTCTATTTTAGTTAAGGGTCTAGATTAATAAATTAGTAAATAATATTTTAATAATTACATTCCCAATTTGTATAATTTATCTATCTTTTTTACCTTTCTAAAAATAACAATAAATAAGGAGAAATAATGACTTAGCTGGAAATAGGTTAAAACGATTGAGACAGGGTCTAAAACTGGTTGTGTAGGACTAGGATAGTGTTACAAATTAGAATTTGGATTTCATTCAACAAAAAGATAGAAAAACTAAAAATAGGACACTTCAAGGTCTGATGTTATTTTTCACTCTTGCCATTATTGTCCAAACTGGTCATAGAGACCTGAGCTTTCTAGGTTCTTTCTATTGTTCCTATGTGAGCCTGTTTATGAAATCTCGAGTGCTGATTGTTGATGAAACTCATTATAGAGCTGTTTTAATATTTAAACCCTAACCCTCCATCATGATTGGCAAAATATGATTTTAATCCTTGAAAAGTGGGGGGGGGGGGGGGGGTTAGTGTGTGTAAGATACATTAAACATGTGATCCACAACCCTTGTGTGGGCACGCTACTTATATATCAAAAATCCAAAGAGAGATCAAGCCATATATAGTTCTCCCACATAATGTGCTTTGTGAAATAGTGTGATGTAGATGAAATAATGCCAAATTGAGAGTGCTTGAGGTGGATAGGGCTTGGTATGAGAGTTTGAGTATGTTTGCAACTATGTTGGGTGATTGTATGTAGAGAATAGGGAAGTTTGCCTTGGTAGTTTGCTTGTATACTTGGTTACTTTGTAAGAATTGTCAACTCCCTTGTAAATGAACTTTGGATAGTATTTTATAGAGAAATATTGGTTATGGGTTAGATGTATTCATGCTAGGTTGACATAATGAAGAATAGGAATTAGATGAAAATGATTATTTAGGCTCAAATTATAATGGGATAAGAGCATAAAAAATGGGACACCTTAGGGTATGATGCTATAGTCAAGGTAAGGTGCTATTTTCATTAGGTTAGGGACCTAAGGGGATGGTATTGGCCTAGGAAATAGAGTCTAGCTGATCTAGAATGAATGTTTGGAAGGCTACAAATGACTGGTAATGAGCAAAAATGTGTCTAAAAGGGTCACAAAAGCATGCAAGAAGGACCTATAGATTAGGTGTCACAAACCACACTTAAAATACCAATATGGACATTTTATATGACTACATTTCCCCCCTGCCCCTTTATTTTAGTGATGTAGTAAAGTGAAATACTAAGATAAAGGAAAAATAGAAATCATACCTAAACTTACCTGTAAGGGTGAACATGAAGTTGTGTGATACTGAGTGTGCATAGAGAGACCACATCATGAAGTGTAAATCTATAAGAGAAAACAAGGAGTAGATCAGGTCTTACTAGACATGTTATGTTTAATATAAGAATGTACAAAAGTTAGGTAAAAGAGAGAGGAAGAGAAAGGAATGAATACATCTCATCGAGTATGTGAACCAATACACAACTTGTTGTGATGTTGAGTGGTGTTGTGTGATGTTAGATATGTGTTGTACTAAAATTAATAACATGAATGGAGATAAGTAATTAATTCCTTAAGAGTGGCTCAATAATTCAAAATTTGGACCTTTGGCTCCATCATTTCCCACTAAGTGAAGTTATGTAATCATGCATGTGCTAATCAATGTTTGGACTATGTGTCCAATCCCTCTGAGTAGGTAGCTCAAGAATACAAAGGCTAGCTAGTCCTATGGATCCATCATTGCCCACTAAGTGAAGATATAAAATGATACTAATATAAATTTGTATCATATGAGATGGATTTTGAAGCCCATAAATTCTCTGTAATCTAACAATGTGGTGTGGATAGCCAAATGTGTACTAAGAATTAGGCCAATCTTGGCCACTTCAAAAGGTGGAGATTAGGCTTGTATGAAAGCCACTCCAAAATTAAGAATTAGGCTTATACAAAATCTACTCTTAATGATGTAAACCAACTATAGATGGAGTAAGGCATGAAACTATTAAAAATACCTAGGTAATATACTAAACTTAGAAAGAAAAGAAGGTAAATGTGTTACATACATTGCCCCCAATCACTAGTGTCTGTAATATGGATTCTAATCTAAATTTGTACTAATTACCCTATCTAAAATTAGAGGTGATATCCATCATGTTGTGCATGATTCCACCTATATCTGCATTCTCTAAAAAAAATTGTACTAAAATTGTTGATTCTGAACTATACTATAGCTGACAAAACTGTAACTAAACTTACCTTTCTATTTTTTTACTATTTGGATAGAAGTACCAAAAATAGGACACTTTACTATTTGATACTATAGTCCAAGTATGGTTCTCTTGTCCTTTACTATTTTTTATCAATATTCTATGTTTATCATTATTTTTCTGGTCTATTCTACCTGGTTTGGGTTTTTGTTATTGTTCTAAAAACTAATTTTTGACTAGAAGAAGAATCTGATCTCTATGATAAAACCCTTATTTGTTTCCCACTCTTCTGAGGGTAGGAATGAAGACCCTGTAATGAATTCCCTCATAATAAAGATCCCTACAAGTGTGTTATGTTGTGAAATATATGATATAACAATGATTATCAAAAAGATGTCTCAAGATATAGCATAATTTGTATTGGACATTGTTAGATCAATAGGGGTATGCCTAGATAAATGTAACAATGTAATAACATGTTTAGTATAATAAATTAAAACTAAAAATATTATTTATTAGTTGTTATTTTTCAAGGAGGTATGGAGCATGATGTCCATCATGGCATTTAAAAAACCAAGATAATGCATGATGTGGATCATGACATTGCAAATAGTGAGAATCAAAAAAGTAATAAGCACACAAGTCAAGAAGAAAGAAGCATAAAAGAGTGGCCAAGGGGCCAATAAAAAAGGGACATGGGCACATGTCACTCAAACTAGAAAGCAAACACACAAGGCATGTTCAAATTCCCACATACACATACAATTGAAAACAAGCAAGGTTGGCATGAGGGCCACAAGCACATAGAAGAGTACAGACAAAGGACATTGGCAAATGTCCTAAGGCATACACAAGAGACAAAATAGGAATTTATAAATGCAATAAAGTCTAGTTACTCAAATTAAGAAAGGAAAACATGTAAAATATATAAATACTATCACATCTAACTAGTCAAAGTAAGAAGTGAAAGTATGCAAAACATGTAGTAAAAGACTATGTAGATGATAAGAAATACACAAGCTATATATACTAGTGAATGTCGATAGAGTAATTTATGTAAGCTAGTAAGTAATGTACATCATCATGATAACTAAAGTTTGTGGTGTATGAATGACATAACCTAGATGGTGTAGTCATGTAGAAGATTCCCTCTATGGGTAGATATGTCAATGTATGTCTCAAATATAGAAATAGGATGCCCCCTCAATGGGTAGAGTGAAGCAATCAAGGATATGGGTGACACTACACACACTCAAATAATATCACGTGAAGCATGGTAGTGTAGATAAATTGACAAACATAGCATATAACAAAAAAATGTAAGTCTAGCATGGTAGTAGAAATGTAAAGCATGGATAATACATACATTTGAGATGTTTTTGGTTTTTTGAGTTATTTGAACATTTTTTTATTTTGAAATTTTGTATTGTTTTATTTTTTTTTAAATAATTTATTTATAATCAATCATAAGGAGACTATGTACAAGAAATTGAAAATAAGCTATGTATAATTAAGATGAAAGATTGTGTATGAATAAGCAGAAAGAAATTATGTATAATAAAATGTGTGTAATGAAATACTATACATGGAATTTGCATAGATGCATAATATTCATTGGATTTTTGAGTTTCTTTCCTTCAAATGAGGCTAGACAATACACTTTAAGACTCAGATTTTCAATAATGATGTATGGACCTAGCCAATTTGATTTGAATTTTCCTTTGATTTCTTCTTTGGTAATAACATTATGAAGATTTTCTTTGAGAAAGAGATAATTAACTTTGAATTCTCTAGTGTGAACTCATTTATTATAGGATCATTATATACGTTGCTAGTAGATTATAAGATGTTTAGCTATTTGAATGTGTGTATGGTCTACCTTCGTAAGTTGATGTAGATATTTTTCATGATATTGGTCATTAGTGAGGATACATTTAAGGGAGACACAGAGAGATGGGATTTCTAATTCCAATGGTAAAACTACTTTTGTGCCATAAATGAGTGAATAAGGAGTGGATCTTATAGGTGTAATAATACTAATGTGATAATCCCATAATGTAAAAACTAGTTGATTGTGCCAATCATTTCTAAATTTGGTCATTATTTTTATCAAAATGTTGTTGATGGTTTTATATGTAGTCTCTGTTTGACCATTTCCTCATGGGTAGTATGTAGTAAAGAAAATGTGTTTAATATTATATTTTGTGCAAAATTTCTTGAAATTTTTGTTCTTGAATGATGTTCCATTATTGAAAATGATAACTATAGGTAGGCCAAATCATGAAATAATGTGAGCCATAAGGAAGCTACAAATGTCCTCCCCTATGGTAGGTTGAAGTGGAATGGATTCTACCCACTTGTTAAATTATTTTATAGTTGTGATGATGAAATTATGCCCATCAATGGATTTAGGGTTAATTTTTCCAATAAGATAAAATCCCCATTACATACATGGCCATGGAGAGACAATAGGTTGCAACTGTTGTGATGATGCATGCTTTAGGTTATTATCTCATTGACATTTATCACATAGATTTATGTATTGTGAACATTTGTCTTCCATGGTGGGCTAGTAGTACCTCTATCAAAGTAATTAATGTGACATGGCCTTTCCACTAAAGTGACAACCACACTCACTATCATGTATTTGAGTAAGAGCAATTTTGGCTTTTGTTAAAGTCAAGCATTGAAGTAATTATCCATCAAAGGATCAGTTAAAAAGGTTTCAACCAATGATTACATAATAGAGTGCTTGTTTTTGTAGCTTGTATTTATCATTTCATGAAAAAGTGTCTAGTGTAATAGATTTGTTTAGAAAGTTATAGATATCAAAGAACCACTCTAAAGTTATGGAACTACGTGTAGTGGATAAGTTGTAAAGGGAAATAAAATCCACATTAGATGTTGATGATGATTATAATTATTTAATTGTGAAAATAATTTGATCATAGTGATGTCGATAAGAATTAGAGATGCAAAACTTGCCATTACATATGCATGTCGGTTGTATTTTCTTGGTATATTTTATATAGAAAAGTAGTCAAAATATGATGATAAACATTATACCATGTTTTGGTATGGGATAAGATGTTCTTTTGTCTAATAGACATCATTGACTTGATTGAATACAAGTTGGGAATCATCAAAGACTTGAATAGATCTAATTTGGAGGGATTGGGTGGAAAATAGACCTAAGATAAGTGCTTCATATTCTACAGTGTTATTGGTGCAGGAGAATATTAATTGATATACAAAAGGAATTGTGACTGAAAGGGTCAATAAAGATAATGGCTGCCCCTATATTGGATGTGCATTGAGAACCATCGAAGAACATGGTCTAAGTGTTAGAATGAGTAAAATAGGTAGTAAATCATATTTAAATGTGTCACTAATAGGATTAGTGTCCAAGAATGGTGTGGATGCCAAATGGTCTGTAATGATTTGGCCCTTAATTGATTTTTGTAAAACTATCTTTAAGTCAAACTCTATTAATAACATGACCCATTTTGCGATGTGACTAAAGAGATGTGGTTTTACCATTAGAAACTTCAAGGGATATGCTTTTGTGATAACTTGAGTCTCATTAATGATCATGTAATGTCAAAAAATTTATGTGGTAGAAACTAATGCTAGACATAGTTTTTCTTTCACGAAATAATTTTTTTTGTAATCAACTAATGTGTGACTAATGTAATAGACTAATCAATTGGTATGTTGATCGTCATGATATGCTAAGATTACTCCTAATGCATGATATGTTGCCAAGATATATAGTAGGAAATGCCTATCAGGTATAGGTGGCACTCAGATAGGTGGATTAAGAAGATATTGCTTGATTGTGTCAAATCTTTCTTGATCGGATTGGTACCAAATTTTTTTTGTATCTTTATTTAATAATTGAGTGAATAACTAATTTTTATCTATGATTTGAGATATAAAATGATAGATTGATTGGATCTTGCCTTGTAAGGATCAAAGTTATTTTAAGTTTGTGGGATATGCCATGCCAATAATTTATTTGACTTTCTCAGGGTCAACCTCTATGCCATGCTGAGAAATAATGAAACCTAAGAGTTTGCTTGATGTAATTATAAACACACATTTATTTAGGTTTAATTGGACATTATATTTCTTGATTCATTGAAAAATATTTCATAAATCAATAATGTGATGTTGAAATTGTTTAGATTTAGCTAATATATCATCGAAATAATCCTTGATAATATGGTGAATCAAGTCATGAATGATATGTGTCATAGTATGCTAATAAAGGCATGATAATTTAAAAAAATGTATCCTAAGGTATTGTAAAATATGTTTTCTCTTGATCTTCTTTAATTATTTTGATTTGGTTGTATCCTAAAAAGCCATCCATAATTGATAACATTTCATACCCAATTATGAAATCTATGATCATGTCAATATTAGGCAAGGAGAAATCATCTTTTGGTCATGATTTATAGAGAATCAAAACATTGAATTTGTCCAATGGGTTTTACCATGGGGACTATATTGGAAATCTATTGAGGGTGTGTTACTAGTTGAATAAAGCCAACATCTAGTAAATTAGTTTTGAGAAACTAATACTTAGTTCCTAAAAAATTAAGATTCTAGATTAAGGGGTAAAATCTAATCAAATATAGTAAAATATATATTTTATATCAATTTGATCAAATCAATTACATAGGTAAGAGAAGTAATTTATTTATAAAAATAGACTGCGATGATTGTTTCAAAGGCTAAAAACTATTTTGTAGGACTAGGAAGATGTTAAAAACTTGGATCTGGCTTTCATTTAGTGAAAGGATAAGATCACTAAAAACAACACTTTAATGTCTATAAATATTGTCTAATATTTCTATTATTGTCCAAATTGGTCACAAAGACCTAAATTTTTTAGGTTCTTTGCATTATTCCTAGGTGAGCTTGCCTATGAAATTTTGAATGCTAAATATCGAAAAAACAAAAATATCAAAAGTAAAAGGGGGAAAAATAGGTTATGTGAAGTATGATCACATGATTTAGAACCCTTTTTGTCCTAATTATTTCCTATATTATCCCTCAAGCTAAGGTCTTAAATCAAATGCAGTCTCCCTTAGGGAATGTGCATAATCAATGCGCATGTTTTATGCAATAATAAACTTTCACCTAGGCCCTTCGTTGATCAAACATGCAAATATATTATGATGCATAATGTTAAGCTATACTATTAACTAATTTTTTATTATTTATTGTGCTAAAGTAGTAATTTATAGATATAATGTGCTTTATGAAGTCCTTTATATAGGAGACTATTTATTTTGAATTTGGGAGATTTATTCACATTAGCTGACATCAAAAAGCTAAATAAAACTTAAGGGAGAGTCTAAGAAGGGTTTGGAACCCATTAAAAAAAATGACCATTGGACAACAACATCGAGTAGGACAAGAGTGCTAGGCATTGTAGTCCTACAGAATTATATTGTCTAAGACTCAAAAAAATAGGTTAAGATTGACATAGGCCAAGTTTAGGGGTCTCTAAGGGTATAGATTAGTTGATTGAGTTGATGGAGAGGTGATAAAAGAAAGAAATAAGACCAAGACAAGGAAAACAAAGACATGGCTTGTACAAACTATAGACATCTAGTTCCTAACACCATTTGTGTTAAAATTGTTGATCTTACTCAAATTGCACTCAAATACACATTTTAGTTCAAAATCCATAAAACATCCTAAATGGTTCAAACTTGTCATTTACAAGTGCATTTTTAGGTTAAAGTATCCCTAAATAGGGCAATGCATTTTATGGGCCAACTAACTTTAATCAAATCATTTTGAGTCAAAATGACCATTTCACCATTTAGTGCTTTGGATCACTTTTTTCTTGTAATTCATTGGTACACATCATGTACCTTTGTTATTTTCTATTGGCAACATCCTAAATGGGAATATGGTTCCAATGCATCTAATGTCACCTTCTAATTCCTCTCTAGTCAAATTATGACCCAATAATATGACTTTTTGACCATTTTGATTAGTTGAGGGTCAATTTTCAAATAATTGCACAAATGTTGATTAACCTTATTTAAGGATAATTAATCCAAATCAAGAGCTTAAGTGGATTTTATATGAGAATTGTTAAATATTTATTTTTGGAAATTGATTCTTATTATCTGCATCACCTAGTGACATCATCTATGGGGTGGCATCCATCAAGCCATAAGTGTATAAAATATCAAGATTATGGGTCACCCATACCTATTTAATGCCTCCCATGCCTCTTCAATGCCCCTTCTTCCAAGATCATGATGAGGATATTTATGGATTTAATTCCAAATATTAGGATTATCCTCAACCACACATCTCAATCTTGAGATGGATGGTCATGGTTGATCCTGACAAATCTCAAAATTTTATAAATAGAGAGGCCATGGACATCAATTATAAGCTATTTTGGTGAAAGGTTATTATGCTCAAATATCTTAAAAGCTTGAATATTTCAAAGTTATAATGCTAAATTATTTCCAAAAAGCTTCATTGATAGGCTAGTTTAGTGATTCCACATCAAGATCCTAGGTTTTATGGAGCATTATTGAGGCATTGGAGGAGCTTACCACCATTGTTGACAAAGACAAGGATTCTTGATCAAGGGAGAACATGTTTTTGAGCCACATAGGTATGGTAAATCCATTTGGGAAAGTAATATGGTGATTGCTTTCTTTCATTTGTTTCTTGCTCTCCTTTGTAATTCCCATAGGAATAGATAGGATTCGTTAGTTAGTTATTTATGCATGTTTCATTGTTTATGGACTAATGCTTGACTAAATTGATTTATAATCCTCTCTACACAAACAAGGCTCATATTTTACAATTGGAGTCTCCTATGAAAAAGACTATGAAAAGACATGATATGTGTGGTTTCTTGACCAATTTAGGTTGTATACATTTACCCCCATTTTATTCTAATGATGTAATGAAATAAAATACTAGAGTAAAATAAAGAAAATAAACATGCGTACATGAACCTACCTGCATAGAGATAAGTGTGCTACAAGGGTCCAACTCACTTCCTAGTTAGGAAAGTGGATGGAAAGTCAAATAATACCTAGAGAGAATGAATACATGGAGTGGATGCCCCCTGTACTAAATTTGAATGTTCAATATGTGTATCATGGATAAGGAGGGAAATGTTTGCCCCCTATGCTAAATTTGAATGAAGATGAAGAATGCTCAGAGGCCCAAAAACCAATGTCTATCCTCTGTCCCACATGAACTCATGTAATCTAGATGTATGTATAAAATATGTATGTTGTGAAGTGAAAAAAATGTCATGCCCCCACTCTGAATATCTAAACTAGAAATGAGAAATGCTCAAAGTCCCAAAACCAATGTCTTTCCTCTATCACACAAAAACTCATGTAATCTAGGTCTGAGTAATACAATGGACCAACTCCTACAGATGGTTATGTAATCTAACCTAGTGATAACCTAGGTACATCTGGGTATAATCTAAAACTCTAGTTAATGTACAAGAAGAGAATGATATATATTATTATTCCATATATATAATATTGAGTGATGAATAACATGAATATTTATGCCATACCCCCAAATCTAGTATGTGAGTGATGCATCTATATAATCTAGTAATCTATATAACCACATGTGAAATGTCATATCTTATCATGCCTCATGCGCAAAATTAGAGACCAAAACACTATGCTATGCATATGCCTATAGTTTTCTATCTAATTTCGTAATTGTGTAATTGGTAAAATGGTATTTTATTTTGATTGAAAGAGTTGGATAATATAATAAATTTGATTGATTCTTGATTCATTTGTAAATTGACTAGGTTGAGATCTTGAGCTCTAGAGTAAGAGAGATGCTGAGGAGATGAGCACCTACCATGACTTGGTTTAGGTAGTTGGTAGCTCAAGTTCAAGTTGGTGGTGATTTGACCCTAGTAAGTAACCCAAATACTTGGTATTTTGTCTATTTTTAGGCCTATTTTGGTGTTTTTGAGCTCTTTAAAGTAGCTTATAATTTTTTTCTAGTTCTAGTGCTCCTATCTAGGGTTCAATGCTACTATCCATATTTCAATTCTCCTATCCAATGTTGATGTCATTTCTATAATGATATTATCTAATGGACAAGAATTTTTGAGATGTTTCTTTGCTACTGGTTATTATTTTTACTTGGATTTTGACTTGGTATTGTTGACTGATGGGTGTGTTATTTTTGGTGATGCTAGGTGAGGTGTAAATGAGAGAGTTTCACAAGGGCTAGGTAATGGAGACATTGAGGCTATTACTATTATCTATTAATGAGAGAAATATAATGGATAGGGTAGGGTTAGGTCATGCATGTGACCTAGACATAGTGTAGTGGGATCAATATTTGATTTCCACCTTATGTGAGAGGTAAAATGTAAATACATGTACTTTCTAGTTTCCTACAAAGGAGATGAATGTGACCCTAGAGGATGTGTATCATATATCTCATTTACCATTTAGTGGGAGGTGAGTGATGGTATAGGATGATATTTATATCAATGTGATTGATCATGCATCCTTGTATTTTGTTGGTGTGCCCTTAGGTATACATCAGATAGGTAGTGGTAGTTATGTACTACTATTAGTTACTATGTAGTCTAATGTTCCATGCTTGTAGAAGTGGTTATCTATTTTTTTGGCATCTTTTGTTGTTGTAGATGGTAATCTAGTATTTATTGCATATAGGATAAAAATATTTACATAATGATGTAAAATACTAAGCTAAAGGGGGTAAAGGGTTCAAATAAGGAGCTCACTAGGGATGGAGATGGAGGAAAGGATCATGTCCATCATCAACTGCTTTAATATCATCATCATAAGTATCAACATATGCCACATGCTCTATATATACGGTGGTTATCTCCTCAGATGTCAATAATATTTATGCTCTTTATGTAGTTGAAGATCTATCACTCATAGTGGTGTCAACCTACCGAAGTCAAACTGAGGGTTGCTCTGATGGTGAAGATGTTGGTTCTTCTCTAAGATGTTTAGCTCTGTTAAGAGATTACCTTGATAGAAGTGGTACCATTGGTGTTGATGATGATATAATATAAATAATACCCTAAACTTATAGTTTATCTAATCTTTGTTGTAAAGTTGTACATGAGTCTATGTCATGGCCTGTGATTCTATGAAAGAGATAAAATGGGTGACCATCCTATCATGGTAAATTTCTAACATATCTATGTCATATTGTAGGTAATGTGATTAATCCATGATCAAGTAACATTTATAGAATAATCTATGGTTGATTTTGTGTGCTTCTTGCCTAAATTTGAATGATTGGCTCTATATCCATAGAGGTAACCATGTGAATTATATGTGCCAAGTGAGTTATCTATGGTTGTGAATGTGTAGTATATCTTGAGAGTGTAGTGTGAGATGCTAAGAGTGATTTAAGATGTGTAATGAGATATCTATAGTCATTATAGTACTCTCTTAGGCTAATTAGTGCAAAGCTCAATATACACAAATAGTCATCTATGAGTGTGGGTGTCATATCATCGTTTGAAGTATCCTAGGAATCTATATCAACATCATGTATATATGGTAACTCAAAATTTACCACAAGGGATAACTGTGATATGATAGTCTTATCAACTATAGTAGTAGAAGACGGTGGTGTTATGAGAGTATATATAACTAATAGAGTAACTATACCTATCTAAAGAGATACATCTATAGAATCAATTGGGACTACTTTAATTGTTGTTAGTGATTGCATAATTATAATAGTTGTAATAATTTTGACTTTTAGAGTAGCTAGAATGGTTGAAGATGCTATAATTGGTTGAGTATCTAGAGCTAAGGGAATAACTATAAGTGGAAAAGTGTGAGATGTGCTAGTCTCTCCTACCTCATATGTATATATATGGTCAAGAGAAATGTGATGAGGTGGTGATTGAACTATTAAATTAGGTGTCCCATTTGGCAAAGATTAACACATCAATGAAGAGTAGAGGGAACTACCCCCATAACATGTATCTAAGGTCATCCTAGTAAAATATTATAATGAAGAGGACCTAACATGACCTAGAATTGCATAGAGAGGGTTTTGGGCCCTACCATGATATCCAAAGAAATGGTGCCTAATGTTTGTCTTGGTATATCATCAAACCCTCTAATGTTCTTATATGACTTTTGCATGGATGCTATATCTATGCTCATGGTCTGTAAAAATGTAATATTACATATATTAAGTCTAGAACCACTATCAACTAGAACTCTCTTAATTGCACTAGTTTTGACTTGCGCTTGTATGAATAATGGTAAATTTTGATCAATAAATGTCTAATAAGACATATCCTCATGATCAAAATAAATAACATCTTCTATTTTTTTTAATGTGTTGACCACTAATACAAAATAAGAAGGCTATGAATTGATAGGCAAAAAGTATGAGTGCTTGATAAAGAATGTCATTAAACACATTTACTTTTTGGAGTAGTTCTAACATGGAAATCTTAGTTGGTGTATTTCTCAACTAATCAAAAATATCATATGCCCTATGTGGATCTGCCTATATAGGTAGGTTGGGTTTAGGGTGGGAAGGAATAAGAGGGTTACAAGGTTCTTGAATAGGTAGGGGAGGCATGGTGGTGTGTCGAGTAATAGCTCTAACCATATTATATACTAGCTATATAGGACTAATAGTAGTTATGGGAGGATACCATAGATAATCGATAGGTCAAGGTGGTGGAGGGACAAAGGGTGTCAACTGGGCTCTCTGTAAACATGTGGTGACCTAAAGAAGAGTAAAATGGACCATGAAACATGAATCAACATGGGATAGAGGCTCCAAGGGAGGTGAGGCAAGAGGTATCTTAACATGTTTATCAATAATTGTGATAATATCATCCCATAATATAAAAAGTAAGAGGTATCTTAACATGTTTCAGAATGAAACTTTTCATTAACATATGGTCAACTTCATCATTCATATACATATTAGGACCAAGTATGAATTACTTATTATTTATAAGAAATGTTTTAAAATGAGTAAGATCCATTTGTAATTTTATGTAAAATCTATAATGTGATACCTCAATAAGCAAAGGGACTTAGCAAGTTCAACTAGGGTTTGAAAGAAATAATTTTTTAAAATTACTATGGTAAATTTTTAAAATGTGAAATTCTAATTTATGTGTAAGGTGATACCTCAAAAAGCAATATGTCCTAGTATAGTGCAACTAGGGTTTGAAAGAAATTATATTTAAAACTACTAAGGTAAATTTTTAAAATTAAATGAAAATTCTGATTTAAATATGTAGGAAAAATTAGAAAATTTTTGGAAAAATCAGCAAGGAATTTTCCCTAAGGTTTCTAGGGTTTCTGTCTATAAATGAAGTAAGTCAAGTTCACCAAATGATTTTACTATTTTAGAAATAATGGAGTTTTATTCCTATTTTAGCTAAAGCTCTAGATTAATAAATCATTAAATAATATTAAAATAATTATAGTCCTAATTTGTATAATTTAATTATCTTTTTTACCTTTCTTAAAATAGCAATAAATAAGGAGAAAATATAACTTATCTTGAAATAGGTTGAGATGGCTAATACAAGGTCTAAAACTGGCTATGCAAGACTAGGACAATGTTATGAAACTAGATCTATCTTTTCTTTAGTGAAAGGAAAAAATCACCAAAAATAGAACACTTTGGGGTCTGATGTTATTTTCCACACCTGCCATTATTGTCTAAACTACTCATAGAGACATGAGTTTTCTGGGTTCTTTACATTGTTCCTGTGTGAGGCTACCTATGAAATTTCAAGTGCTAAATGTCAATAGAGCTTATTGTTAGAGTTATTTTAATATTAAAACCCTAATGCTCCATCATGCTTGATAAAATGGGATTCAAATCACTTGAAAAGGGGGGGTTAGTGTGTGTAAGATGTACTAAACACATGATCCACACCCATTGTGTGGGCACATTGCCTACATACAAATACTCTGAAGAGGGATCAAGCCATATATATTTCTCCCACTTGATGTGATTTTTGTAATAATGTGATGCATATGCAAAAATTCCAAATTAAGAGTACTTGAGGTGGTTAGGGACTGGTGTGAAAGTTTGAATATGTTTGTATCTATATTGAGTGACTGTATGCAGAGAATAGGAAAGTGTGCCTTAGTAGTTTGTTTATATTCTTGTTTGCTTTGTAATATTTTTCACCTCCCTTATAAATAAACATTGAATGGGATTTTATAGGTAATTATTAATCATGGGCTAGATGTGTTCACACTAAGCTGACATGATGAAGAATAGGAATCAATTGAAAATAACCATTTGGGTTCAAATTGTAAAGGGATAGGAGTGTCAAAAATAGGACACCTTAGGGTTTGACACTATAGTCTAGGTATGGCACTCCTATCCTATAGGATCAAGACTTGGGGGAATAGGATTAGCCTAAGAAATAGAGTTTAGCTGAGCTAGAATGACCATTTGGAAGGCTAATAATGACTAACAATGAGTAAAAAGGTGTCAAAAAGGGTCACAAGAGCATATATGAAGGACCTATGAATTGGGTGTCATAAGCCACACTCAAACTACCAATTTGGGCACTTTATATGACTATAGATGGCTTGAATAAGTCCTAGATTTGGGATGCTATAAGATAGAAGAATATCTACATAAGAAGCTTTGCTCTCTTGCTCAAAAAAATTTGATGATGATTGATCTAACCATTGCTCCTCATCCTCTTCTATTTATATAAAAGGAAGGTGGAGGTGGAAGTGTAGGTTCAAGAAGGTTTTAACACTACATTATGATTTTAATCTTAACATTCATAATTCATGAGTGGATAAGAATAAAAAAGCAAACTAGAGTTATGATAATTAGTGGTTTAGATAGTGGAACCTGATCGTCGATGGTTAGGGTCATCATCAATGGTCGAAGGTCAAGGTCAAGTTGGGTTTAAAAGGTGGGATAGTAAGTGGGTTAAAACTAACTTGAGTTAGGTTTGGTTTGTATTTGAAAGGTCAGGTTTGGGTCCCTAGGGGGTCCTAAGGTGGTCTAGGGGTATTTCAACATCTAAAACTAAAGTGTGTAGTTTTCAAGTGTCTACACATAGTCCATTGTGTGTTGGAATGTTTCCTTAACATTTATGATTATGAAAGTCACCCTATTGTAAGCATACATTCTCCAATTTATGGTGAAATAAGTGTTCATTTTGTCTTATGCTTCTACCAACACTTGGTTGTATCTAGAGAGACCATCCAGGAAAGACATCATCTTAGACCCATTGATAACCTATATTACCTCATATAAATAAGGTAAAGGGTATTTATCCTTATTTGAAGACTATTTTAGGTTCCTAAAATTGACACATAACCTTATTTTTCCATTATTCTTCTTGACAAGTACCAAATTCACCACTTGGGTAGAGTGCTTGATAGGAAATATAATCTTGGCATCTAATAGCTACTACACTTTAGTCTAAATGAGGGGATCAAATATGAGATTCAATGCCTTTTATATTATTTGAAGGATTTATTTCCTATACTTAAGTGGATGGTATGGGTGATTACCTAGGGATTAAAATTCCTTAAGTCTTCATAGGTCAAAGCAACTACATCCTTTTACTTCATTATTATTTCCTTTAAATTCTATTTTTCATCATGGGTATATGTCATGATGATGTTAACATATTTGGGACATTATTGATTTACCAAATTCTCTTTTTTAAAGTCAGACTAATCTATATTCAGTTGTCTTTATGCATTATTTTATAGATCTATATCGAATATCCTTTCTAAGGATACCATCCCCATAGAGATCATATTTTCCTTTCATTGTATGATACAATCCTCCATAAGGTCTTATACTCCCATACATTTAAAGTCATTTTCATCTATAATTTGGTCTTCAAATGCTACATAATTATTTATGAATTGTATGATCTATTGATCATCCTCAAAGACTTGGATATTTTTTATGTTGTTGGGGATTAAAGGGTAAGGTACTAGCTCCACCAAAAAAGTTACATCCTAGACTTCAATAGTGGTGTTAGGTTAGAAGCTCAGGATTCTAATTACTATGCCATTTAGTTATTTTCCATTAGAACAACTTGGTTTTTGAAATCCTCAAAGGTTTTAATCTATTCTTAGGCTCAGTGCTTGTATTTCTTTAGGTATGCTAGTTTGCATTGATACTTCCTCCCAACTTGGTTGACCACCATCTCTAAATTATTGAATACTTGTAGATATTTGGCATCATGTCCTAAGTTAAATTATAATCTTAGGATCAAGTCTTCATACTCAACTTTATTGTTAGTTCAAAGGAACTAAAATTTATATGCTACTAGGTATTACTTTCCATTAGGGTCTATCATGGCCACACCAACACTTGATCCTTTTTTTATTAGGCAGCATCAAAGTAAAGGGTTCATAAATGTGAAGGCCCTTTGAAATCTTGGTGTTGAGGCCTCCTCTTAGTAGTGAATGTGTAAATACTATCATGTGAGGATATGAAGTTGACCTTCTCATTCTTAACATTGTATTTTGTGATCAACTATTTCATCTTCTACTCTCAGTTAATCCTAATTTGATTAGACACACACTTCTAAGGTAGCCAAATATGTGATAAATTAGTGTCCACATATCCATTTAATATTTTTTACCAATCCTAGATAAGTAATAGATCATAAGCTTCTATAATATCAACCACTAGTATGTTAATAACTTGGTGTATATGTGGTTTAGAGGTTAATTTTTTGTGCATGTTTAGAAATTTCCTAACACATGGTACTAAATTTTGTTATAGTTGTAGGACTACCCTTTTTTACTTATATGGGGTTAGCCCCAACATTTTTCATATGCTTGTATGCATCACATTAGCTAAAGCTCTTAAGTAAACCAAACAATTATGAACATTCTTACCTAACATTCTGACTATCAGTAATAAGGGTATAACCTTAAGTTTTTCATTATAGATCATTACATTTACTTGGGTCATATTAGATTTATCTACCTAAGATATTTTGATTATGGATTTTAGTATTAGTTCCCTTTACTCAATGATCTGAGCCAACTAATGTATGGAAATATTATATTTGATCTTATTTATATCCTCCATATTATTGTGCCCTCCTTTGTCAATGATTCCATGGGCTACACCTAATCCCTCTCCTTTGGGGGAGGTGTATTGTTCATGCTATTTTTATCTAAAGGAGTGATATCACTATTATTCAAAGGCGTAGAGGTAATAAAAGGCTACTTGTTCCTTAGATTATAATTATCTATTTGGAACTACTGGAAAGCATGGACTTCATTTGTGGCATTATCTACTTCATTATCTCCTTCTATTATAAATTTAAGATCATATGTATTTAAGAGCATACCAGTGTTGGAGTATCCTAAATCCTTAGGGGGAGATGGCTCAGGTAAATTTTCTAGTTGTTAGTAACCCAAGTTTCAACCTATAAAGAAGATTGTTCACTTCTGCTTCAAACTTGGACTAGTATGGGATTGGTCTAAAGGTTGTGGGTTATCTATAGTTAGACCAAACCTCTATCGTATGGGGATAACTTTCCTGATATATCAAATTTGAATTCTTCTTCTAAAACCTACTTGTTTTTAAGGTGAAAAGAGATATAATTATAACTTTAAAGGAAAACCTATACTAGGGATGGTGATGTACCAATTCTTCAATGATCCTCTCTTAACTTGTCTGTAAGCACACTTATAAATATAAATGGAAATATTTTACTAGTTAAGATTATTAACATAGTCTAAAACATAAGTATTTCATATGAAGGTTAGATAAAAGTTATGTAATATGAAGGTAAAAATAATGGCCTGTATGAGACACCACAAACTAACTCACTCTTCAACACAACTTCTACCTCCTAAAACTTCATATGACCCATAGAGGATGACAAAATAGCACTCAGTTATGGAGACTACCCATAAAGGAATATGAATCCCATAAATTTATACAAGTGAATAATAAAAAACACACATTAACACCAATGAATAATTTTGAAACAATCTTTTCTTATTAATTCAAGGTACAAGATACAAATTTAGTAGAGTTTTGTTATACCTAGCCTAAAGGATCCTAAATTAGGCCTTAAAAACTTAATAAATAGAATTAAATGGAGAGAAGAAGAGGGAGAGTGGCATATAATTCATGAAAAAATCAAAATATCATAACTTATTCCACATGATTTTTACAATAGTCTCCCATGCATTGAAGTTTCTTTAAAGAGTGTCCTTATGATGGTCAAAGCCTATTTTTAGTAACATTTGACCCATGAAAGTTATATGCATACAATATTGATTGAATTCCCTCTCTTTTATCTATTATAAGCATTGAATATACACAAATAACTAATTCTCATGAAACATCAACTAACTACCTCTTCTTGTGGGTTGGTTATATCCATAGAACTGCCAAAAATACTTCATAAATTATCATGAATATGGAGCTTGATTTCTTCAATGGGAAATTATGGATGTTTCTATATGTTTCATTAATCACATATGGTATCTTTATGGCCAATAGTTCCTCCATTTGTAACCTTACTCATCTTTGAATAACTAGGCCATCTTGACTAGGTTCATAGACTAGATGATTAGTGAAGGTTGGTAGAGGTACTTAAAAGTAAATAGGTGAATACCTAATGATTTGAGGAGGTGAAATAAGCCTAAGAAAATATCTCTAATTATTTTTAACTCCTTAAACTACCTTATACCTTGTTTTCTACCTAATTTTGTAAAAAGGTACTATTTTATGGCAGGTTCATATAGTTTATGTACAAAAAAGTACCATGATCATGATGTTATCTAAATGGGAAACATGAATTAGGTATTTATCAAGTTATTTATATTTTTTTGGATGCATTTTCACTCAAATCTCTCCTATCAAGTCCTTATTAGGGTTTTAGAGAGATTTAAGAGTGTTTAGGGCTCTTAATAATGATTCATAGAGTTTAGGAGCTAAACCTATGAACTAATTCCACAAAAATATTGTAGACTAATCCCTTCACCTCTCCTAAAATTATAAGCCTCCCATGTAGAAGCTCTGTATAGTAGTGAGCATGTGAAGTCATCCCTTACGAAAGAAACATGTTTTTTGAGCAATTTTAGGTGTCATTAGGTCAGAATTACTAGCCATATCATCTCCCCTATAGTTCATATTTTATATAAACCTATAAAATAACTTGATAACATTTTTCTTGAATATTTGAGGTGTCTTTATGATCTCATCTTGCCTTTTATTTCATATTCTAAATGATATTGTTCAATGAGGATACTATACAAGCATCTACTACTACTACAATTTTTTTGAGTTTTGACTTTAACCTAAATTATGAAGCTCTTATTCACTATGTTTCCCATGAATATCATCCCCAATTTTCCTTGGAATATCAATGTTTTCTTGATCAATCCTTTGCCTTCTATCTGCATGTAATACATTCTTTCATTTGAACACCTAGATCTACCTGCTTGAATAACCCATCATGAAGACTCTTGTAGATGGTAATTACAAGGTCATTTGGGGAATTTATAACCCATTATCTCTCTTGAATCTCATTATATATTCAAATACTCTTCAATCCCTTACTTACAGGCTCAAATTAGCCTTCTCAGGCCTAGTCCATCCAACATAATCCCTACACATGCTAACAAAAACGTTACTATGATGCTAAGGATACCTAAGAAGACAAAAAATATCATTTTATGGATCAAAAACTTAATTTGGATCCACTTTGAAGAATATTTCCTCCATCTAGTATCTTTTAGGGTTTTGATAAGGGTTTTGGAGGTCCTCCATTTTTATGATGGTTCATATAGTATGGACTTCCAAACTAAAAATTATTATTATGTGTAGACATCTAAAATTGGCCACCAATGGATTTATACCCAAATTTAGAGAAACTCTCACCAACCTCTAAAAATCTAGCCTAAGAATCTCTAAGATTCTCGAAATTAGCTTCATAACCATCCAAATAAATCAAGTTGGCCCAAAAATCAATTAAATTAAACAAATGCACATTGAATAAATCAAAATCTTGCAAAAATGTTTAAATACATAGCAAAGGTTAATTAACATTCAAATATTAATCCTAAGCCTAATTGAATTCATCCATGAAAATAAATCAATTAACAAAAATTAAAATTCAATAAATATCCTAAAGAGCATCTTAGGAGATAATCATGACCTTTTGTGAGTTCTCAAAATGAAAAATATCTCAAAGCACACCTATTAATGCTAATCATGAGATTTTGGACACCTTTCAACCCTACTAGGGTTAACTAAGCCAACCAAGTTTAAGATTTAACCCATTCCAAATCATTTCAAAGTCTATAAAAGCAAGCCTAGATCTCCTCATTTAGAGAGATTAGAACATAGTAGAATTATAATGTTGGATTAGATTTTATGAAGTAAATTCATAGTGTTATAATGTTAAAATCAAGCTAAGCCATCAATCAAGCCAAGCTAACCATGGTGATAAGAGGAGATGGAGACAGCCACGACCCACTTATGAAGACCTTTTGAGTATAATCTAAACAAGACAAGAAAGAAATCTCTTAGAAAAATCAAGGAAGGTAAGGTAGATATGTTTTCTTGCATTTTAGTTGTGTTTTAAATTGGTTTGTTCACTAAGCTCCCCCCCATGATCTAGGCCTAGAGATGTTAGCTTGTTTAGTTTATTGATTTCATTATTTTTGGAACTAACACCATATTAACCTCCTCTCTTGAGTTAAATTCTTTGATCATAAATGGCATGCCTGATGGGACCCAACACATCCCACATAGTAAGGAGATCATTATGTAGCTTTTAAATCTTCATTTGGATGCTTGAATCTCTCTAAAATTGATTTTATAACCTTGTTTTGGTCAATTTTTTTTTTTTTTAAATTCTTAGGTTTACACAGGATCACTGATGATTAGGGGAATTATTGATGGTTATACCCAAACCATCGATGAATTTGCATAACCACCATTGGCTTTATGTAACTATTGGCATTTGGGTTGTAGGGGAAATAGACCTAAAGATTTCATTTTAATTCTTTTGATCATTTCATTTCTTGATTTATTAGTTTCAAGATCATTTAAATCCATAAAATAGGTTTTACCTTGTAAGTTATTATCAGATTTTATCTAACCAAGCCTAACCTGACATGTTTCATCTTTTGTGGTTTTACCTTCAGGTCTATAAGTCTTCACCAACTATATTTATTGACTATTGATGATTATTTTTATCATCTACGGTTATACTTAATTGATTGGTAATCATTTCCTTGAAACTATCGATGGTTATCTATGACCACTAATGATCATTGTGTGTAATTAAGTCCAAACATGAGAGCTCAAAAATCAAACCTCACTTGCTCAAACAAGAAAGTGCTTCTAAGTAAGGGTTTATAATCTAACATTTTCATGTTGAAGGATTGGTTTGAAGGTAAAATTGCATGTTTCACACATTTCAATTTGGGTTCTAAAAGGAACTATTAACCAAATTTCACCTCAATATAATTTGTTCAACCATTTTCAAGGAGAGCCAAATAGCAGTTGTAACAATAGGTCATTTCATAGGTCCAAAGTTGTAAGTCAAGGAGGCTAAAATATTTTGGATCCATTGTAGTGTAAGTCAAGTTCTTCACAAGTTAATTCTTAGCCCCTCATAAACCTGAGTTACTCCTCAAGACCAAGTCAGATTCTTTAAACGACTCAACTTATAGAAATTTCATGAGTAAAATTAATTTGGGTTTATGAACATGAATTACTCCTTCCAATGCTTTGTGGGTTTTCAATGATGCATGACTTCAGGTTTTCCAAGAAACAAATCTTAAATTGTTTTACAAGTAGTGAGCAATGAAAGGTTCAAATTGAGTAAGTAATAGGGCTTAGAAAACCCAAAATGGTCTTTTAATGCCTCTCAAATTTCTAAAGGGTAGTTCAAACTTTTATGAAGGTTATTTAAATTCTTTTGAAGGATAGTTCAACTCTTTCAAAGGCTAGTTCAAATTATTTGAAGGGCACTCCATTCTTTTGAAGGGAAGTTTAATTCTTTTGAAAGGCAACTCCATCCTTCTGAAGGTGCTTTTCTAAAGTTTTGAAGGTCTCTTACCCTTCAGAAGGGGCATTTTCACAAATTTGAAGGGTATTTCTTAGAAAACATGTCCTTCAATTTTTTTTCAAATGGACACTTAGTGAAAACCTTAAAAAAATTAGATATTTTATTTGAAATAATATTTTTGAAAAGACAAAGACAATGAGAAGCTATCATGTAGCATGAGCTGGAGTAGAGTTAGCTTGTCAAAGATGGATGGAGGACAATCCATAGGCATCTATTCCCAACAAATAAATGACTCAAAATCACAAATCTTATTCATTACTTGAGGACCAATCAAAAAGGAAAGACAAAGCCAAATAGAATAAAAATAACTTCTCTCCATGACATTGTGCATCATGACAAGCCAAGGAGAACTAGTTGGGCACCAAAATAAATCTCTAATAGGTGGCTCCATTAGTAATAACCATTTTTGGTGCCATCTCTAGATAGCTCTATTCTATTAAGCAACTATTGAAAAAACATCTCTAAGAGGGAAAACTAAGGGCATTCAAGAGGGTGACATCGATCAATCAAAGTGCCCTAATGAGCATCATTGGAAAAATTAGTTGTAGTTGAAGATGATGACTTCCAATAGAATTTATTCCTTTCCTTGGTGCCAAAGGCCTCCTCTTCTCTCTTTATTCTTTCTATAAATACAACCCTTGGGCTAGTGTAAAAAAAAAACCCAGTATGGTAGAGCCCTACTAGAATGATATCACATTCTACCTTTTGACATTAACATATGTCTATTCTTTCATGTTTTTGGATGATTGTTTGAGAGTGCAAGTGATGTTTGGTGGTAGCCTATGATGATTTTTTTCATCCTCCTACCCCTTCATTATTCATGCCTAAATAAGAGTCCTCAATCTAGATAGTCACATGGTGTGTGTTTGAGTGTATTGCATTTTTGCATGTGTATTATTATTTTGGAATGTGTAGGATCTACCTTCTAGCTCATTTACCTTGTGTAATATTACATGTCTCACCTCTATGTTGAAACACCTATATTAGAATCTTTAGAGCTTGGGAATGTATATGTTTTTTATGCATCATGCATTAGAATGTGATAACCATATGGAATGTAGTCTTGGTGTATCACCCTTGTTAGAGTAGGATTTCCCTTTATGCAAAATTTTAACTCTTTTCCATTCAATAAAGCTAGTCTAGTAGTAGTGGTTTTGTAAATACTCATATATATGTAGTTATCCCTTCAACCTTAAGGTTCATTTCCCCTGTAGGCACACCTATAGGCCTAGTAAATGATCCATCATTTCCCAAATCTAGGGGAGGTATGAATGCCCTCCTTTAGGGTGCAAGATTTGGAGACAATAGTTCTAGCATGCCTAGTGGGACCAGGTCCAAATAGTGGGAATATTATTGGTGTGTCTTCTCTCTTATCAACTTTTGGAAGTATCCAAACAAACACTAATGGTGACTCTGGATTTCTAGTTATAAGCAGCCCAGGTATTTATTGATGAAGATTTTAATCAGTCCTTATTTTATCATGTGACTTGTGAAGTTGATATAGATGTCTATGGGGAGAATCCTTACCATACACCTCCATATCATGATGATTTATACCCTTCTCAATAGTCCTACCTAGAATACCATCCTCCCTATGAGTCATGGTAGCCCTATGGTCAACCTAGTCTTTTTCCAAATGAGTATGATATTGTTGACTAACCATACGACCCATCTTTGCCTCAAACTTATCATCATGAGTCAGATAATACCATTAATTGGGAGGAAAAATATGGAACTTTCAAATCCTTGCTTGAAGAGGTTAAACAACCCAACCACTTTGTCTAAGCTTACTACCCCTCTCATTATCAAAATGTGTGGGCAGTTATGCCAAGTTTTTTAGAATTAGAAGAGCATATGATTGTGATAGATATGTGTAATGATGGAACTCTTAGTGGTCTTGTGGATTGGTTAATGTTTTTAGTTGGGTTGTTAATGGAAATGTGGGGGTATGTTGAAGAAGATAACCAATATGTCATTGGTGATGGATTTTCTAGGGCTAGAAGATCTTTTCAATACTGGATTGATCAGTTATAGAGATGGGAAACCGAAGAGGGTATGGAATAAGTTGTAGTTGTAAAAAAATCTCTAAAAATATATGAATAACCTCAAGAAGATGAGGATGATGATGATAGCTTGTATGAATAAGATCTCCTTCCTATTTCTCCTCCTATCTTACCTCTCCCTCAAGATCCCATTCAAAAAGTTTTACCCATCTCCATGTCCATCTTTGACCACCACTCTACATCCTCAACCCATAGACCCATGTATATCTCTTCCACCATCCCTCCCATTAAATAAGAAACTCTTTCAATGGAAGCATAAAAAGAATAAACCATTGTAGAAACTCATCTTGGTGAAGAAAAGGACAACCTTGCCTCCTTGAGTGAAGAAAAGTGTGTTGAAGACTCTTTTATAGCTATCCATGAGGAGTGTGACCTAGAATTGGAAGGAGAGGTATTCAGAGAAGACCCCATGTCTGATCTTGAGGTTGTAAAGGACCATATCAAATATGAAGTAAAGTACATCATCAAAGAAGACTACCAAGGTACTCTTCAAGAGGTTATAGTCTTGTAAGAATCTTATAAGATCAAACTTGAAGACATAGTGCTTAAGGATGACTCTATAGCTCTTTCTAATTTTGAATCACCCTCAAATGCATTCTAGCCTAAGGAACAATAGATTGATGATCCCATATGTCAAGAATAAAAGAGAGAAGAGGTAGTGATCTAGGATGTCAAGGAAGATAGAGATGATTAGAGAAGTAAATGGAGCTCTTTAAAGAGCTTGAAAGCCTCTACCAAGTCGAGGGACAATTTCATGACAAGGTGAAGGAAAGATTTCCCATAGAAGATAATGACCAAGATTGGGTAGACTATGTAGAGATCCTTGGTGGGCTTGAAGAGCTTGTAGTTGATGAGAATCCTAATCTCATTAAGAATCCTATGGAAATCAAGAATGCAATCCTTGTTACATCACCATTGGAGGTCAAAGTTGCATAATCTTGTGAGGGGCTTAAAGTTGTTGAGCTACATGAAAATTTCATTTTTATGGCTAACTTGTTTGGATCTGCTTGGTTCTTGTTAAACACCATGAAGAATATGAAGGCATTGATGTAAAGGATCAAAAGGTTGCATGCTTCATCTATCACTCTATGTCATGAAGCTAGGAAGGTTTCTAGTTACCCCTTAAATCCAAGAGGAAGTGTTCATCTTAAGTATCTTATATAAATAGTAGTTTATGTGTGTTTATTTTAGTTTGCTATTGTGTTCCCTAAGTGCTTTGAAGCATAGGTGTGTTTTCCTTCCCTTTATTTAGTGTGTGTCTTTTCCTTGTGTGTGTGATCAACCTAGCTAGTGTGTTTTTGAACCAAAGCTTGTTCAGTTCTCTTTGAAGTGCCTATATGCATGAATCCATGCCCAATGGAAGGATTTAGGCAATTGTTCTTTTGACATATTAGGCATGCCTCCCCTCAGAATCACCAAGAATGTTGACCAAATTTTACCTTAGTATAATTTGTTCAACCATTTTTAAGGAGATATAAATAGAAATTGTAAGAATAAGTCATTTAAGAGGTCTAAAGTTGAAATTCAAGGAGGTTAAAGTGTTTTGGATCCATTATAGTGTAAGTTAGGTTCTCCACAAGTCAAGTCTTGGCCCCTCATAAACTTGAATTACTCCTCAAGACCAAGTCAAGTTCTATGAATGACTTGACTTATAAAAAATTCATGAGTAGAAGTAATCTGGGTTTACAAACCCAAATTACTCCTTCCAATGCTTTGTAGGTTTTCAATGATGCATGACTTCAGATTTTCCAAGGAGCAAGTCTCAAATTACTTTATAAGTAGTGAGCAATGAAAGTTCCAAACTAAGTAAGTAATAGGGATTAGAAAACCTGAAATGGTCTTGATAATGCCTCTTAGATTTTTGAAGGGCAGTTCAACTTTTTTAAGGGGTAGTTTAATTATTTTGAAGGATAGTTCAATTCTTTTGAAAGGTAGTTCAACTTTTTAGAAGGGCATTCCATTCTTCTGAAGTGTAGTTCAATTCTTCCAAAAATCAACTCCATCCTTTTGAAGGGTACTTTTCTAAAGTTTTGAATGTCTCTTACCCTTCAGAAGGGGAATTTTCACAAATCTAAAGAGTATTTCTTGGCAAAAATGTCATTCAAAAAGTTTTTGAAGGGACACTTAGTGAAAGCTCAAAATAATTTTTTTGGACATTTATTTCGAAATAATCTTTCTGAAAAGACAAAGACAATGAGAAGCTACCACATGGTATGAACTAGAACAGAGTCAACTTTTCAAAGATAAATGGAGGATGATCCACATGCATCTATGCCCAGTAGATCAATGACTCAGAATCACCAATCCAAGTCATTCCTTGAGGACTAATTAAAAATGAAAGACAAAGCCAAACATAATAAAAACTTCTTTACATGCCATTGTACATCACAATAAGCTAAGGAAAAGTAGTTGGGCACTGAAACAAATCTCCAATAGGTGGCTCCATTAACAAAAACCATTTTTGGCACCATCTCCACATAGCTCTATTTTGTTAATTAATCATTGAAAAATCATCTCCAAGAGGGAAATCCAAGGCATTCAAGAGGGTGACATGGATCAATCAGAATGCCCTAATGAGCATCATTAGAAAAATTATTTGCAGTTGAAGATGATGACTTCCAACATAATTAATTCCTTTCCTTGGTGATAAAGACATCCCCTTCTCTCTTTCTTCTTGATATAAATACAACCCTTGGGATAGTGTCAAAAAAAGCACACCCAGTATAGTAGGTTTCTTCTAGAATGATATCATGTTTTGCCTTGCAACATTAGCATAGGTCTATTCATTAATGTTTTGAGATGATTGTCTGAGTGTGTGAGTGATGTATGGTGGAAACCTAAGATGATTTTTTTCATCCTCCTACCCATTATTGTTCATGCCTAAACAAGAGCCCCTAGTCTAACTAGTCACATGGTGTGTGTCTGAGTGTATTGCATTTATGCATGTGTAATATTGTTTTGGAATGTATAGGATCTACCTTTCAACTCATTTACATTGTGTTATATTACATGCCTCACCTCTATGTTGAAACACTTTTTTTAGACTCTTTAGAGCTTGGGAATGTCTATGTTTTTATTGCATCATGTACTATAATGTGAAACTCAGTGGAATATAGTCTTGGTGTATCACCCCTATTAGAGTAGGATTTCCCTTTATGAAAATTTCTAACTCTTTTCCCTTTGAGAAATTTTGTCTAGCAGTAGTGGTTTTATAGAGACTCATATACAAGGAGCTAGCCCTTCAACCTAGAGGTTCATTTCACCAATAGGCACACCCACAGATTTGGGAAATGATCTAATTTTTCCAAAATCTAGGGGAGGTCTGAATGCCCTCCTCTAGGGTACAAGATTTGAAGACAATAAGAACTTATTCCAATCATGCACATTTTATTTTGGGTCTAAAATGAACATGTCAGATCTTACACATTTATATATTGGTGACTTAAAAGTATATAAGATTGGTTACATCTTAGAAACATTTTGTTTTTAGTGCTTTTTGACTTTTTGAGTCACCTCCTAATCAATGCAAGTCTTCCTAAAGCCCTATAGAATATCAATGCACCTATGGGGTTAGAAATTTAAGTAAGGAGTGTGTATACATCCTCCTACCTATGCTCAAACCCAAGATAGAGGCATAAGTCTACATAATATCAAGGAGATGGTTCATGCTTACTAAATTCCCCAATGTGCATCTGTACATAAGGATGTTGGGTGCTCAATAATGATGGGCATGTATGTCAACATGTATGATAGGAGATGTATGAGTTCAAATATGTAAATACCTAAGTTCTAAAATGACTAATTAAAGAACATGGTATAGGAAGCAATTACAAAAAACTCTAGTATGTCTAAAACCTCCATTTTTGTGTACATTCTACCTCAAGACCTTTATTATGCCCATTCCATATAGTTTCATGCCCATGCATAGGATTCTACTTCTACACCTTCTCCTTATGAAGTGTACAACTTTCATCCATAACTACCTCATGGTGTCACCACACTCATTTAGCAAAGATAACTTCATATTTATCTCAAGGGAAGTGCCTACCTTTCATGTGTACACCTATGCTTCTCCTATTTAGCAAGCCAAGAGAGCTCTCTCAAAGAGCCTGTCAAAGTGCCACATGTCAGGTGGTTAGCAAATTTAATGAAGGTGAATGAAGGAGGTTGGGAAGATATCAAGGTGCTATCAAAATTAAATGTATGAGTGGCCACCATGCATTAGGACCTAAGTGTATGCCACCTTCTGACATTGTTAGAAAATTTTCCATTCTTTAATGCACGTGTATCTAGATGTGATCCTACCACTAACCTAGGTATAATCATCGAACAAGTTTTAAGATGTATAAGGTATTTTTAAATAATTTAATACTTTATCAAATACCTAAGTGACACATTTAAGGTAAATCTAGCTTGATATTCTAGAAAATCCTAGTTCTCTAATTGTAAAAGGGTTGTCACATTTTAGTAGCCTCACACGATAAAAAATTTGCCTTCTATGAGTTCTTTTATTGGCTAAGTCTTATAAAAATTAATGAGAATTAAGTTCACCTCCTTCTTATTATTATAACAATCTATGTACTCTTTGTGTTTGAATGATACTTGCTCATGGGTGATCCTCACCCCTTTCTTTGGTCTTTTCATCCCTTGTACCTCTTTGTTGAACTTGGAATTCACTTGTAGTTTGCATAATGTGTGTGCCAAGGTTTGTGTAGCCATTTCCTATGGATGCTTCACATCCCTCTCGATGTTGTGCTATGTTCCTGCACCTCTATCTAAATTTACCTACATGAAGAATATCCTTGATGGAATCTATGTGGGAAATGTCTTATTATCAAGCATCTAAAACATGCTTACAATAATAGAAGTTCTCACTCTATTTTAGGTGTATTAACCCTTTTTATTTTATGTATCTCTTACCTTATCCCTCCTTTTTCCCTTGAAGATATTAGTTTTAAGATAACATTAGGTTACTTTTTTTCTCTTTAGATCTGCATGTTAGTCTTAAACTAGGTATGCTTAGAATAGAAGGAATCTGGCCTACTCCAGAGACTTGTCCCAAGGAGCACAAGGCTCCCACACCTTAGGGATGTTTCCATCATTGAGGTGATATAGTTTATGCTTGTGTGTATAACTTCACAATGATACCTTTTTGTCCAATGCCTTGGTCATTCATGCTTCACATTAAGTCCTTATGCTTGGTGACCCACAACATAACTTTTCTATGTTATTGAGCATCTATGGGTGCACATTTTGAATGATAACAAATTTTGGCATGCCTGATGGGACTAAAATTGAAGAAAATAAATTATCAATGATGTCTTTAGCTTTCAAGTGTAGTAAACACTCAAAAAGAGGACCTATAAACTCCTAACACCTCTAGTTTACAAAAACTAGTCCCCTATTTACATGCCAAGAATAACAAGATCATCTACAAAAAGTGTTGATTTCCATTTCACTCAATTTATAGTACCATCTAGAAGGAGAGATAGAGTATCTTTATCCCTTGTCATTGGGCATGATGCAAGACATTCTCCACCTAGAGTTTAGTCTACACCACCATTTAAAAGGTTCTATTCTAGGCAAGATCTACTCCCCATCCCATTCATGGCTATACCAAGGAATCAAGTATTTATGCCTTTTAATGGGGGCAATCCATTAGTCCTAGCAGAGTATGATGGAATTCCAATGTCTACTCTCAATATCCTAACCTATTTCATGAGTGATAATTTGATCTCCCATATAAATCATATCTAAGATATCATAAATATCTATGTAGTACACCATGTCACTTAGGATAATGTTGCATTTAGATTACTAGCTTCATCTTTGATAGAAAAAACTCTTCAATATTATCAAGGATTACAACCAAACTCAATTCATAATCAAGATGAGCTTGGTGAGGAGTTATGTGAGTAGTTCAAGGATTGGAGTGATCATCAATCCTTGATAGAGCAACTCATGACTATAAAATGAGAACCACACAAAACTATGGTCAACTTTAATTTTAGATTCTAGAGGGTCTAGGATAGAATCCCTGCTCTGTGTAAGCTATCTTCTAACACTACATTCTTGTATTTATTAAAATATTTTAATAGTGATATTGTAGTAATTATTCAATCTATGGGAGGCATGGTTCTCCCTGATGCTTATGAAATAGTTATGCATGTTGAGAATTACTTAATCTAGGTAGGAAAGATTGAACCCATACCCCTAATGCCTATGTTCACAGAACCCCCTCCTAACACATCAATTATACAACCCATGATAGTGCATATCCCTATAACAATAAGCACATCTGATTTATACTCCACTCCTTCCAATGAATTTCACAAAGTAAAAATGCTATTGCAAAGTTTTGTGAATGAGCTAGTTTCCCTCAAAAGATAATAAGCACAATACCTTAGATCATAACCATCACTAAATAATACCAGTCAAATAGACCTCCCTACTAAAGTGGCATGTAAGCATAAAACTATCTCACATATAATAGAGTGGCTTATGCATATAAGGTTAATGTTGTTGGCACTTCCAAATCCCTTATCCCAGTATAGAATAATATAACATAGGATTCAAAATGGTGCTTTCCATACAACCAATTACATGATCAAGCCACTTGCATGAAAAATATCCTAAACTATGTGCTTATGGTTTAGGATATGCCTCAACTATAAGAGCAAATGAGTGGTGATACTTCACAAATGGGAGACACCTAAGTATTGGTTCACCCACAATATGGGTCTACCTTTATAAATTGGCAAGAGGAGGACTTTGGTTATATAAACTTGGCTAGTGTACCTAGCAAGGGAAGCGCCCTAATTATTTTCAATATAATATTCAAGAAGAGAGTGATAGAGGAGGTTGTGACAACTACATCACCCACTTATTCCATGGTTTAATTCAATTTCATAGGTGCATAGGCTAAAGCACCCATAGAGCTCTTACACCTAAAGAAAGCTACGTAGGGATGGGGACCACCTCAAATCAGTGAACCAAATTCAGAGGAAGCTACCCCTCAAAACCATAATCAAAAGGATCCCTAATCCCTTTCAACATAGTAGAGAAAATGAAGAGGATGAGCCTCAATTTCATAATCTATGACACACTTACCATTCCATCCCAATGGAATTTGCTTCAATATGTACTAAAAGGCTTTTAAGAGTGCCAATCACCCCAATCATAACTCACTACCTCTACAAGCTTATGCCAACCAAAAGAAGTGCAGGTGCACAACATCAACTATAATCCACCCCTATTTTATGTCTCTTTGATCATTAGCCAACACATAATGAATAATTTTATGATTGATTATGGTACAAGTAGCTCAGTAATGCAAAAAAAGATTATGGACATGCCTAGAATTATATATACCCATATTTATAAAGGAGTGGTCTAACTTGATGACAAAATAGTTAAGGCTATAGGCATAATCAAAAATTTAAATTTAATGTTGCATGCATGCCCAAGCCTTTCTATTATGTATGATATTACTTTCATCAACCTACCTTCTTATTTTTCCATCTGTCCCTCTTGATACTTCATGGCAAAACTGGGTGGGTATTTGTCTTCATATTGGTCACATATGTTGTTAAGCACTAGATATGGGATAAAAATAACCATCAGGGTAAACCCTATCTTCAAGATCCATGTAAAGCCATACACTCCTAGCTTATTTGAGTATAACTATGTGATGTTCTACCAAGATTAGGATCCAATTCTCTATGAGGTCATGACACCATTGGAGGAAACCCTAGATAACCTACTAGATAAATGGGTGTGTGAAATATTTGAGTGTGACCCATATGATAATGCATAGATGAGGCTTGACATAAATTACATCATAGAGGAGAATCCAATGCTACCTAAACTCATGAAGGTGCACAAGAGTATTGAAGGCATATGGTAGTTATACTTTGATGGCTCCTAGAAAAATCATGGCATAAGAGATGTGTCATATTGATTTCTCCCCAAAAGGAAACATACTTCCATGCCTATAGACTACATTTCATTTGTATGAATAATGTTGTTGAGCTTGAGGTGCTAGCTTAAGGCCTTTAACTTACACAAAAGAAAGGAATCAAGGTGTTGTAAGCACTAGGTGATGGTGAGCTAGTGGTAAACCAAGATAAGGTGAAAATCATGACTAAGAATGGATTGATGAAAGCATACAAACATAGGGTATAGGATATGATTAAAGGTTTTTATGATTTTAATATCACCTCCATTCCAAGAGGGTAGAATGTAGATGAAAATAGGCTGGTAACTATAGGTGTATAATAGAACATTCCATGTGACATAATGAAAGAGTCTAAACAACTTGTCAAGCTAGTGGTTAGACCCGTAGTCCCAAACAATGCAAAAAATTGGCAAGTATTCGATAGTGATGAGCAAATAATCAATTTCCTTCAAGATGAAATAGAGTTTTAAGCTATGAATCAGGCATAGCTACAAACCTAATATGAACATTAAGCTATCCAACTGAAGGGGAACAAATTACCAAAGGGGATAGTCACCCTGGAGAGTATCTTTGATTCTAATTACCAAGTTAGAGGAGAGAGGCATAGTATGATAGCCAAAGAAGACATCTCTATGCCTATAAATATCTTAGTGGAAAAAACTCTAAGGCTGGTAGGATGTGTTTTATGCTAAAAATAAAAAAAATCATTCAACTTAGTAGGAGATATGATGAAATATTTACATGGAGCCACAAAGATCTCAGAGGTTTCAATCCAGGCATTGCACAACACAAAATTGAACTAGACCCAGATGCATAGCCTATACATCAAAAGTAGAGACTAGTTAATCCAAAATTGGAGCCATTTATGTATAAAGATCTCTCTAAACTCATTAAGGCCAATATAATACATCCAATCAAACACTCTTCATGGGTCACCAATTTGGTACTAGTTCAAAAGAAGAATGGGGTGATACATCTCTACATGGACTTCAAAGACCTGAATAAGGCTTCCCTCAAAGAAAACTATCCTCATTCACCCATGGAGTAAATCTTGGAAATAGTCATAGGTACAATGAGATTTTCATTTCTAGATGGTTATTCTATCTATAAACAAATTCAATTGAAAGAGTGTGATCAATACAAGACCACATTCACCACTAAGTGGGGAACTTATGCATATCAGCACATGCCCTTTGGCCTAATGAATGTAGACATGACCTTCCAAAGAGCCATGGATATGGAATTCAAGTAGATCATTAATAAGATAAACTTGGTTTACCTTTATGATATAACTATTTTATTCAAGCACATAGAGGATCACATAGATCACTTGAAACAAGTATTTCAAAAGTGTCACGAGTTCAAAATATCTCTGAACCCTAAAAAATGCATCTTTGTTATACATGAAGGCACTCTCCTTGGGCATATTATTTCTAAAGAGGGACTTGAAATATATCTAGCAAGATTCAAGGCTATCTAATCTATTCCCCTTCTAAACCACAAAAGAAGCCTCCAAAGTTTCTTAGGGAGAATAAACTTTGTGAGAAGGTTTGTGCCTAGTTTTGTTATCCTATTCAAGCCTCTCACTATGATGTTAAAGAAGAATGCTACATTTAATTAGATGTGTGAAGTCAAGGAAATTTTTGATGCCATCACAAAAAATCCCATGTTGATTAACCTGAATTTTAGTAAGGACTTCATCCTTTATGCATTCAGTGGAGTGGAAGACATCTTAGCCATCCTAACATAGTAAAATAAGGACTAGCTAGAGTAGCCACTGGATTTTTTAAATCAAGAATTGAAGGATTATGAGTTACACTATAGATTTATTGATAATCATACACTCATAGTTATGAGAGAATTGGATAAATTTAGGCACATGATCTCTAATAACAAGATCCAACTCATGGTAGCACATGTAAGTATCAAAAAAAATTTCCTTCATTGGGATGTCAATGAGAAATGGGCTGGCTAGATCACTAAAGTGATGGATTATGACATAGATATCCAAGTCACTAAACTAATACAAGGGAAAGGACTTTGAAAACAATTAGCTAAAGTAGCAAAGCCAAAGGATAGCATAGTCCTAATGATACACAAAAGAGAGTGCATAAATGAAAAATTTATGACTATTTGGGTGCATAAGATGAGAGCCTTCCTTCAGCATAATATGTACCCTCTTAGCCTTTATAATTTCAAGCATAGGCACTTTAGACTATAGTCCATTCCCTCTATGCTTATAGATGGTGCACTTTTCCAAAAATACCTTAATGGGGTGCTCTTGAGGTGCATTGAAGTAGAGTAAATAGGTAGAATTCTCCAAGAACTCCATGATGGCCTTGCAGGAGGCCAATACTCACCTAAGAGCACTACCATGAATAACATGCGAGTTGACTATTATTATCCAACCCAATTTAAAGATGCACATGCTTATGTGCAAGCTTGTAAAAAATGTGCCTTCTTCATAAGAAAACAAAGGATTGTAGCCTTACCACTATACCCAATACAAGCTAATCAACCCTTTACACACTAGTGCCTAGATTTAATATCCATGATAAACCCATCATCAAGTAATGGGAAAAAGTCTATCCTTATAACCACTGACTATTTCATGAGGTAGACAGAGTTAGTTACACTAAAGGAGGCTAATGAGACATCCATCCTCAGTTTTCATTAAAACATTACAATGATATTTAGTGTTCTATCCACCATTATCTTCAATAATGTGTTGGCCTTCCTTGGGACCAAAATAAATGAATGGGCCATGAAGTACAATATCCACTTGAGTGCCTCATCAAACTATTACCCCTAGGGTAATGGTCTAGTCGAGTTTATGAACAAGAATCTAATTTTCACCATAAAGAAGAATCTAGAAGATAATCAACAAGCTTGGCATGATAAGATTAGAACCACTCTTTGGGCTGATCAAATCATGCCCAAGAGGGTGTTGGGGAATTTACCCTTCATGCTAGTTTATGGAAGGGAAGCCAGGTTACCAACATCCCTTGAGTTTCCTTCGTTAAAACTCATGCATCAATTAGAGTTGCTTGAAAGTGATCCCCTCAAAGTAAGAATGGTAGAGCTCATGAATCTTAAAGAGATTAGAGTATAAGATATGCACACCATGGAACTAAAATAGGCACAAACTAGGAAAGTCTTTGATAAAAAGGCTGGCACTAGATGCCTCAAAGTAGGGGACTTAGTGCTAAAATGGGATGTAGATAGAGAAAAGCCTAGAAAACACACTAAATTTGATATAATATGGAGTGGTTCATACACCATCACCAGTTGAAAAACATCCAATGCCTTCCATCTTGCTAAAATTAAAGGAGATGAACTTCCAATCCTAGTCAATGGGATTCATCTCAAGCACTATCTCCATTAAAATCTTGTATATCTTTGTAAATAAGTAGAGTAGATGCTTTTTCATTTCCCTAAAGGCATGCATCTTGTACCCTTGTTTTAGATTAATTTTATTTCCTCTAAGCACTTGTGCATGGATGTCTCTTAGCTTAGGTTTTTCCCTCTAAGCACCTTTAGCACAGTTCTCATTTTGTCAAGTGAATCTCAACTCATTCAAAATCTAGGATGTGTGTTTAGTGCATTCATAAGTGTTGGATTTATAAGTTTCAAAGACTTCACACCAAATGGATTAATCAAATGTTATTAGCTTCTCTCTTAGTAGGTAATTGAACCATAGAGGTCACCAAAAGTATTAAATTTTTGAGTCACCCCATGATTAGTAAAAGACCTCCCAAAGCCCTATAGAAGATCAATGTGACTGTAGGGTTAGAACTTCAAGTAGGGAGTGTGAAAAACATTATCCTTCATGTGCCCAAGCCCAAGATAGAGGTAAAAGTCTACACAAAAATGAGGAGATGGATTTTTCTTACTAAAGGCCCCAATGTGTACCCATGTGTAAGGATGTTGGGAACTTAATAATGATGGGCATGCATATCAACAATAGGATAGGAGGTGTGTGAGTTTAAGGATGTATGTCCTTGAGTTTTGAATTGAATAATTAAAAAACATGGCATATGGAATAATTAATTAATACTCTATAGCACTCAAAACCTCCATTTTGGTGCACATTCTACCTCAAGAGTTTTTTTTCACCCATCCCATATAGTTTCATGCTTGCATAAAGTATTCTAATTCTTCTTCTCCTTGTGCAGCATGAAAACTTCTTTCATAATTACTTCATGGTGACACTAGACTCATTTAACAAAAATAACTTCACATTTCTCCCAAAGGAAGCATTGGCCTTCCATGTGTCACACCTATACTTCTATCCCACAAGCCAAGAGAGATCTCTCAAAGATCCCATAAAAGAACCGTATGCTAGGTGGTTACCAAATTTAATGAAGGCCATTAAAAGAGGCTGGGAGGAGCTCAAGGTGCTATAAAAATTAAATGTAGAAATGACTATCATGTATTGGGACTTGAGTGCCCACCAACTTCTAACATTGTTAAAAAATCTTCCATTATCTAACACAGGTACATGTAGATGCGATCCTACCACCTACCTAGGTATAATCATCAAACAAGTTTCAAGAAGCATGGCTAAGGTGCTACTAAAGAATTTCATGTTTTATCCACCACCCAAATGGCATATTTATGGTAAATCCTGCTTGATCCTCTATAAAATCCTAATTATCCTATTGTAAAAGGGTCAACACATTTAGTAGCCTCATGCTACCAAATTTTTTCCCTTCATGAGTTCTTGTATTAGCTAAGTCCTACAAAAATTAATGAGAATTAAGTCCACCACCTTTCTAATATTATAACAATATGTGTTCTCTTTATGTTTGAATGATGCATATTTGTGGGTGTTCCTCACCCCTTTAATTGGTCTTTTCATCCCCTGTACCTCTTCATTGAACTTGAAATTCACTTGTAGTTTGCATCCTATGTATGCCAAGGTCTATGTAGGTGTCTCATGTAGATGCTTTTTGTCCCTCTTGGTGTTGTGTTATGTTCCTTCACTTCTGTGTGAAGTTCCCTACATGAATAATATCCTTGATGGAATATGTATGGAAATTATCTTATTTTCAACTGTTTGTAGTGTGCTTATTGTTGTCCCCAAAAAATATCACTCATTTTTAGGACAACATTTGAACTATTTTGGTCCTAGAGACCAAAATTGTCTCTTCCCTTTTCAAAATTTGTCCTGGGCATTCAAATTACTCATTTTTCAAGATTCTCAAAAATCTATGGACTCTATAGGCTTGAATCTACAGACTTTGTAGGCCAAGTTCAATGGGCTTCACAGGTTGATTTCTATGGACTCTTTTAGGGTTAGAGAAAAATATGGACTTGGTTTCTACAGACTCTACAAGTAGGTTCATCTCTATAGGTTCAAAGGCTTCTATAGGTAGGTTCAATCAAAAGAATCAGTTTCCAACACTTAGTCATTTTTGGGATTGGTTCAGTGCCTTGGTTTAATCAAAAATGTCCATCAGCAAGGATCCAACCATTGAACCATTGAACCGTTGAACCTTGAACCATTTTGGTTCAATGGGTTTAACAAGTTCAAAGGTTCAACATCATCAGCAAGAGTTAAGTGCTTCATCAAGGTTTAACTGCTTTAAGGTTCAACAAATTTAAAACACTTATCAAAGAGAAGAAGGCTTGAACCATTGAACTACTTTGGTTCAAAAGTTCAACGGGTTCAAGGTTTAACAAGTTCAATGTGTTTGGTTCAACAAGGATCAAAAGGACTTAGCCAAATCAAAGGGAATAAACCATTGAACCATTGAACCAAAGCTTGGTTAAATGGTTGGTTCAATGCTTCAGTTCATTCAGTTGATTCACTCAGTCAGTTCATCAAATGGTTCAACGGCTTTTGGTTTAATCAAAGGGTTCAAGGCTTGGTTCAAAAAATTGGTTTAAAGGAGTGGTTCAATGTAAAAGTTCAAGAGAGCTTCTCAAAGGACAAGTGCCCTTGTAGAGGGCACTTGGTTGACAAAAGCACCCTTCAAAAGGGTCATTTTCAAAGACGCTGCAAAGGTAAATTCTTTCAGATTTTTGTTTAAGGTAGTTGAAAAAGTCTAAGGCATAATTCCTTCAAAATTTTTGTCTAAAGGAATTCCTTCAGACAAAAATTTTGAAGGAATTTGGGAAAGAAGCCATGGGAGGAAATCCCAAAGGAATTTCCAAAGGCAAAGACAAATCAATCGGATCAATTTTGTAGACTTTTCATCTACGGGAAATTGTCCACAAAAAACATCCATGGGAAATTGTCCTCAAAAAAAGTCCACGGGAAAATGTCTATGGAAAAATCCCATGGGAAAATGTCTATGAAAAAAGCCTGTAGGAGAGTGTCTGCAAAAAAATCTTGAGGGAAAGCTCTGAAGGACCCCCAAAGGGTAGGTGCCCTTATGGGGGACTCTCAGCTACCAAATTGAAGGACACTTCCCCAAAGCTGAAGGGTCACCTTCCCTTCAAGAGGATGTAAAACAAATTACTTAGTGACCCACTAGAATAAAGAAGCCTGAAGGCCATCTGAAGACTACCTGAAGGGTAGATACCCTTGCGGGGGGCTCTTCCCGACCCAAATCAAATCATTTATTAAGGCCTAAAAGGTAGGTCTCCTCTGGGAAAGCTCAAATGACAAAACTAAAGGAATTGTTGAGGAAAGTGACGTGCGCATGGATGTCAAAGTTGAGACAATAAAATAGCTGTTGATCCTTGTAAGTTTAAATCTATGGACCTGAATGCATTCAAAGGCTTTGAGGCCAAGATCAGCAGGAAGCGACTAAGGAACAAAGCATCAAATTGAATCAAGGACTCAATTCAATTAACTAGAAAAGGAGGAATGATGAAGAAGGATCAGATCACCAAGTGGACATTAAAAGATGCAAACTTTTAATAGCATGACTTGTTTTTCTGCATTGAGAAAATCAAATGGGTAGATGCCCCTAAATTCTAGCCTATCTTTTTAACAAATTTCAATGCAACATGATGTGTTACTGTTCTTGAGTCCTTCTTGAAGATGCTATATAAGGGACTCTCTTTTATTGTAAATATAGATCTCTCTCTAACAATCAGACACAAAACTCTACCCAAATTGAAAGGCATTACTGAGACTTTGAGCTCAAATTGTTGATCATATTTTGTTATTAGAATAAGAAAGCAAGTGACTTTTCAGATTTTGTGTTGTGATATCTTTATTGTTTAGGAAATTGTCCTTATGTCTTTTTCCTTAATATATTTTTTCTTCCTTTAATTCAATAGGCATAATTAGTGAAAGTAGTCAGGAAGGTGTCCTAAAGTCAACTGTGGAGAGACTTTGTGCCCCCATAATTGCCTTTAGTGTGTTTTCTTTTTTTTTTGTTTAAAGGACCTTGGGAAGACTTTGTGCCCTCATTGTCCTTTGTATCTCACTCTTGGGAAATTTAGGTGGAGACTTTGTGTTACATCTCAATTTGCTAGTTACTACATCCTTGGTTACATTTTGCAATTACTACCAGGAGTATTCTTGTGGTTTGTTGAATAGTACTTCTAAAATAAGAGGAATGCTTTCTATCATTTCCCTTGAGATTTTTACTTTGATTTACATGCATCATCTCTGAAAAAAAAAAGATGGATGGTTTATCCTACCCTTGAGTATTATTTTCTATATATATATATATATATATATATATATAGGGAACCTCCTCTTGATGAGGGGAGAGATTAGTCCCTTTTTGATGTGGTAAACCTACATATTTGGATGACCAATCTTCCTACTTTGGCTAATCAGACCTATTTTATTTATCAATATGCTGATCAAAAAAATATTCAACCAATAGTTTTTGGTGACTCTGTTGGGGATATAACCCATTATCCATTTATAGCCTTACCATTCACCTCCACTCTAACTGGGAAAGAATGTGTAGTTTAAAGCCTCAAGCTTCAAACTGAAGCAAGGTCAAATTTTATCTATTTTTATTTCACAATCTGGCAGATTCAAGGTATACACAAAGCCAAAGGGCTAAAGGTATTGTTGACCCTGTATTCGAGTTGGTACAAAAAAGTAATTTTGATTTGTTTCCTTCACCATGTCGTCTCTAAAAAACTAAGAGCTTTCCTCCTACTAAAGTCAGATCTCCATTGCCAGATGAAGTATCTACTTCTGTTGTTGATAAAGCTTTACCAATAATTACCCCTCTATGATTTGTTATTCCTCCTTTTCATAATCATATAATGGCAGTTCAATGCCCCTGGGGTAATGCTTTTGGTCCTCTCAATCTTACTCCACCTCTACATGAGCTCCCATGCAGCTCAAGGAAGAATTTCCCCAAATTCTATGGTGATGGGAAAGTTCATCCTGATGAATACATTACAGCCTTTAGCATAACTTGTGGAGTAATTAGAGTAGAATTTGAAGATGTAGCAGTCAAGCTATTTGTAGAAACATTAAAAGGTGCTACTATAGATTGGTTTTATCATCTATAGGCTCAGTCAATAACTGATTGGAATACCCTTAAAGCTAAGTTTGAAGCCAAATTCAAACCTGTAGAAGATGTGCATGCACTACTTGCTCAACTTACATAGATGAAGAAAGAGCCTTATGAACCAATGAGGGATTTCATAGCCAAGTTTGAAAAATTGAGGAATAGAATTTTTGTAATTGCTCGACCTAAAGCTGAGAATCTCAAATGCTTCTTCATTAATTCTTAGTTACCTAAAGTAAGTTTTCTTTTGAGACGTGCTGGTCAAATAGATCTTGTTGTAGCTCAAAATTTGGCTATTGAGATAGAAGATGATCTCATCTTAGTAGAGAAGATAAGAAGAGATCCAAATAGAAATAGACCTTCATCATCTTCTAAATATGCATCTACAAGCACCACAAATCTAATTGTGTAGAAGCTGACAAATGAGATTCTTGCTCGCAAAAAGCAAATGATGCAAGGAATGTCTTCTACTCCTTCATATAGAGATATGCCAAGAAGGACATTTCTAAATCAGTCATATTAGGGCAATGCTGCAAGGAATCAAGGGCAAAAAAATTGTCTTCCTCTCCCACAAGGGAAACTTGCCCTGGAAGCTCCTCCAACCAATTCAGCAATGGGATATCTTGAAGTAAAATTAGAGTTCTCTTTCCAGCCTAAATTGAATCAAGAAAATGACACTAATCTTCGTATATAAAATCAAGAAGAATCAACTGGTGACTCCCACATTAGTTTCCTAAACTACCAGGATGAACTCAAAAGCAAAAGAGAAACTTTTGATGGATCATATGCAGTGTTTACCAGGTCTAAGAACCAATTAGCCCAGCAAGCTGATAAAGGTAAGACAAAAGAGCAACCTCAACCATTAGTTATGATTGCTAAGCATGGAACCACTCTGCCTTTTTAGTCAAAGGATCCGATGATTACCCAAAAGGCAAATACATCAATTTCACCTCCACCTTCTATTTTAATTTTGCAAACCAGCCCTCCTCCCATCCCTCCTAAAACTCAAAAGGTTGAAATACCTTCCTCTATACCTAGCTCAATTCAGCCATTTGACATAATCAATCATGTCGAAAAGACAAAAATACAAATGTCTAAATTTGAATATTTGTAGTCCAATCTTGATCAATTGGATAAGTTGGTCTAATGTGTCAAGAACTAAACCATCCCTACAAGACAAAAAGCTAAAAAGGTAACTCTTGATTCACCAAAGAACATGCTCATTTTGAATAATCATGTCATTACTCCTTCAGCTTCCCCTGGGAAAATAGAAACTTTCTATGTTTCCCTATTAATAAATGGTCACAAGCTAAGTAATTGTATTATAGACTCAAGCGCATCTGACAATGTCATGCCTACTAAAGTAGCTGAGTCTCTAGGTCTCACACTAACCAAAACATTTGGGAGATGTTTCTCCATGGAGAATAAGAAAGTACCATTGCTAGGGCAAACCAAAGATGCCCAATTTGCATTTACAACCTTTCCAAATAAGAGAATCAAGATGACTGTCTTGGTGGTTGACGTCCCAGCATCCTATGGCATTTTTCTTAGACAAAATTTCTATAAGGATGTGGGAAGAAAACTAAGCATGGACCTGTCTGAGGTAAAGATCCTTGTATAAGGCATAATGAAGAGGTTGCTCCCTGAAAAGGAGGCAAAATATGTGGTCACCCAAACATCAGCCCCTGAAGCTCAATTTTTTTTTGAATCTGCATGTATAGGTAACTACTTTCTATCTATAGATGAAGTGCATGAAGCATCTAATAAATTTTTTGAAAGTGTCAACCCAAAAATCAATTCAACTAAAATAGTAGAAGAACTAGTAGGTTACAATACAGATGAAGAAGGACCCTCCCTCTCTAATTAAGGAAAGTCTAAAGAAAAATTAGTATCTGATGAAGTATGAAATCTAGAATTTGATGGTAGCTATTCCTGTACCAATTCAGGGGCTGGGATTGTGTTGATATCTCCTTAAGGAGATATGTTTCCTTCATCTTACAAATTACAATTTAGCAACACTAATAATACAACTGAATATAAATCTTTGTTGCTTAGAATGAAGGTTGCTCAAGAAAAAGTCATCAAGTTTCTTTATGCTAAAGGGGATACTGAATTAGTGGTTTATCAAGTAAAAAATCTATACCAAACCAAGAATGAAAGATTATGCCACTATCACAACTTGTTTTGGGACCAAATTGAAAGCTTTGATGCTTTCAACATTTTTGCCATACCTAGGGAATCTAATGATAGAGCTGATGTACTTGCTTTTTCAAGAACTCTCTTAGTTCCTCACTCAAATTTCAAAGAAGACAGGTATACTATTGAGCTAATCTATAGACCAAGTGTTCCTGACAATACTGATCATTGGTAAGTATTCAATGATGATCATCAAATCATTGCCTTCTTAGAATGAAAAGATAATTTTGAACAACTACATTTTGAAGGTAGTAAACCTCAAAAGTGTTAAGGTATGGAGCTAAAAGCTTCACCCCATGAGCGCATACAAAAGTTACTAGAAATCAATAGTCACCATCGATGGTCATGAGTAGACCAGAAGCTGTCGATGTTGGTAGCAGGTCGGCTGACGTCGGTCACAGGTAGGCATACAAGAACTAATGTCAATCACCTGTGTGTCCGAGATCTATTTTCATGTGAGAAAAGACTATTTGCATGTAAATATGAACTGTTGGTTGTAAGTATGCATTTCTAATTTGAGTAGCACTGATTAGAGCCCTTGATTAGGAGGTGCATCTAATGGCTGTAAGTGCATGCTCATGAATCTCTAATGTTATATATTAGAGATAGATCTTCATAGTTTATTAGACAATACTATAGAGTAAAAGACACTACTATAGAAGTAGAATATAGATTGTATATGTGAATCAATCTAGGTTGTTGGAGTTGATTGTAATTGAGAGAGAGAACTCTTGAGGGAAAGAGATCTAAGAAGAGATCTGTAAATCTGAGAGAGGTGTGGAAGAAAATAAGTTTCTTCAATTGTAATTCCTTCTGTAAAGAGTTTAATACAAGTTTTCAAAGTGGTTTCTTATATCTCTTGTTCTTTGTTATTTCTAATTCTAGTTACTTATCTATCTGGCTTATTTCTGCATATAATTGATTTCATATAGTAATCAATTTTGTTGATTAATCCCCAACAAGTGGTATCAAAGCTTGGTTGTAGGTTCAAAGCCTGATATCCAACAAGTGGTATCAGAGCTTTGGTTCACTAATAGGTGGTTTAGATCTAGTTAGTGTGTATTGATTACAGGTTACTCACAGAGATTTTTGTTTGAGTGGGAGAAGCAATGGCAAAAGAAAGTAAACTTAGAATGGAGAAGTTTAATGGCAAGAACTATCAATTATGGAGAGTGCAGATAGAAGATTATCTATATCAAAAATATCTATACTTACCATTAAGAGGGACTGTAAAGTAGCCCAAAGACATGGATGATGAAGAATGGGAAGTTCTTGATAGAAAGCCTCTTGGATCAATAAGACTGAGTCTAGCATCTACTGTGATATCTAATTTATCATAGGCAAAGTCTATGGTAGAGTTAATGACTACTTTAGCAAATTTATATGAAAAACCCTTAGCTTCAAATAAGATATATCTTATGAAGCAGTTATTTAATTTGCAAATGCAGGAAGGTGGATCTGTATCTAATCATCTAAATGATTTCCATGGAATTGTAAATCAATTAAATTCAGTCAATATAGTGTTTGATGATGAAATTAAAGATCTATTAATCTTATTCTCTTTACCAAAAAGCTAGCATAGCTTGGTAATGGTAGTTAGTAATACTGCATCTGCTTCAAATATTTTAAAAGTAGATGATGTTGTTAGTGTAATCTTGAATGAAGAAATTCACAGGAAAAGCACAGAGGAGACATTAGGGAACGCTTTAAGTTTTGAGAGTAGGGGAAGGTAGAAAGAGAAGGACAAGAAAGGGAGATCAAGATCTAAGTCAAAGATGAGAGGAAGATTCAAATCCAGAAATGGCAGGAAGCCACAATGCTGGAATTATGGAAAGATAGGGCACATAAGCAAAGATTGCTAGTCAAAGCCTAAAGAGGACAGACAGCATGATGATAAAGAAGAAGCAAAGGTGGTAGTTATTATTGCACAAGATGCTCTCATATTCTCTTTGCATAATAATATATAATCTTGGGTTTTAGATTCTGGTGCATCTTTCCATGCAACCCCTAATAGAGAATATTTCAGTGACTATGTCCATGGAGATTTTGGAATAGTTTATCTAGGGGACGATGAGCCTTGTAAAATTATTGGAAAAGGTAAAGTGTAGCTAAAAATGTAGAATGGCAACACATGGGTTTTGAGAGATGTCATACATGTTCCCAACTTGAAGAGAAATTTGATTTCTGCAGGAAAGTTAGGGGATGAGGGTTGTACAGTAACTCTCACAACTAAATCTTGGAAGGTTTCCAAGGTGCACTTGTATTGGCCAGAGGTAAGAGAGTAGGTACTCTCTATTTATGTAATTTTATTATTGATAATTCTCCTTTTATATTATCTACTTTAGATGTAGATGCAAAATTGTGGCATTAAAGGCCTGGCCACATGAGTGAGAAGGGAATGATAATTCTTAAGTCAAAAGGTATGTTTCCAAATTTGAAAAGCATAGATCTAGATTTCTATGAAGACTGTATTTTTTGAAAATAGAAGAGAGTGAGTTTTCTCAACACTGGGTCAACAAAGAAGAAGTAAAAATTACAGCTTGTTCACACAGACGTGTGGGGACCAGCCCAAGTTGCTTCTATTAGAGGATCACAGTACTGTGTTTCCTTCACAGATGATGCTACAAGAAAGGTATGGATCTATTATATTAAGAAGATATCTGATGTTTTTGACATGTTTTTGGAAAGCTATGGTTGAGAATGAAATAGGCAAGAGATTGAAGTGCCTTAGATCTGAGAATGGTGGTGAGTTCTGCAGCCACAAGTTCAACTAGTATTGTTATATGCATGGGATCTGCAGGCAAAGGACTATTCCAAAAACACCTCAACAAAATGGAGTTACTAAAAGGATGAACAGAACAATCATGGAGCATGTAAGATGTATGAGATTGCATGTTGGATTGCCCTTAGAGCTTTGGGCAGAAGCTATGGATACTATAGTTTACCTGATTAACAGAGGACCCTCTACAGCGCTGGATGGTGGAATTCTAGAAGAGGCATGGACAAGTAAAAAGGTAGATCTATCATTTCTCAAAGTTTTTGGTTGTGAAGCCTTTGTGCACGTTGATAAGGAAAATAGAAAGAAGCTGGATGCTAAGTCTATGAGGTGCACATTTATTGGCTATGGCTCTGATGAGTTTGGATTTAGGTTTTGGAATCTAGGAACTAATAAGATAATTAGGAGCCATGATGTTGTTTTCAATGAAAAGTGATGTATAGTGATCAGCTTAAGAAGCTGAATCAATTTGAGCAGAGTAATGCAAAATTAGATGAGGTGAAGGTCCAAAAGGAGCTCGCATGAAAGAATAATCATAAAAAGGAAAACACAGAGATCGGCGTCAGTCAGGTAGGAACTAACGGTGGTAGTACAGGAACCGACGTCAGCTAGGCAAGAACTGACGTCAGCCAAGCAGGAACTGACGTCAGTCAGTAACAGGCCTGGAAGTGACCGAGGTCGGTCACTGTCAGAGAATTTGGGCAGACAACGTGTTGTGGATGAGTCTCAAATGCCCATCAGGAGGTCAGACAAGGTAAGTCAACCTCCAATTCGATATTCCCCTTCATTATTCTATTTATTGCTTACTAATGGTGGTGAACCAGAGAGTTTTGATGAAGCAATACAGGTGGAATCCAAGAGTCAGTGGGAGCTAAGCATGAATGAGGAAATTGATTCTTTGAAAGAGAACCAAACATGGGATTTAGTTGAGTTGCCAGCTGGAAAGAAGATACTGAAGATCAAATGGATCTACAGATTGAAAGAAGGTGAGAATGGACAGATGAGATATAAGGCCAGGTTAGTAGTGAAAGGATTTGCACAAAAACTAGGTATTGATTTTGGTGAGATTTTTTCCTCTGTTGTTAAAATGACTTCTATACAGACTGTACTGCCTTTAGTTGCTATTGAGGATTTGCATCTTGAGCAGCTTGATGTTAAGATAACATTTCTTCATGGAGATTTAGATGAAGAAATATATATGGATCAGCCAGAAAGATTTGAGGTCAAAGGTAAGGATAAGCTAGTGTGTAGATTGAAGAAAATCTTGTATGGCCTCAAGCAAGCTCCAAGGCAATGGTATTTGAGGTTTGACAGATTTATGACTGAGCATGGCTATAGTAGATGTCAATCTAACCATTGTGTGTATTTTAAGAGATTGGATAATGGTAGATATATTATTCTATTGTTGTATGTAGATGATATGCTGATTGCAAGATCACACATGCAGGATATCTCTGAGCTTAAGGAGAAATTAGCTCACACATTTGCCATGAAGGATTTAAGAGTAGCAAAGAAAATCCTTGGCATGAATATTAAGAGAGACAGGAAAAAGCATAGGTTGATTTTGTCTCAAGAGGATTATGTGAATAAGGTGTTGAAATGGTTCAATATGTAGGATGCAAAACCGGTAAGCACACCTATGGCTGGACATTTCAAATTGAGTAAAGAATAGTGTCCTAATTCACATGATGAGGTAGAGTACATGAGAAAAGTTCCATATGCTTCCGTAGTAGGAAGTTTAATGTATGCAATGGTTTGTACTAGGCCTGATATTGCCCAAGCAGTGGGAGTTGTAAGTAAGTATATGGCCAATCCAGGGAAGGAACATTGGAAAGTAGTTCAGTGGATCCTCAGATATCTGAGAAGAACTAGTAGTAGGCATTTGTGTTATGGTGGTTTAAATACTTCTCTACATGGTTATGTAGATTCAGATATGGTAGGTGATTTGGATGGTAGAAGAAACACCACATGATATGTTTTCACTGTAGGTGGAACGACAGTTAGCTAAATATCAAAGTTATAGAAGGTTGTTGCCTTGTCAACTATAGAAGCAGAATATATTGCAGTCACAGAGGCTAGAAAATAGATGATATGGATGACATGGTTCATGGAAGAGCTTGGAAAGGATCAAGAGAGTTGCAGACTATACAGTGATAGTCAGAGTGTAATTCATTTGGCTAAAAATTTAGCCTTTCATTCAAGAACAAAGCATATATAGCTTAGGTACCACTTCATTAGACAGGTATTGGAGGATGGTGAGTTGAAGCTGGAGAAGATCCATGCAGATAAGAACCCTGCTAATATGTTAACCAAGCCAGTTACAAAGGAAAAGTTGAATCTTCATTCAACTTTCATTGGTCTTCATGATTGAGTTGAAGATGGAGGAGCTAGAAGATGTTGTTGTACATGTACTGGTATAGCTATTTATCTCCAAGTGGGAGATTGTTAAGGTATGGAGCTAAAATCTTCACCCCATGAGCACATACAGAAGTTGATGGAAATCAATAGTCATCGTTGACGGTCACGAGTAGACCAGAAGCTGTCAGCATCGGTAGCAGGTCAATCGATGTCGGTCACAGGCAGGCATACAGGAACCGACGTCGATCACCTGTGTGTGTCTGAGATCTATTTTCATGTGAGAATAGACTGTTTGCATGTAAAGATGAACTGTTGCTTGTAATTATGCATTTCTAATTTGAGTTAAACTGATTAGAACCCTTGATTAGGAGGTGCATCTAATGACTGTAAGTGCATGCTCATAAATCTCTAATGTTATTTATTAGGGATAGATCTTCATAGTTTATTGAACAATACTGTAGAGTAAAAGACACTACTGTAGAAGTAGAATACAGATTGTATATGTGAATCAATCCAGGTTGTTGGAGTTGATTGTAATTGAGAGAGAGAACTCTTGAGGGAAAGAGATCTAAGAAGAGATCTATACATCTGAGAGAGGTGTGGAAGAAAATAAGTTTTTTCAATTGTAATTCCTTCTATAAAGAGTTTAATACAAGTTTTCAGGGTGGTTTCTTATATCTCTTATTCTTTGTTACTTCTGATTCTAGTTAGTTATCTATCTGGCTTATTTCTGCATATAACTGTTTTCATATAGTAATCAATTTTGTTGATTGATCCCCAACAAAAAGTATGAATCAGCGTCTGAATCTAGTTTAGATATAAATGAAGAATTCTTATAGCTGAAAGGAAATAAAATTCCCAAAGGCCTAGTTTCTCTTGAGAAGCTATTTGACAAGCATGATAGATTCATCAAACAATAACAAATAGATTCAAGTTTCTCTCAAGGATTTGATCAAGTAAATTTGACTACTAAAGAAAATCCCAATATGGTTAACATTGGTAAGTGTTTCACCCCTGAAGAAAGATTCAAGTTTACCACTTTACTCCATCAATACATGGATGTCTTAGCATATTCTTATGAAGACCTGAAGTCTCTTAGACTAATGAAATTTGCCATGACATCCTCTCAAGGTTGACTCAATGCCCTATAAGTAAAAATCCATGCAATACAATTTGAAAATATCAGGTACTATTCTATCTGAAATATAAAAAATGTTAAATGTTAGAATCATCTTCCCAATCCATCATTCCACATGGATTGCAAACATAGTGCTTGTAAGGAAGAATAATGGTGAAATTCACATTTGTGTAGATTTCAAGAATCTGAATCAGTCATCTCTGAAAGATAATTACTCTTTGCCAATTATGGATCAAGTGCTTCAAACTGTGACAAGTTCAGAGATGTTATCAATGCTAGATGGCTTCTCAGGATATAATCAAGTTGAAGTCGGTGAAGTAGACCAACATAAGACTACATTAACTACACCTTGGGGTACATTTGCCTATAGAAGGATGCCTTTCGGCTTGATAAATGCTGGTGCTGCCTTTCAGAGAGCAATGGACCTGGATTTCAAAGATGAGATAGGTAAATTCATAGTGGTATACCTTGATGACTTGACTATCTTTTTAAAGCATTGATCTAATCATGTATGCCACTTACAACAAGTGCTGGAGTGCTACTGCCAGAATGGTATTTCTCTGAACCCCAAGAAGTTTATTTTTGGTGTAACAGAGGGGAAACTCCTTGGAGACATTGTGTTTAAAGAAGGCATAAATATTAACTCAGATAGAGTCAAGTCTATTCAAGAGCTTAATTTTCCTACAATTAAAAATGTTGTTCACTCTTTCTTTGAAAAGGTGAATTTTTTATGGAGGTTCATCCCCAAATTTACTAAGAAGACTAGACACATTGTGAGCATGATGAAAGGGAAGACCACATTTAGCTAGACTAAAGAAGGCAAGTCAACATTTCAAGATATCAAGACTGCCATTGCCCACACCCCTACCTTGGTTTGTCTAGATTAAAACAAAGATTTCATCATATACAGCTATGCTTCTAAACACATGCTTTCAACAATTCTTATTCAACAAGACAAAGAAGGTATGGAATCTCTTATTTCTTTCATGATTTACCCTCTCAAAACCCATGAGATGAAGTATTCAAACATATAAAAGCATGCTTATGCATTGGTGAAAGCAATCAAACATTTCCACTTCTATATCCTAAATTCACTCACTACTGCCTTAGTTCCTGACACCATAGTCAAGTCCATATTAACTCAGTAGGAGTTTGGCACAAAAAGAGGCAATTGGATTAAAAAGATCCAAGAATTTGATATAGACATCAAATCAACAAAGCTGGTTAGGGGAAAAGGCCTATGCTAATTAATTATTGGTAATAAGCCAGAAGATACACAGTATGAAGAAGCTGAAGTGGAAGATACACCAATAGCCCTTTTTGTCTCCACTACCAATGAGTGGTATTCAGGTATTTCTCATTTCTTTACTTATGGTGAATGTCTTACTCATTTGTCTTATAAAGAAAGGAGGACTATCAAGTTGAAAGCTGCCAATTTTGTCCTTTAGGACAATGGCTTGTACAAGAGAAGCATAGATGGAGTATTCTTTCACTATGTAGATAAAGAGCAACAAAGCCAACTTTTGAAATCTTTCCATAATCTAGCCTATGGAGGACATTTTTTTGCTCCTGTGACTGCTCATAAGATTCTATGAGCCAGGTATTACTAGCCAACTCTTTTCCAAAATGCATATAAGTGGGTGAGAAAATGTAAACTCTACCAACAATTTGTTGGAAGACCCAAGTTGGCTTCCCTGCCTCTCAAGCCAGTGATCATAGAGGAACCTTTCTAGTAATGGGGGATTGATTTTATTAGAACTATAAACCCATCTTCAAGTGTTGGACATGATTATGTCATTACAAGAACTAACTATTTCACCAAGTGGGTAGAAGCAATCCCAACTAAGCATGCTACTTCAAAAGTTGTATGCAATTTCCTCAAAGAGAATATCATTTCTAGGTTTGGAGTTTCAACCAAAATTGTTACTGACAATGTAGCTTGTTTCACCTCCTAGGAGATTACACAATTTTGTTTCCATTATGGAATTATACTCTCTCACTCTTCTGATTATTTTTCACAAGGGAATGGACAAGCTAAATCTAGTAATAAGAACCTGGTAACTGTCATCAAGAAGCTAGTAGATGACAATAAAAGGACATGGCATAAAGCATTAGTTGATGCTCTATGGGTAGACAGAATCACACCAAAGAGGGTAATTGGTATGTCTCCCTTTCAACTTATTTATGGTATAAATTCTAAGATACCAATCACCTTAGAATTACCAGCCTTAAAATTGGCAAAGGCAATTAAAGATCAGACATATGAAAGCTCTCTTGATAAGAGAATTATGTGCCTAACTGAGTTGGATGAATAGAGAACCATGGTGGTAGATCGAATTGTTGCTCATCAAAGTTTGGTAAAGAAACTCTTTGACTAGAAGGCCAAAAATTGTGATTTCTAGATTTGGGATCAAGTCTTGCTATGGGACAAAAGGAGAGAACCAAAAGGGATGCATAGAAAGTTTGACTCCCTTTGGAGAGGCCCATTTATAATTCATCAACACATTGGTGAAAATAGCTTTCGACTGAAATATCAAGATGGCACACTCTTTTCTTTGGCTCACAATGGGTAGCATCTGAAACACTTCAACTCTTGAAGTATCAGATCATTGCATCTATATATATGTATATTTGTATAGTTTTTAATTCTATTTTTCTTTGTTTGTTTCCATTTTTTATGCCTTTCATTTATGGGTAACATGACTCTATAGCCCAATGGCACACATGAAGACACTAGATATTTTGGATTCTAATCCCTTCAATTCTTTTTACAATTGATAGAAGTTCCCCAACTGGAGTCAGCTATTGTCCCCCAAAAATATCACTCATTTTTGGGACAACATTTGAACTATTTTGGTCCTATAGACCAAAATTGTCTCTTCCCTTTTCAAAATTTTTCCTAGGCATTCAAATTCCTCATTTTTCAAGCTTCTCAAAAATCTACAGACTCTGTGGGCTTTAATCTACGGACTCTGCAAGCCAAGTTCAACAGGCTTCACAGGTTGATTTCTACGGACTCTTTCAAGGTTAGAGAAAACTACGGACTTGGTTTCTATGGACTCTATAGGTAGGTTCATTTCTATAGGTTCAAAGGCTTCTGTAGGTGGGTTCAATCAAAATAATTAGTTTCTAGCACTTAGTCATTTTTGAGATTGGTTTAACACCTTGATTCAATCAAAATGGTCCATCGACAAGCATCTAAGCAAGGATCTAACCATTGAACCATTAAATCTTGAACCATTTTGGTTCAATAGGTTTAACAAATTCAAAGGTTCAACATCATCGACAAGAGTTAAGCGCTTCATCAAGGTTCAACCGCTTCAAGGTTCAACAACTTCAAAACACTTATCAAAGAGAAGAAGGCTTGAACCATTGAACCATTGAACTATTAAACCACTTTGGTTCAAAGGTTCAACAGGTTCAATGCATTTGGTTCAATGAGGATCAAAAGGACTTAACAATATCAAAGGGAATAAACCATTAAACTATTGAACCAAAGCTTGGTTCAATGGTTGGTTCAATGCTTCGGTTCATTCAGTTGGTTCATCAAACGGTTCAATAGCTTTTGGTTCAATCAAAGGGTTCAAGGCTTGGTTCAATTGATTGGTTCAAAGGAGTGGTTTAATACAAAAGTTCAAGAGAGATTCTTGAAGGACAAGTGCCCTTGCAGAGGGAACTTGGTTGACAAAATCACCCTTCAGAAGGGTCATTTTCAAAGAAGTCACAAAGGTAAATTATTTTGGATTTTTGTTTAAGATAGTTGAAAAAGTCTAAGGCATAATTCCTTCAGACTTTTTGTCTGAAGGAATTTAGGAAAGAAGCTGTGGGAGGAAAGCCCGAAGGATTTTCCAAAGGTAAAGACAAATCAATCAGAATAATTCTATAGACTTTTTGTCCATGGGAAATTGTCCACAGAAAAAGTCCATGAGAAATTGTCCTCGGAAAAAGTTCATGGAAAAATGTCCATAGAAAAATCCAGTGAGAAAATGTCTATGAAAAAAGCCCATGGGAAAGTGTCTACAGAAAAAGCACAAGGGAAAGCTCTGAAGGATGTCAAAAGGCCATCGAAGGACCCTGAAGGGTAGGTGCCCTTGTGGGGGACTCATGGCTGCCAAATTAAAGGACACTTCCCTGAAGCTGAAGGGTCACCTTTCCTTTGGGAGGATGCAAAAAAAATGTCTTAGCAACTCACTAGAAAAAAGAAGCCTGAAGGCCATCCGAAGACCACTCAAAGGGAAGATACCCTTGTGGGGGGCTCTTCTTGACCCAAAGTAGATCATTTCTTAAGGCTTGAAAGGCAGGTCTCCTTTGAGAAAGCTTAAATGACAAAATTGAAGGAATTACTGAGGAAAGTGACATGCCCACATACGTCAAAGTTGTGACAATAAAATAGCCGTTGATCCTTGTAAGTTTAAATCTATGGACCTGCATGCATTCAAAGGCTTTAAGGCCAAGATCAAAAGGAAGCAACTAAGGAATAGAGCATCAAATTGAATCAAAGACTCGATTCAATTAACCAAAAAAGGAGGAATGATGAAGAAGGATCAAATCACCAAGTGGACATTAAAAGATGTAAACTTTCAATAGCGTGACTTGTTTCTTTGCATTGACAAAAGCAAATGGGTAGATGCCCCTAAATTCTAGCCTATATTTTTAACAAATTTCAATGCAACATGATGTGTTACTGTTCCTGAGTCCTTCTTGAAGAGGCTATATAAGGGACTCTCTTTTATTGTAAATATCAATCTCTCTCTGCTAATTAGAAACAAAACTCTACCCAAATTAAAAGGCATTACTGAGACATTGAGCTCAGATTGTTGATCATATTTTGTTATTGGAATAAGAAAGCAAGTGAATTTTTAGACCTTGTGTTGTGATATCTTTGTTGTTGGGGAAATTGTTCTTATGTCTTTTTCCTTTATATTTTTTGTTCATTTAATTCAACAAGTAGAATTAGTGAAAGTAGTTAGGAAGGTGTCCTGAAGTCAATTATGGAGAGAATTTGTGCCCCCATAATTGCCTTTAGTGTGTTTTCTTTTTATTTTTGTGTAAAGTACCTTGGGATGACTTTGTGCCCTCATTTTCCTTCATATTTCACTCTTGGGAAATTTAGGTGGAGACTGTGCTACATCTCAATTTGATGGTTACGACGTCCTTGGTTACATTTTGCAATTACTACCAAGAGTATTCTTGTGGTTTGATAAATAGTACTTCTGAAAGAAGAGGAGTGCTTTTTGTCATTTCCCTTGAGATTTTTCCTTTGATTTGCATGCATCATCTCTAAAAAAGAGAGATGGATGGTTTATCCTACCCTTGAGTATTATTTTTTGTTTATATATATATATATATATATATATATATATATATATATATAGGGAACCTCCCCTTGATGAGAGGAGAGATTAGTCCCCTTTTGATGTGGTAAACCTACACATTTGGATGACCAATCTTCCTACTTTGGCTGATTAGACCTATTTTGTTTATCAGTACGCTAATCGACAAAATATTCAACCAACACTTATGATAGTAGAAGTGATTGTTCTATTTTAGGTGCATCACCCCTTTTGTTTTATGCATTCTCTTACCTTCTCTCTCTTTTTTCCCTTGAAGCTATTAGGTTTAGGTTGGTGGTAGGTTACTTTTTTGCTCTTTAGTTTTACAGGCTGGTCTAAAACTAGGTGGGTTAGAATAAAAGGAATATGACTTAGTTCAGAGACTCATCCTAAGGAGTGCAAGGGTCCCACACCTTGGGGATGATTCCATTGTTATGGTGAGATAGTTGATTCTCATGCACATAGCTATGCAATAATACTCATAACCAACACCTTGGCCTTTCATTCCCTACATTAAGTCCACACACCTGGTGACCCACAGAAAAGCTTCTCTATGCCATTAGGCATCCATGGGTGCACATTTTTAATGACAATAGTGCCTAAAGTGAATCCCAAGTCATGAACATTTCCAATTGATGCTTTAAAATGAACTTAAGAAAAATCTTGAACACTTTGACTTTGGGCTTAAAATAAACATAGGTACTTTTGCTTAATTTGGTTTTGTGTAATTATTTATATTTTCACACTTAAGCCAAGAGGCCTAATAATGAACAAATGATCACATTCAAATTTGGTGATTAAAATCAAACATCACTCACACATTATTTTTTGTTTATTATTTTCACAAAAAAGGATAGCACATCTATGCTCTCCCCCATCCCCTATAAGGAACTCATAGGATCAAAAGTGCCTTTCCATTGAATAATAGTGCCTAGTCCCAAGAATATAAATAACATTGTCTAATATCTCCCTAAAATTGGCATAATATTGGGTAATCTAAAAGCAACTCTAAAGTCTCTCTACTTATCTTTTATTTTCATGCATCTTGGCTTGTGAAGGGGGTGTCTTTGCCTCTAACAAGTTCTCTAGAGAAGTATTGACCTAGGGATTCATCTTGTGGTAGTGGTTTAACCCCTCTCCATGGGGGGTATACAAATTGGGATTGACTTATTGGGATGGTGGTTTGAGTGGACTAAAAAAGTGATGGATGTAGTGGTTGTGAAAAGGACAAGACATTTTCACAGCAAGCCAATTGACATGGACTCAATTGTTGTGTTGATTATATTGTGTGTGTATGTTAAAGTGTGTACATATGGGATCAATCTAGATGGTTGAAAACTTATAGGTTTTACTCAACCCCACTTTTCCATACCTTGATAGTATTTAGGATGATATAATTAGTTGTATTTTTTCATTTTATTGATTGGTCTATTAGAACTAAAACTTGTTGTTTAAACCATGTCATGAATGAGTCTTGTGTCCAACATCATTCCATTATTTGAGGAGGCATTATGCCATCAATTTGGCACCTTGATTTAAACTTAGGAAACTTTTGTGTCAAAAAATTATGAGTATCATTTGATAGAAATGGATAATGTTATATTGCCTAAATCATTCCAAGTCTTATGCCTTCGAAGTATTTGAAACATAAGCATCACCACATAATTTGGGAGTGATAACATCATTACACTATCTAAATTATTTCAAAAGGCTTATCTTATCTTGTGTCACCATTATCATTGTTAAAACCAATCACTTGAGCCTTGTTGGATCTTTATTTAGCACAATCATAGTATTCAAATTATACCTAGCTTGTTGTCATCAAATCCTAGTTTAGCTTAGTTGAGTCTTTGATTAACTTTTCAAAATTTTAGATTCAAACATTAATTGATTTTAGTTTAAGCCTCGACATGCAGGGGATAATACACAAATATTTATCTTTGGGGTTGTGTAACTTAGGTTAATCCATTACTCAAGTTTGGAAACTTTATTTTTTTACCTTTGTTTGATAGAATCAATCCATGTTCAAAGTGCCTTTTGTTTAGTGTTTTCCACCAATCAGATCTTATTTATGTCTAGAAGAAAGTGCCTAGTCTTTGCCAAATTATTCCAAGTTTGTTAGATTAATCATTATCATCATCTTTTGTTTCAATCCTAGTTGTTGACAGTATTTGGTCAAAATTCCTAACATAGCCTATTTAAGTCTAGCTTTTGACTCTACATTTGGACAAAAGACCTAGCAATATTTCCCTTTCCTAGTTTATACCTATTTGGAATACGTTTGGACATTAGAATTGGCATATTATTTTTAGGTCATTTTTGTTGACCTTATTTATGTAAAACATTTAATGTTAGACATTTGACATTATATTATTTTACCAAAACTTTGCATTAGAATTTTAATAGATTCAGCTCCACCCTTGACCAAGCTAGATCATGTTTGAGCCCTTTGTCTTTTTAGACATAGTTATTTAGAATTTACAAAACTCTAATCTATATCATTGAAAAACATTCTTCATTTGATTTGGCCATGGACACTATACATGTAGTGGAACTATGTATAATCTAGGTTATGTAAATGTTATCACACAAGATGACTTTGTTCAAGACCCTTATAGAGATGAGGTTATTTGGGAGATGGATTCCTATCCACCATACAAAACTCAAGTAGGGAAACAGAGTCAAGATCCTTTGGCCAATTATTTGGTTAACATGCTTCCTTACATAAATCAAGATCAAGAATAGATAGCCCAATATTTGGATAGTTTACTTATGATAAAAAAAATGTACAAAAACACTATTATTATGGTACAATATCATTGAACTATGACATAGAGCATTATAATTTTCAAAATCTATCAAGAGGGCCTTATAGGATGACTTATCAAAATAATGATGAATCCTCTTATAGTGATCCTAATGCCATAGTATCAATACCATATCAAGACCCATGTATGTTTGTCACTCAAATATGCCTTATAAAGGACTATTTCATTCAAATACACATAGCATACTAGACTTATCAAGACCTAGCACATAAATTTAATCAAATGACCATGTCGAACAAGTCTCTTATTGATTTAGCTCCTTTAATAGGAGTTTTAATAGAATTGAATGGTCAAAAAAATTAGGGTTTAGACAAATTTATGTAAAACACTTCAGTTGAAAACATGTTCAATACACTAAATATCAAATAAGTGTCTTTTTCTTTTACACAAAATAATGAGAAAAATATAGTGGACAATACACAAATAATATCCAATCCAAACCAAAGTGGTTTTAGTAGACAAAAACATAGTCAAAAATAAAATACACCTTTAACTAGTACCATTAGTGGTTCACAGACTCAAGGAGTAGGAGTTTCTACTTCCCAAACTCAACCAACTATCTCTAATCCTCAACCAATTGCTTCTTCTAGCACCCAACAATAAGGATTAAGTAATAAATCAATGACCAATGTTGTGCCACAATAGAATGTGATGAATCCTACTCTTCCCCAATAGGTGATGAGTATTTTTCCATATTAATAGACATAATCTAGTATACCGACATACCAAAGGAAAAAAATATTTTCACCTTAATAGGGGAAACCAATGTTCTACCTCATCAAGTAACATCGAACATACCTCTTTCATCATAAACTAACATGCCAATCTAAAACCAAATGATGTCTAACCAACAATGTATAAATATTAGTCAATGATAGATGTTAAATCTCCAATATTTACCCACTTGCCAATCAAGATTTATGTAACAAAGAGGTTCTAATTTTTCTCAAGTACCTACTAGGAAATAATCTCCTTTCGTGCCAAATGTGCCACAAGTTTAGAGACAGGGTCTTGATCCATAAATCCCTCTTAATTAGCTAGGTATCACTAGTTGACAACATGTCCCTATTCAATGTCAATAGCATAGTACAACCATATACCACCAACCCAACCATAATATTCCCAACATCAAAACTACATACCCAATCTTAACCAAAATATCACACAACCAAAAATGTAATTTCAACAATTGCATCTTAACCTGTACATGTGTATTCCTAGTCCATTTCCTAGCCAATCCAACATACCCCAATAAATACCTCCATCATACCTCGGTTAAAGTAATTGACTTGTGACCACTCAACCATCTCTTGAGGCCAATGTTCCCACAAATTTCTTTGAGCAAGAGCTATAACAAATGAAAGATGAAATTTCCACCATGCAAGCTGGGAAACAAGTCAAAAAAATTTAGTTGGATGATGTATGTTCTTACCCTTTCAACATGGAGTAATTTGATATATCATTTCCTTCAGGGTATGAGCCACCAAAGTTTGACAGATACAAGGGGAAAGGTGACCCCAAGGCCCATCTAATAGAACTATTTATTGCCTACCAACCAGTGGACTACAGTGACATATATTTGTTATTTTTGTTTCCAATAAGTCTATATGGACAAGGATTAGAATGGTTCTTAAAATTACAAAAGAATTTAGTTTTTGATTTTGATGATCTTTCAGACAAATTCATGTAACACTTATCTTATAATATCGAGCATGATATTTCATTAGTAAACTTGACACAAGAAAAATAGAAACCGAGTGAAATATCTATGAGCTATCTACATCAATGGAGATACCTTACAAAACACTTTACCCACAATATACTAGACAAATAACTAGTTATTATGTTTACCAAAAATTTACGCAGTCGAATATCTTACTATCTAGAGTTATAGTGTATGCATACATTCACATAAATCATTGAAAAAGGTTTGGTGATTGAACACGAGCTTATTAACAAAGGGATCATTAATCTAACCTTATCAAATCAGAATAATGGCCAAAGTCAAAAATATAATAGTGGCCAAAATCAACATCCATTCCAAGTACAAGCATCATAACCAGCACTGGATAATAATAATGATAGACCTAAAAAATTCAATTGCAACAAGAATGTTGTAGGTAATAGAGTTTCAACATGTCCAAATGGTTCAATCACTATCTACTTAGCCTATGCCACATTTACAACTTACTCCTAGCCAATAATATTTTCAACATCTACTATATGTCCAAAAAGTGTAACAACCTAGACCAACATAACTAATGAAACAAATGTAGTAACCATTTCCTTTTCAAAACCCTCATCCTCTAAAGAGAAACATGCCTACTCATCATGATTTAACTAACCTTAGAGATCCCATAGAATCAATCTTTTATAAGCTCATAATAGCTAATTTGATTAGATGGCCTATTCTAAAAGAACAATTTCATGAGGGTGTTAACATGCCAGACTAGTACATGATATAATAATTATGACTTTCATAGGGTCAATGGCCATAATTTTTAGCATTGTGAGTAAATTAGATATGTAATTTAGAATATGTTGGAAAATGGATAGATCACATTGGATCATGGAGCTTTCACCTCCAATTAGAGCCTTGACATTTACTAGAATCCTTTACCCCAACATAACAATCAACAACAATAATAATAATGGCTATAAAATATCAATAAAAATAGTATCAACAACCAAATCCAAACTAGTAGAATCAACAAAATCAATATCAAAACCAACAACATCAAAACAATGGACAAAACCAAGGTTAGAATGGTACAAACAACCAACATACCTACCATGTAGTTACACATGAATACAATATAGTTGTAGGCCATATTGTAGGAGGCCATGTTAACACTATTACCATTAATCCTAGACCAATTACCAATCAAATAAGATCATTTCTAATCATACCAAATCAACCAAACCATTCTAGTAATATTTCCTTAACCTATGACCACACACAGGTGAACCAAAAAGTGGGGATTCCCATGTTAGGACCTTATACTAATAACTCATCATTATTCCATGACCACACATAAGTGTATCAAAAATTGAGACTTATCATATCTAGTCCCCCTCCACCATCATTTGTTAGCAATAGTGTTCTTATATATAATCCCAATTATACAATCATAACTTGGTGGTCAAATATTACCATACCAGGCCCACAACCATATTCCACTTCACCCATCATCCAACCAGTCATTCTACCTTAGAACAAACCATTTACCACTATCTAAGAAAAAACATTTGACATTGTGAAAAAATTACAAAAGATGCCAACACTAATCTCCATTTTAGATTTTTTGCATATGTCAACCATCCACTAGAACATCTTAACAGAGTTCCTTGGTCAATCCACAATTCCAAATGACATATCCCCTAATAAATTTCAAGCTTTGACTGGACACCTAGCTCTAGCCCAACAAGTCACCTTCAACCAAAGTGATATGTCATCCCTTGGCCCACTACACAATAATCCATTATATATCAAAGTTTACATAAAGAGGAACAAGGTGAAATGTTTCCTCATAGACAATGGATTGGGTTTGAACATAATGTCTCTAAAACTCATTAAGATTCTTGAGTACACCTTAGAAAATCTATAAGCAAAAATAATCACCATCAAAGCCTATCATAATGAATAACGAGAATCATATGGCAACATTAGCTTCCCAATTATCATTGGGCCTTTGACCCATGATACACTTTACCATGTGTAGATATCAATTTATCATACAATATGCTTTTGGCTAGGCCTAGGTTACACAAGATTAGTGTAGTCCCATCGATGTTGCACCAATGTATCAAGTTATCCCATTCAAGGATGGAAGTTAATATTATAGGATATTTGTATCCATATGAGCATTGTAAACATCTAGAGGCTAATTTCAAAATCTACAATTACCATTTTGACATGAATCTAGTCACCAAGTAAGATAAAGGGAAAGCAATACTTATTAATTTACCAGAGGCCAAATGCATTGACCCTGATACCCTTGATTAACTTTCCCACATATCACCTCCTAAAATATCCAATCATTATACTATCTTGGATAATGGCCCAAGGGAGTATTTAACCCATGAAACCTTTCACTTTACAAAGCTTCCATAAAACCCAAATTCCTTTGGAAGACCAAAAACCAAACAACTCATATAATGGAAAAGAAAGGGCAAAGGCCATCTGCATAATCTAATACCAATCGCATTTATACTAGCCTTTGGCCAAGGAAAGGAACCTCTTGAAAGTGATGAATCATGGTTATATAATGACAAATTGGCTGATTATTACAAGAATTCCAAGTATCCCATTCCTAATCGGATCATGGAGAACCAAGACTATGAATGAGGATGCCTTCGGCCCAATCAATAGGGAACACTTGAGCCCATTTCTATGGCTAAGTATAAAGTAACCTATGGTCTTGGATATAAACTACTTGGGAGTAACCCCATGTATTTTATTTGAGTTTCATTACCAATAACTAGTGATGATGATGCCAATAGTGAAGTAGAGTCTGATCAAATCCATTTTAATGACTTAGCCCAAACCAATTTATTTGACCATAACACCATTTTTACCCTTCAACTAGTCATTCATCATAATGCATTACCATTATATTATCCCCAACTAATAGACTAAGATCGATAAAATCCAACATGCCAATTGATGAGTTTTAGAATAACAAAGATTTATGTGATTTTATAGGCCTTAGGGATAATGTTCCATTGGGAGATCATAAATCAGGGTTCTTAATCAAGTTAGATCTTGAAGCCTATTTTGTAGAGTGGGTGAACACCCTAGCCAAAAGAAAATAAATAAAACATTGATGTCCCAAAGTGAAAACATCTTTGAGGCATTTTCTGACCAGGGAAAAAGTAAAGATAAAGGCCAATCTAGTGGTGAAAAACTATTTTAAGCACCAGTAGACAAGGGTGTTTAGCCTTCTCCAAATATAGACTAGGAGCCCACCAATGATGAACTTGTCTATGGGTCTAAGTTTATTCTTGAATATCATTAACATTTTGATCAAATCATCTAGGATACTAATGATGATAAAATTGCCTATGAATTTGAATTTAGTCTTGAAAAACAACAAGCATTAGATCACATCATTTAGGAGTTTCCAATAACATGTGTTACATGGCCATCCCTCCCCTTAGGGGATTCTGATTCATCATGTGTAAGATAACTTGAAGAACAAGTCCTAAAAGATGACTCTAACACAACCAAATAATTTAAATATTTTCCCACTATTCTTGAAGATGGTTTAACCCTTCTAGTGAAAGACATAATATATGAAAACATCACATCTCCAGATGACCCAAAGTGGATTAAATTTAGTACATCCCTCATTAAGGAGTGTGAATTCCTTATGGCCTTATTGAGGTAATTTATAGATATATTTACATGGGCATATTTTGACTTTCCTAGTTTGGACCCCACCTTGGTTATTCCCCACGTTGTGGTATATCCTAATGCCAAATTAGTGAAGTAAAATATACACAAAATGCATCCTCGCATTACTGTATTGGTAAAGAAAGAGTTAGAGAATATCTTAGAAGTGATATTTATTAGGCCAATCAACTATTATAAATGGATTTCCAATGTTGTACCTATCAATAAAAAACTATAAAGAATCAAAATATATACTAATTTTAGAGACATTAACAAAGCTTACCCAAAGGATAAATTGTCATTACCAAAAATTGACATGATTGTTGACTCCACTACTGGCTATGAGATGATTTCACTAATGGATGGTTTCTTAGTATATAACTAGATTATAATCACATCAGAAGACCAACAAAAAATAATATTCACCACTCCATAGGTAACATTTTGCTATCAAGTTATGCCATTTGGTCTTAATAATGTAGGGGCCACCTATCAAAGAGCCATGACAGTCATATTTCATGATATGATGCATGACATTATTGAAGACTAAATCAATGTCATACTAGGTAAATCAAAGAATAGGCTTGATCATCTAACAACATTGAGGAGGATATTTGAGAGACTACTTGAATATAAAGTTAGACTCAACCCTAAGAGATATGTTTTTGGCATCACACCAGATAAATTTCTTGGCTTCATTATGTCTTATATGGGCATAAAATTTGATCTAGTTATTTTATGAGCCACAACATAGATGTCACCATCAAAAAATATAAAGTATATCTATAGTTTTTAGGGAAATACCATTATATTTGATGCTTCATAGCTCAATTAGTTGATAAGTTCCACCCATTTACACACCTAATGTAAAAGGGTGTAATATTTCATTGAGATGATGATTGTCAAAAAGATTTTCAATAGCTAAATGAATATCTTATGAATATTATAATTTTATTTCCTCCCATTTAGGGATAGCCATTCTTATTATATCTATCATCTACCAAAAATGCACTGGGGCCACTCCTAACTCAACACAATGACAAAGGAAAAGAGCATGCAATGTATTATCTAAGCCTATATTGGTCATGTATGAACACAATTATATGCCCATTGAAAAATATTATTTATATATGGTCTTCATAGCTCAAAAACTACAAAATTATATATTGAAAAATAAAACCATGGTCATTTGAAAATTAGATCCACTCAAGTATCTACTACAAAAAATAGTGCTATAAGGTTGTATGGCAAATGTATCATTCTTCTCAATGAGTTTGAGATAGAATATGTGAACCAAAAATCCATCAAAGGGCAAGTTATTATAGATCAAGTTGTTGAATTACCCTTTATAGACATAAATCCACTCACATTCCACTTTCCTAATAAATCCATTATGACCATCATTGACACACCTCTTGAAGAGTAACACTAGAGTTTATATTTTGATGGGTCATTCATAACACATGGATTGGGGCATGTCTTTTGTTTATAACACCATAAGGGGATATAATCCCTAAGTCATTTTCAATCATCTTTCCTTATACCAATAACATGGCCAAATATGAAACACTCATCATATGGATTTGATAGGAAGTAAAATGAAACATATGTCATCTAAAGGTTTATGGTGATTCATAATTAATCATCAATCAGGCTATATACCACTTTCTGACCAAAGATGACAAGTTGTTTCCCTATAAGGCCATGGTCAACACTCTCAAACAAAAAATTATTGGCATTGAATTTGATCATATACCAAGGAAAAATAATAGAATAGAAGATGTAATGGCTACCATTAGATCTTTGATTCAACAAATAGATACAACCAAGGAATACCAGTTTCTCATTGAGAATCTACTTGCACTAGCTCATGAACCATCAACCATTACAATGATTTGTGATATTGTTGGTCCCATCTCTACTTGGTATTTTGACCTATATTCTTATCTACACAACCATGTTTTACCACTTGACTTATCCCAAAAATAAACCAAATGCTTCATCCATAATGCCTAACATTATACATTACTTTGACCAACCCTATATCACTATAGTTTTAATGAAACTCTACTTTGTTATTTACCTTCAGCAAAATCTATACTACCAATATGGGAAGTTCATGAAGGAGTATGTGTAACCCACACTAGTGGGCTAGTCTTATCCAAAATTCTCTTGCATACTAATTATTATTGGCCAAAAATGGATGCAGATGCAACTACATATGTTAAAGATGTGATAAAGGTCAATGACATGCTAATTTGATTCATGCCCTAGTTAGGACTTTGAAACCAATGTTGACACCATGGCCATTGGCTACATGGGGCCTCAATCTCATTGGGAAGATAAACTCCACCTCATAAGATGTCCACAAACATATCCTCACCACTAAAAAATATTTCACTAAGTGGGTTGAAGCTATACCCCTCACTTACATGACTAGAAAGCAAATTTCCAAATTCATATCCAACTATCTCATCTACCACTATGGTATCCCTTCTGACATTATATCTGATAATGGAGGATCTTTTAAGAATAAATATGTCAAAAAGCTATGTGCCATGTACAAGATCAAAAACACTTTTTCATAGCATATTATCCCCAAGGTAATGGCCAAGCTAAAGAATCAAACAAAACCATTATCGACATCCTAAAAAAGATTGTAAATGATACCAGTCATGATTAACACCTTTAGATATTATGTGCCCTATGGGTATACTATACCAATTACCACACACAAATAGAAGCCACTTCATACTCACTTATTTATGGCACTAAAGTCATTCTTCCCATTGAGTTCAAGTTGCCTTCATTATACGTCTCTTTGAAGCATGTCTTGGATAATGAAGACTATCAATTAGCTTGCCTATAAGAACTAGAGTTTCTTGATGAGAAAGGTATGGATGTAGTAAATAATCTTCAAGCCTATCAAAATCAACTCTGTGACCATTACAATTGGCATGTGAAACATAGCTAATTTTAACTTGGTGATCTTATCCTCAAATAGAAACAAAAGAATACATGAACAAAAAAAGCATAAAGGCAAGTTCAAACCTAACTAGGTTGGTCCTTTCATCATTATTATAGACTATGGCATAGGAGCATATAGGCTTGCCACACTAGATAGGAATGAACTTGATAAGCCTATAAACATTTATACACATCAAGTAGTACTTTGCTTTAGTGATATGATGTATTATCTATGAGGACCATTTAAATCTATAACATATTATCAATTTTATTCTTTATATTATCTCACTCTATCATCCTACCACTTTACCAAGTTATCATTATCCTATCACTAGTCCATTATACTATTCCATTCTATCAACCAAAACATTTTTTGATCCATCTCATCCTAGCTTGTTTGACCTTGGTTTATCCATTGGTTTCATGTTTTCAAAATAAAGAACTAGATCAATTTTAGTAGTTATTTCAGGCATTCCAGACAAAGGTAGTATTTTGGAGTAGTATAATAGAAGGTTTGACAATTGCATCCTTCATTTATTATTCCCTTATTATCATGTTTATTTATGTGATCATGATTATATCCACCTATAGGGGGAAATCAGTGTTTCATCAATCTTTCTACTAATTATAACTACCTATGGGAAAATTAGTATCATTGATTTATCCATTGTCCTAGTTATAACTGCCTATGGGCAAACTAGGGCCAACATTTGTTTATTATGCCTTGTACTACCAACTATCCATTCTTGTGTTGTAATGTGTCATCATACCAACTATGTTGATTTTGTTTGGATTGGATGTAAGGTGGAACTACTATAACCTAAATCCATTTTAGGACTATGTGGGTCATGTTAAATATTTGTTGAGGTTAGATCAATCCCCCTTATCTATACAGTCTCACCATTTTATGAGCATCCATTTCAACCTAAGCCAGACTCTCACCATTTTATGAGCATCCATTCACATTTTCCATGCCCTCATAGTTTTGTAAGCTTGGATTGTTTAGTGTCTTTTCATTATCAATTGAGTTGAGACACCTAAAAAATTCCAAAAACATTTGAAAACCATTTTGAATAACCTAAAACATTGACCACTTCTTTGCCTTAAGGATTTTGGGAACCCTTGCTAAGTATAAGAAATCACTTGTCACTTAGTTTCCCTATCTTTTTTGGCCTTTTATCCCACACTCTCACCATTTTACAGGTTCATTCATATTATTATATCACATCCATAATTTTTATTTTTCATTGGTTATCATTTATCTTCCCATTTCTTAGGATAACTACATTCGACCTAAAGTTTTATTGGATCATCACATCCATGGAGCTATGTAGGTAACATCCACTTGCCTAGTTCATATGGAGATAACTTGACCACCACCTTCCTCTTCTTTGATTCCCCCATCATGTTTTTTGTTAAGTTGTCACCTATTTGCTAAGAGTAATGTTCATCATGTTGTTTAACATTGGGATTAGCTGTTATTTGTTTGTTTGTTTGTTTATTATTTGTGTGCTTGTTTATTTGTTTTCAATATTATTGCCTTGATTCAATATATGTGCATTCATTGGGTTATTCCTTGCACATTATTCATGAATCCATCCATATTCATCCATCTATATTATCATCATGGTTTTTATCATTGGTAAATTATTTTCTTTTGCATATTGGATTATGGGAGTCAATCCTTATGCATATTTTGGCCAAGTCCTCATCATGTTCTATCATTATGCTTACCATCAAGTGCTATAGAAAAAATCAACTTCAAGAGGCCTTTAGGTAAATCATTATTTTTTCATCAATTATAATCATTTACTTTCTTCTACCCACTTAGGGCATGTTGTTATCCTATTTGTCTATCTTAATCAGGGTAACTCCATATTATCAATGATTATAATCACCTTTGATAAAATCCCTATTTTATCATACCCTATTTCCACTATTAGGGTACAATGCTTATAATTGCCTTTGATGAAACCATTGTACATCACCCCACCTACATTCTCAATTATTCTACCTAACTTTGGGTAAATCATTGTATTCTCACCCCATCATATTCATTTATTTAGTACCTTCACCTCATTTATTTATTTTGAGGAACCATTTGCCAATAGTTTTACCAACCATTCCCTTTAGTGGGAAGCTATAATTTATTCATCACCATTGAATTCATAAGCACATAAAACATTTTTACTCTTTGAAAAGACATTACTATGCTTACAATTTGCAATTCCTTCCTAAATAGGGGCAAACTATAGACATCTAAAATTTGCCACCAATGGCTTTATACCCAAATTTAGAGAAATTATTACCAACCTCTAAAAATCTAGCCTAATAATCTCTAAGAGTCTCAAAATTGGCTTCATAACCATGCAAATAAATCAAGTTATCCCATAAATCAATTAAATTGAACAAAATCACATTGAATAAATTGAAATCTTGTAGAAATGTTCAAATCCATAACAAAGGTTAATTAACTTGAAAATCTTAATCCTAATCCTAATTGAATTCATCCATGAGCAAATAAATCAATTATCAAAAATGAAAATTCAATAAATATCCTAAAGATATATCAATAAGTCTCGAATGAGCATCTTGATCTTGGTCTTTTGCTAAAATGGGTATCAATAAAGCCTAATGTTTAGAGGAATTCTTCCAAAAAGGAGCTAAATATGGTGGTCCTCTAGCTGTGAAGGTGGCAATCCCACTAGTTCAACAAAGACACATGCATACCACTGTATAATGGTTTGTAGATCAAGAGTAGTAGAGACTGTTGATGGTTATATTTGAATGGAATGGAGCTAGGCAATGATGTCATGTAAATTTTTCTTAATAAACTTTTCCATGTGATTTGAACTGATAATGTTGAGAGATCTTAGTTGTACACCTTTTAATGTGTATTTTTTCCCATTAGCTAAAAATTACATTCAAAGTTCAACAAAATCCCATAAGATAGGTCCAAGTGTGTGTAACCATTGGGATCCCAAATTAACGTCACATCTACCTAAGGGGAAGGCAAACATGTTGGAGTGCAATTTATAATCTATGACCTTTTGTGAGTTGTCCAAATGTAAAATATCTCAACACACACCTATTCATGCTAATAATGAGATTTTGGACACCTTTCAACCTTACTGGGGTTAACTAATCCAACCAAGGTTAATATTTAACCCATTCCAAGTCATTTCAAAGCCTATAAAAGCAATCCTAGAGATCTTCATTTAGAGATATTGGAACATAATAGAGTTATAATGCTAGATTGGATTTCATGAAGCAAATGCTTAGTTTTATAATGTCAAAATCAAGCCAAGCCATCAATCAAGCCAAGCCAACCATGGTGCCATGAGGAAATAGAGATAGCCAAGCCCCATTGATGAAAACCTTTTGAGCATAATCCAAGCAAGCCAATGAATAAATATCTTGGATCAATTAAGGAAGGTAAGGAAGATATTTTTTATTTAATTTTAGTTGTGTTTTCAATTGGTTTGTTTACTAAGCTTCCCCCATGATCTAGGACTAGAGATGTTAGCTTGTTTAATGTGTTAATTTCATTATTTTTGGAACTAACACCATACTAACCTCCTATCTTGATTCAAATTATTTGATCAAATTATGAATATTTATTTAATTTTCCCCTTTAACTTTTCTAAATATCTTGAGTTCCCATGTAAAAGGTGTGTAAATATATCAACATTAAAAAGTGTGCTTCAACTATTTATTTAGACTGTATAAGCCAAAGAAGGTTTTACAACCAAATTGATAAGTTTATTTAATCACCCTAATCCCAATATTTATCTTAGGATTTTCATTGAATCTCCACACCATTATTATGACCATCAATTTGTTAAAATAACATAAATGTGTCTCAACATGGTATTAGGGTTTCTTAACAGGTTTAAGGTCTATTTCCTTGAGCTACCTCTCAAGGGAATTTGACTTAAAAAATGAATATTATATATCTAAAATAGAATATTAATATACTTACCACCAAATATTATTATCTCAAAACCCCTTATGAAGTTTAAGCTTCATGTCTTGTTTTCAAGCCTTCAAATAATTCACCTAGTCTCATCAATGACTATTAATAGTCTAGACTAGGCTTAAGATAAAATATAAAATGTTTACACTAATTTTATGACATTTATAATGGTATTAATAACTTAATACACTTAAAATAATAATTTTTACCAAATTTGAGAGCTTGATCACACCTATAGAGGCTTTAAAACCATAAACTTTCCCAAACTAGTTGTAGATGTTGACTGTGACTACAAGTTTTCTTAGGTTTCAAGAGGTCCAAGCTGTGTTCAAACCATTTAATCTTCATAAGAAGGTATGAGTGGATAATAATTTGTTAATTCATTTTATAAATCATTTTCAAATGGCCTTCACTCTTTCAAACATACCCATAGTTATTACCCTCCTTCACTCAAAACAAGATCCCCTTAAAGAATAAGTATACTGTAACTTACTCATTGGCTATGTTTTATGTTTTATATTTTATGACCTAAACATGATAATTAATATTTAAAAAGTCCTTAAAATTTATTTAATTTCCCAAAAGGTTTCAATTCTCTCTTATATATCTTACTAACACCTCAAATTACTCATCTATATTCATTGTATACACTATTGTACTTGTAAGTTCTTGAAACTATTGACTGTGTCTTGGGCTTAAACCACCTCAAACTCTCTAATGGATTTAAAATTTATTAAGGTCTCTATAAATTTCAAGCAAATCTTCATATTCTATATCTCATAAGTTAAATTTCAATCTAATGCAGAAGACTAACTTTTGCTTCACTTAGCTATATATCTCCATTGAGCTAACTGTAGCTTATTGAGGTGTTTCCTTCCATAGAAATCTCTTTGAATATATATTACCTTAAGGATTTACTATATCTTTAATGAGGTTATCAAACTCAATTCAACCATGCATTTGGTCTTCTCATCTATCCTTAAAACTCAAAAGTACTCAAGACTATCACTAGACTTATTGGTTATAGGTGTTGATTTGCACCATGTAGGTAAGGATTTACTCATTTAGTAGTTTTTAACGATATAAGATTCATATTCATGACCATGATGATATTTAACAACCCTAAATAATACCAAAACATTGTATTCATGATGTTTATGTTAATAAGTAGTAGTGATATGCATATTATGATAATGGGATATATGGAAACTAAGAATGGAGTGTTAAGCTTGCAACAATGGTCGAATAGTAGTGAAAATAATATGAAAGTGGATTGAAACATGAGGGGATTATAAATAATCATTAATCCACACTAAAAATAGTTTATAAGGATCCTAGACATCTTATGCATATGCCTAATAAAATACAACACTTTAGATATTCTCAAATAATCACATAGAATGAAAAGAGAAACCTAGGATTCTCCAAGGAAACTTAACATTTGCTAAGTGACCTTAACATATTCTAAACGAGACCATGAGGGTGTTGAGGAAAAATTAGTGGTTTATAATCCATGATATATTGATGAAGTTGGATAAACTTGAAATAAGGACATCTTGTCAGGAATGAAGCATTTCATGCCATATCTTGACAACCTTGAATCTACCATTAAACTATACAGTGTCCTCCTCTACAATAAAACTAAAATATATATGTAGTATTCTCTTAGATACACCATGATAGACTTAAAAAACTATATTAAAACCAACATTGAATCAAAGAGGCATGTATAAATTTTAAAAACACCCTATTTATCCTTTAACACTATTAACCCTCAGGTGAATGCATTTAACACTTCATTTGGTCATTCAACCTTGCCTACAAACTATAGGTTTCATATTTTAGATGTTAATCAACCCTATAGAATCACACATGTGGACTAAAATGTTTAGGAAGTCATGGAAAGTATATTCAAGACCTAAATAATTAAGAACAATTGTTAGTTTGATCAAATAAGTTAGAAACTCAATAAAACTGTACTGCTTCTTTTGCCTTATGTAGATGTGAATGATGACCAGACCCCTTAAGTTCTTATAATTTATTCATAAAGTTAGGAAGACTAAACTAGAAACTAATACCCATGATTATAAGTTCATAAGGTCTAATTCCTCTAACCAAAATATTGTATATTCTTTCTCTCCCCTGTATAGACTGAGCACAAACCTAAAGTTCTCTTAAAGTCTACCAATGAACTCAAAAGTGAGATCACATCAGTTTTTGGCTTTTCAAGCCCTAAAACACTCTAATCTCTTCAACATGTGTCTATAAAAACACCATTTTGCATAACCTTGACTTATCTTAAGCAAATTCATATTGTATAGATCTATACCACCTGAAAATATTGCTAAAACTTACAAATTCTCCTTCATTTCCTCATGTTTCAATTCTAAACCACCATTTTTGAGCAATATGAGTCAAAATTCATATAGAAATAAGTAATATATTTTAGAGAGAAAAAGGGGCATGTTTTCACACATGTGAGCTCTCTTAATGGCAAAATAATGTTCTAGACTTATGGAAGGGACAACTTTAAATCATAAAACCATTTGATAAAAATAATATCATGACCATGAGGATGATTAAGGGTATCATTGATGCTTTAGTGGAATTTTGAGGTCAAAAATTTTTCATTTTAAGACCAAAACCTTTATTTTAGATAATATACATATATCTTCAAAAGTAAATTTGCTAATGAATATCATAAAGGGTACCTTATATCTTTCAAAAAGGTTTCAATTTGGCTTATATATATCTTCATCACACTTTCAAAGCTTATAGTCAGCCATACTTGCATATACCAAATACACTAGAAAATATCATGGTGAGTCATCAAGTGACATCTTCAACCATCTTAATTAAGGAAATTTAGATTATAAGACCACTTTAATCCTTTTTTAAAGACATCCAAACATACTTAAAAACCATGAGTATACTTAACACAAGTTGAAACAAAGACATGACAATGACAAGACATTGAGACCTATTCCCTTCATATGACATCCATTAACATCCTTTTAAATTTCCATAATACTTCAAGGGTTATGAAAACTATGAGTTTTTCATGATGGACCAAATATATTAATACTTAATTTGACACCTTTCTTTACTTTAGGATAGAAAGTGGTCAACATTTCTAGTGATTCAACTAGTCTGACTAGCCTGTTGGTCAAAAAATCTAGAATATCTTGCTTATCATTCATAGTTACATATAAAACCCTTGATTGCACTTTGAAACTATCTAACCTTTTAAAATTAAGACAAAACAAATTAAAAAAACATAAAACAAGAAACAAAAACAAACAACTAAAATAGACTAAAAACTAACAAACATGTGCAACAACACTTAGAGGAAGTAAACTACTATTATCTATAAGAAAACTTGATGATTTTAATATCATTAATTGAGTAAAATAATATTGATAGGAATATTTATATCCTCAACACTCAAATTGGACAATTGGAAAGCATTACTTTCCTTACAACTAATAATGACATATGCACCACTCTAAATACTATCAAATTTTGAATGTTTACCTAGTTTGGCATGGTCTTCATCCCACTTGAGTATACTATCACCTTGTTAAAAGGTCTTGGATGAGGCTCTCTTATCAAAATATATTTTTACTTGGTCTTGGTTGGACCGCATATCATGCATAACATTGTCTCTTATTTCTTATAAATCTCTCGACTCATTCATCCTTACTTCTATTCCATCATTCTCCATGAGGTCAAGCTAATGTACAAGTTCTAAGGCTTATAGTTCTAGTGAAATGGGTAGTTTTACTTCTCTACCATAAACTAAGAGGGTAAGGAGAGTGACCAATAGCATTATTTGGAGTAATTTTATTGTCACACAAGCTAGTATTTAACTTGGTATGCCATCCTCTTTTGTTATCCTCCATTATCCTCTTTATGATCCCAATTAAGTTCTTATTGGTGGACTTTTCTAGTCCATTGCCCTGAGGATAGTAGTTGGATGAATATTTGAGATATATGCCATGATCAAGGGCCCATTAAAACACTTTTTCACTATTTAAATCTAAAATACTATCTAATATAATGGTGGAGGGAACCCCAAACCTAGTCACTAGGCTGTCATAGAACTCTAAAATTGAGTCCTCATTTTCTTCCTTGAGTGAAACTACCTCCACCCACCTGGTAAATTAATTAGTATCTATTAAAATATACTTATTCCCAACACTAGATGGGGGATGAATCATACCTATGAAGTATAAGCCCCATTACATGAAGGGTTGCTTAACTTAAATGGGTTTCAAAGGCATGATAGCTAGTCTTTACTTACTGGTAAACATAGCACATTTGAAACATATTATAAACCAAACATGTTAGTATTTGAAAAAAGTGAGCCAAAAATATCTTGATCTTATGATTTTTGATGCTATGGTCTTGGCTTCAAAATTCCCTCTTATAGGCCCATCGTGGAGTTTCTCTAACAACTTGTCCACTTGATTAGTCTCTACACATCTCAGAAACATACCACCAATGTCTTTCGTAAAGAGTGCCCCATAAATCAAGATGTAAGGGATAGATTATAACTTTAAATGTCTCCTCTTTCCCCGTATAATCCTATAGGACAATCTCTCATTCAAAGGAATTTTTCTATGTCTTGTGTCTAACTGGAAGAAGAAATAGTTGTAACTTCATTTTGATTATCTTAGACTATCAAAACCACTTATTTATCCTCTTTAACATCTGATGCAAGGTGTTAAAAAAGTCATTTACCTGTAATCAGAATTTTAACCTTCACCTCTATATCATACTCCATGTATTTGGTCACCCAACCATCCATCTTTTCACTTAGGTCTCTATTAAGGATAAAATATTTTACACTAGGATGAACCACCATCACAAAGATATTATTATTAAACACCATATGTCTAAATTTATTTGGACCTCTTATGATATAAGGTACATGTTTTTAAACAAATGTATAGTTCTCCTCATACCCTTCCAATGCCTAACTGAAAAAAGGCAATAGGTTGTTCTAGTCCTTCACTAATTGTGTTGCATGAGTATAACATATATAATATCACTTGTGAAGAAGGCATACATGAAGAAATATTTTGTAAAATCAGGGTTGATGAGGGTGGGACATTGACTAATGGCCTAGTTAATGACCTAAAAACTTATTTTACCTTATTAACTCCATGAAAACCCATGATGTTTCTTAAGCATGTGAGTTAGTGGTCTCACTAATTCTATAAATTCGGGTATGAATCTCCTAATAAAGTTAATTTTACACAAGAAATTTTATAATACCTTATTATGTTAGGCAAAGATGAATCAAGTATTTTATCTATTCTTTTAGCATCAATAGAAAGTCCACCTTTTGATACAATATGTCCTAGAAGCCTTCCTTCATGAACTACAAAGATACACTTTTTAGGGTTCAAAGAGACCCCAAACTATCTACACCTATCAAACACCAATCTCAAATGTGTCAAATAATCCTTGGGATCTATTGATATTTTTGTCTCAAAAATATCATTACATCTAATAATCTAATGGATACCCCTTTTGATTTTTATAAAATCGCCTAAAACCACCAAAAACCCATCTTTCCTTTTTACACTGTAGAATCCAGAACTATAGATGCATTTTACACATTTGTAAATGTGAAAATTTCTTGCTAGGCTCTAGATCTTACAAAGTAAATTCCTTACAACAAAGCATAATCTAGAACTTAGTGTGTATTTTGTAAGTTGAAAATGTGAAAAATACATGATGGGCATCCCATCCCTTAAAACATCTGAATCATTGGAATATAGAACTCAAAAACACTTTTAACATTTTTAAATGGGCAAAATGCATGGCAGGATTTAGATATCATAAAACATAAATACCCCCCATCCATAGAATCCAAAACCCAAAGTGCACTTTGTATGAGTGCAAACATGCAAAGTTCTAGATGACTTCCACCTTCCACTAAACTAAGCAATTCATTTCTCATAGAATTTGGACCTACTATAAGTATCTCAAAGTTCTACCACCAACCTCCATTAAAGTAAATTTATTGTAGGGTTTGTTAATAAACTAAGTGAATTTGGGATTTTTTATTATTTGTTTAAATTGTTAAGCAAGTTCTTGAGCTCTAACATTGATCTTCAATCCATGTGCCAATCAATTACCTAAAACTTCATGCCATGAGTGCTAAAATGTATTTCACATGATTTTTTCCTATTTCATGGTACTTTCCTTGTGTTTTTTCTTCCATTTTTTCTTTAATTTTGAAGCTTTTTTAAGAGATTTACATTTCCTATAAAGTTTTCCAAATTTAATTTTCTTTGAGTTAGCTGGTTAGGGTTTTCATATGAGTTATCAATTTGAAGGTTGTGTTGTGTGTTTTTCAAAGTCACAGCCTAGGGTTGATCTAGGGCTTTATAGGGTTTATTAAGGTTTTTATTTTCCAAAACATTTGATTACCTAAAAATCCCTTAGTCAATTCTTCAAATATTTTATAGTCACTCAGCCACGAGAATATTCCATAAAATATACCAATTTAAAAAAGTATATAATATTGTTTGCATATACCTCTAAGGTCCTCACAAAAATTAGACTTGCCTCAAGCACCCTAGACCCTTATGGGTTTTAGCATTGCTCTAGACACCTTTGATTCCTGCAAGCTTCTAATTCCTTTATAGAGAGTGGACCTACTCTAGACACCTCTCATCCTCATGAAAGTCTACATTACTTGAAACACCTCCTACCTCTATGGAACTTTCACCTACTTCAAGCACCTCCAAGTTTCATTGAATATTTGAATTGCTTTAAATACCTAAAAATCCTACCAACTTTCACAGTTGGTTTCTCATAAGTAATAACCTTAGTTTTCATGTCTCCTAAGGAAATTAAGTTCAAATCCAAAGGCCCTAAAGTGACTCCCAATTTGGATTCTAATGTTGTATAAATAACAAATACTGATTTGGGTCACATTGACCTAGGAGATTTTTGGGCTCAGATAGGCATAGATTTTAAGAATGATTGGGTCCAAATTATTTATGACTCTAGCCTTCCATAAGATGTAGCCTTCCCATTATTAGTTCAGATCCCAAATTTGGTGCTTATAATGGCCCAACAATATGATCCTGATAGAAGAGAGGTCTACAATGAGAAAGGGGACAAAATTATGAATATAGACCCTGACTTCTTCAACTTAGTGTTTGTAATCCCATAATTTGAAAGTTAACTGGATATAACTTCATAGACATCTAAAAAATTATATGAGCATAAATGAGATGGGTGTCAAACTATAATTATAAAAAATGGCTCAAGTCCCCCAAGCATTCCTCTACCAAGTTACCAAAGACTATTTATAGGCCTAATTTCATTGCTGAAGTAGGGGACATTATCATACTATTGTATCATGTCACTGGTAGTCTTGATGCTAAGTGTTTTCAAGATTGAATTTACTAGTACATCTAGGTCATCTGATAGAATAATCAATACATTTATTAGGCCCAATTAATAAGTGATTCCCTCCATAAGAAATTATTGAAGGTGCAAATAATGTGCAAGTTTTATATGAAATCCTACATTATATACATGCTGGCCAAAGGGAGATTGTTCCCAGGCCTCAACAGAGTTTCAGAGGAATTAAATAGAGTATATAACTACTACCTTGACCTCACATTAGAGGCTAGTAGGTATCACTTTAGGATGCTTTCATCTATTGCATCATTATCATGTTTGATAAGGAACTTGGGAGAACAAGGTTCTCAAAAGTAATGGTGGATGAAATTAGTAAATGGGGATCCTACTTCATATAGTTCCCCACCTTTTCTTACATCAAGGAAGCTAAATTCAGTGGTTATCCTTACACACTTCCTAGATATATTAGTGATAAATGGGCACTAATGTAATTGGTCAGGTATCTTGTAGAGACACATAATCTCCTCTCTAATAAGCATAAGGTAGGGATAAATTTCCCAATTTATATTGGTTGATACATATGTCAATCCCTCTTTAAGGCCAAGTGTGTCAAGGCTAAAATATGCCAGATGACACTAAAAACTTTAGAATCTAGACCTTATTTTGATGTATATGGCAAAAAATAAGCACATTGGAGCTTGTTACATATGATCATGTGTCATAATATGAGGATTATTGGGAATATTATGATGATGAGGAAGTAGTCAGAATGAGAGATTATTATAATATGTCTATTCAACAAATTAAATATTATGATCTGGCACCATTTCTGGATAACCTAGTAGATGATGATGCTAGAGTAGACCCGATCTATTATACTCAAGTCATCACACAACCCCTTCCACTAGTAAAGTGGTTAGATCTAGAGTTTATGTCTCTATTTGATAGAATGACCCATGTAATTAATAGAACTATCAATTGGCTAAGAAGTAAGGGAGTATAAATCACAAGGGAAATAATTGGGTTCAGAGAGAATATTTTAAAGATTAAGATAGAGGGGATTACTCCATTAGAAGAGGGCCCAAGAGAATCATCAAAGGAGCCTACAAAGAATAAAAATACTAAGACAAAGAAAGGGGAATCAAGTAGCATGGATGAAGCTATAGAGAAACCAATATATCTTTCATCTAAACATATAATATAATCGTAATCTTCCATAGCTTCAATTCCTATGATTATCATAGTGACAACACCCATCTCTGTTGTTCTTCATCCTCTTACCTACATTAATCTATAGGTTTCAACACCTCCTCCTCATGCTTCTACTCCTATAATATATCAGGTTTTAGTATCTCTAATTTCCACTCCACCTCTTACTTCCACTCCCCCTACATTTGCAATTTTCACTTCACCTTCCATTTTAACAATAATAATCCAAGTGCAACTAGCATAATTAAGTCAAGTGGATACTCAATGTCCCCATCAGTAGAATCTCAAGTTTTTTCTCCACTTTCCCTTCCTCTAATTTCATCTTCCCCTTTTATTTGATTCCCTCTTTCCATTTCATTTATAATCCTTTCCATTTCATCCCCATTAATTTCCAGCACCACCCAATAGTATAAAGCTATGGACTTAGGCATCCTAACTTTAGTAATGTAGGCTACCCCAACTCCTAAGGTAAGTACTATTTCAATTTAATCTACACTCACTTTCCTTACATCACCAACCCTAATTTGTCTTATGCATCTCATTGATTCAATTAATGATTTGCCTTCCACCCTTCCCCATGTTCCTAAATTCACCATCCCTATGTCTATTCCATCATCCACACCTATAATAGACATAGTTACTTGCATTACCTTTGCATCTTCCACTTCCACTATTAACACAACACCTTCATTAGATATTGGAGTAACATGGGTGCTTGATGCAAACATTTATTTGTAACTTGTTGATGAAAGTGAACCTTCTCAATCAACTCCTAAGAAACTAATAAAACATCTACCCCCGAGTCTACAATTGTCACAGTGTTTGCTATTGTAGCTACATCAACTATTAATTCTTTGGTTATAGTGTCAAAATAGTAAGAGGTTACCCCTAGTTGGCTATCCCAATCAGTGGTAAAGAAGAGGAAACAAATGGTTGATCCTAGAACTTTAGACTTTGGTCTCTCAAAGGTCAAGAAAAAGTTCAAACCTATTCCTAAGACCTTTTCCAAGTTATTAAATGATGAAAAGGGAGAAATTTATGTTGAAATTTTAGTCCTCCCACTGGATAAATCAAAATAAAATCTTATGGTGTGGGATTACTAGATTTCTAAAATTCACCTTGGACAGTTGAGAAGAAAGAGGCTCAAACATGATGTTCAATCTGGCATCAATTCTCTCTTTGAAAGGATTTATCATGACAATAGCATAAAGGATGAATTAAATATAAAGGTGTAGAAACTTATAGATACACTAAAATAATATACATAACTAAGTGAATCATTACAATAGCCATAAGTAGTGCAGCCAATCAGTCAGTTTTCAAATCAAGATTCCATTAATTCAATTTGAGAAATGGCTCATATAGAAAGGGATACAAAATAATTGTTATATAAACTAATCACTAAGGAAAATAAGGTCATTAAATAAATGATGGACCACTATGAAATACTTATAGAGAGAAATAATACCTTGAAAGATTAGGTTAATACATATGAATAATAAATTCAAACTTTGAACTTGTATTATCCCAAATTAATAGTTGTAAAATTAATTGATATGGATACCCTTGTTGTTGAGAATATACTAAAAAATAATTCTAAGCATGAGTAACTACACAAGGTTGCTCAATTTTGAATAAGAGTACTAATAGATTCTGCTCACCAAGCCAAGATGGCACATGACAAGGTGATTGATGTATTATATGATATTGACAGGATGATGAATACAATGTCATGCCAAATAGTAGATAATGAAAATAGTCTCCATCAAGTGGAAGAGGTCCAAAATAAGTTCAAATAAATATTTGGGAAAGAACTTACAAAGGACACAGTCTTCACCCTAAGTTCTATCCACCACTTTCTCAGGTATGAAAGAGCAAGTGAAAAGATGAGAATGGAAATGCAAGGAATAATGACTTTCAAGAAATAATTATTTGATGTTCAAGCATATTGTGTTACATCTAATATCTACTCTTGTGGGCTAGATCCAAAATGAATATAAGAAATTTTCAAATCTTTTGATGCATATGTTGAAAAACTACAGGCCAAGAATGATAAGAAGGATGAAGAGATTTTAGATATTGATTAATATCTCTTTGTTGAATATTTTCAAATATTATATTATCATTTGTAATTTTGTAAGTTGTAATAATGAAAAAATAGTTATTTTTTATAACTCTTTTTGAGAAAGAGAAAACATATTTTATACTTTAGATTTTTTGATAATGTGAAAGTTGTAGAAAGCATGATTGCAAATTAAACTTTCCATTTTTACAAGTATAAAATGCTAAAACTATAAAATCATGAATTATAAATTGAAAGGTTCATTTTGACAAAGTGATTTGACTCAAAAGTTGTAAAAGTATCAATTATATTTTGCAAGTTAGGGTATTGCATAAAAGTAACTTAGATTTTTTCAAATCTATCTTTTATTTTAAAATGTCATTTTCTATTTGGGCACCACCCATTTGACATGAAGAGTTATTCTCAATTGTTAAAGATGAAGAAGCATTTCATGGAGATCTTTTAGTTCTATCCATGTCATGCCACACCATTCTACACCAAGGATCATTCTTAGCTCTTACATGCCATTTTCCAACTATTCTATAAGTCCAAGATGCTAGATATAAAAGAACTCACCTTTTTTTGCATGAAGATTCCAGATCTGCATGGTCTCTCTTACTAGGTGTTCAAGTTTGACAACTACATCTCATCTATGAGATATTTTTGTATAAAGATGGGTATAACTTGTGGCCCAAATCATCTTTTTGATAATATAAGATATAGTTTTTTCATTTTGAATGTATTTTATACATAATATAACCTTTGGGGTAGAAATAAGTTAAAGATTTGCCTTTTTTGTTTGAGAAATCTCTATGTATGTAGGTTATTTGAGTATTTTTGGAAGTTTTATTTATTATTTTAGTCACAAGAGATTCATTTTTGGTATTCTTGACCTTATGAAAATATTATTTGATTAAAATAAAGAATTATTTTCCATTTTGTAAGAATAATTAAATATTATCCCTAATTTTTGATTTGTATGAGTTTGTGTTGAACCCATTTCAATATAATTCTCTTTTCCATTATGTTCATCAAGAAAGTATTAATACCCACTAAGATATCTGGTGCAATCATCATTTTAAGTTTCATAAAGTTTTATTTTTTTCCTTTTCCCCATCAAAAATTTCATTTTAGAAGAAAAAGACACTAAAAGAGAAAAATTTCCATAGAAATGGTATTCTACTAGTTGCATCAAATATAGTGAAAGGAAGATAGGCTTTTCTAGAGATTAATCTCAATATTCCAAAGTCCCACAACTTATAGTTTGTCCCATTATATCATTAGGTGTTGCATGGTGAGTTATTCTACATCAAAATCAGTGTAAAACTTATGTGATAATAGTTTTTGGCACGCTTGATGGGACCCAAAAATTATAATAAATTGGTGTTTTTTGTGTTAATCATTGCATGAGCTTTAAATGCATTTCAAAGGAACCTGGTGACTCCACTGGTTTATAGTTTTAGGATATCAAGGGTTACACATGTTAAGCCAAAAAATGATATCAACTACAAAAGGTTAAAAGGCTAATTTTTTAAAATTATCATTTTCACTTAAAAAGAGATCAAAATTAGTTGTACCTCATTATAAAGTTTATTTGGAAAATTTATTTGCATCCCCTATATGTAATCATATTCTCATCAATTTTGTTCCTCCTACAATGGCCAAAACTTTTGTATCCTTTAGTGGGGTGGCCCTCTCTATTTGGCCTAATATGATGATATACCAACCTCAACCTTAAAAATCCAACTATATTTCACTATAAAAACCTCCACTACTCCCATGGATCACATATAATATGTTTTTAGTCTATGCACCATCCATAATGTTGTACAAGAGAATGTTGTAATTAGGCTTTTAGTCTCCTACTTTAGGGGTAAATCTTTGCAATGTCAATTTTGGGATGATTTAGGCCTCACAATATGTGCCTATTTCAAAGATATGAGTGACTACCTTTCATTGGTTGAATAGTTAATGACAATTCAATGGCCTCCTTATGAGCTCATGATGGATTTCAATTTATGCTTCTAGAAGACATGAAATATAATTCCAGTACTCATCAATCTAACTAAAAAAAATGTTTTCCTATATTAATTGAGATACCTAATTAGTGATATAGCTATTATTATTCAATTTATGGGTGGCACCACACTCCCCATTGCTTATGAAATCATGATAAGGAGATAGAACTATTTGATTGAAGCTAAAAAAATTACCCCAAGACCACAAATGCCTCTATTTTTAGAGATATATCCTACACCACCTATACTTGACCTAATTCCAACTATGAGCAAGGCACCAACTTTGACCCCCACTCCCTGAATTACATGAGGTTAAATCACTACTTAAGAGTTTTGGTAATGATTTAGTAGCTATGAAGAGGTAACAATCTTAGAATTATAAACCTTATCAATAGGCTAACCCAACATATTAGCCCAAAAAACAACCATATCAAGGAGATAGGTAATAATACTAATGCAATCAGAAACTACAAGGTTAAAACACACAACTAAAACCCTTAAATTTTTATGCTTTACCTGCACTGAGTACTTATAAATCTATTATACCTATTTAGAATAACTTGGTTCAAGACTATGAATGGTTTTATCCCTATTCGAAGCTGCATAATTAGACTACTTAACCTAATGGCATCATCGGTCAAACTTTGATAGTGTAAGGCATGACAAGTATATAAGGATAACAAGAAGAGTCCATTTCCTAACAAATGGACACACAATAACTTACTCAAGGAGAAGCTACTCTTCTAAACTAATAAGAAGAACACTTTTATGGAGTAAATTAGGAGGAGAAATTTTTTAATGGTGGAGGTCTAGTGGTAGCAAATACATGATCAAATAACAGATCAATCAAGAGTGATCAACCCCCCAAGACCAAATAAGCTTTAACTTCTAAGGTTGTATCAAAACTTGTAAAGAACAACACATTACAAAGGCCACCCTTTGTACCCACTAGTCGACCCAAAGCAAAATTACCTACTCTAAATATTATGAAAGAGGATACAACTCCAACAAAAAAATCAGTCAAAGGTTGGTAGTATCCCTTTTAACATTGTTGAACAAATGTAAAGGACTAATCTGAATGTCACTATGTGGGATGCGCTATCGATACTAGTACAAAGAGATCTACTATAAGAGGCCTTAAAGAATTTTCAAATAAAAGATAAGCCTCTAGCTAAAGGGCCTAATTCTAAAATTAATTTATGTCAACCACAAACTGAAGTTAATATGGGAAAAAGTGGTAAGCTTCCCTTTTTCTATCTCTCATTAATAGTTGGGAAGCATTTAATTCACAATTACATGGTAAATTCAAGTGATAGTAGTTTTGTTATGCCAAAGAAGATAGATGATGCACTTATCATAAAATATACACCTATAAATAAGGGAGTGGTTCAATTTGATGAAACTGCTATTCAAATAGTAGGAATAATAAAGGATTTAAATCTCACTATCCATGCTTGTCCTAGTTTATCAATCAGTCAAGATATTTTACTTATTGATCTTCCACCTTATCTTGCCATTTTCCTTTCAGGAGATTTTATCATGAAAATTCAAGGATATTTGTCTACAAACTGGTCACACATGTTACTTTTAATGAGGTATGGGATAAGAGAAATAATCAGAGCTAAGCCAATATCTAAGGATCATATTTAACCATATACCCCTCCTCCCATAAACATGAATTACATATTTCAAGATCAAGAAGAAGAAACTCATCATGCAGATGCAACCACCATAAAAAATATTCTAGATATTCTCTTAGATATATGGGAATAATCATTCTAGTTTTATCCTTATGACCATGTAGAAGACACTGGGTTGGGTACATATTGCATACATGAGAATGATTTAATCATTCCCAATATCTTAAAACCAGTTGAAGATCTTTAGGGTATATGGTAATAAATTTTTTATGGTTCAAGAAGAAAAATTGGAGTAGGTGCAAGTGTTGTCTTGATCTATCCTTAAAAGAAGAGTCATTTTTAATATTTTAGACATTAGTTTAGCTACATTAATAATGTAGATAAATATGAAGCCCTGATTTGAGGACTGCAATTGGCTAAAGAAAGAAGAATAGAATCCTTATAGATATTTGGTGATAGTGAAATTATTGTTCACCAAGTAAGATCTAGAAGCATGACTAAGAACAACTTATTGAGATATTATAAACATAGGTTATGGGACCTATTTGAATATTTCATTTCTCTAAATATTCATGTAGTACCAAGATCACAAAATGATGTTAATTGTATGGCCTCAGTGGGCTCCCAATATAACTTACCTAAGGAAATAATCAAAGAAAATAGCCAACATGTAAAATTTGTGTTAAGATCATCTATTCCTAACAATGTCACTAACTTTCAAGTCTTTGATAATGACCAACAAATTATAATATTCTTGAGAGAATAATCTAAATTCTTAGATAGGAACCAACCTAAGATCTAGGATTAATATGAGGATCAGATCATCCATCTAAAGATGAACAAGTTACTTATGGGTCTTATTACATTTGATAACATCTTAAATTTAGATGACCCACTAAAAGGTGAGAAAAATAATATATTGGTCAATGAAGAAGACTATGAGCTAGAGGCCATCATAGAAGGAAAAACCCTAAACTTAAGGAAGGTATTTAATGACTCTGAGAAATAAAATTTTATAAAATTGTGCTAATAATTTGATGATAATTTTGCCTATATTTATCATGATTTAATATGTTTTGACCCTAGCTTATTCCAACATACAATAGATTTGGATCCAAATACTAAGCCTATTAGACAAAAATAGAGGCCCATTAATCCAAAGATAAAACCCCTGCTAAAAAATGAACTCTCTAAATTGATAGAAGTAAATATAATTTTTTCAATTAAGCACTCATTTTGGGTTGCTAATCTGGTCCTCATCAGAAATAAAAATGGTAAAATCATGTTGTGTATGGATTTTAGATACCTGAATAAAGCATCCCTAAAGGATCACTATCCTCTCCCATTAATGAAGCAAATTTATAAACTGTAGTAGGATCTAAAAGGCTTTCCCTTCTAGATGGTTATTCTAGATATAACCAAATCTTGGTACAAGAGTCAGACCAATACAAAACTAACTTCATAAAATGGGGCACATATGCATACATAAATATGCCATTTATTTTGGAGTAACATTTCAAAGAGCCATGGATATGGCATTTAGAGGGATGATAAACAAAATGATCCTGGTATATCTGGATGATATCACCTTCTACTTAAAGCAAGTTGAAGAACATCTATACCACCTTAGAATTATTTTTCAAAGGTGCAAAGAATACAAGGTTTTTTTAAACCCAAAGAAGTGTGCTTTTATGGTCTATAAAGGGAAACTATTAGGGCACATAGTTTCAAAGGAAAGTCTTGTAATAAACCCAAGAAGAGTTAGTGTTATATTTGCATTATCACTACCAAGCCATAAAAAAGGACTTTAAAGTTTCCTTGGGTAGATTAATTTTGTGAGAATATTTGACCTAAATTTTCCCTCCTTGGTAAAAACCCTCACTATAATGCTTAATTAGGGTGCCATCTTTAGCTAGACACAATATGTAAGAAATAGTTCTTAGGCCATAAAATAAGCTATATCTTAGGCTCCTACCTTGGTCAACCTAAATTATGAGAAAGACTTCATACTTTATGTATTTAGAGGGGAAGAAAGCATCTTAGCCATTCTAACTCAGCATAATTAAGAACAATTGAAACAGTTGATATCTTTCTTTAGCCAATCCTTGAAAGGATATGAGGAGAACTACATTTTTGTGGAGAAGTATGTATATGCCATAATCAAGGCACTCAAAAAATTTAGGCATATGCTCTATAATAATAAAATTTATCTAATGGTAAGTCATCCAAGTGTGAAAGAGTTCCTAAACAACTAGGAGATAAATGAAAAGTGAGTAGGATGGATTAATAAGGTCATGGAATATGATGTAAACATCAAAGTTACAAATTTGGTAAGAGGAAAAGGTTTGTGTGAATATATGGATTATGATAATAAAACTACTAAACCAATTCCCAACGTGATATATGCCCAAAATACATCTTAGCCAACCAACCTACCTACTATCAATAGTTGGATCCAAGATATGACCAACTTCCTATATATTGGTGAGTATATGTATGATCTTCAATAGTCTAAGAAAAGGTATTACAAACTCTAGTCTATTTCTTATGTCCTTATTGATGGAGTACTATTTAGAAAGTATATGAATGGAGTTATGTTAGGATGTATTGAGCATGATCAAGTTCCTAAGGTACTCCAATAATTTCATGATGACCCATCAAGAGGACATTTCTCTACAAGGACCATGACCATCAAACTAATGAAAGGAGGCTATTACTAGCTTGAATTATTCAAAGATGCCCACCAATGTGTAAGGAACTATGAAAAGTGCACTTATTTCACCAACAAGCAAACATTAGCGGCCTATTTAGGTAGATCAACTATTTTACCAATGGGGAATATACTTTATAGTCATGATCAATCCACCATCAATTTTAGGGCATAAATGAGTCCTGACAACAATAGATTAATTCACACAATAGACTGACACAATTTCACTAAAATATGCTATGGAAGAATCAATTCTATATTTTATGGAAAATATAGTATCAAGATTTAGTGTACCCTATACCATTATCTCTGATAATTCTAAAGATTTCATGGGCACACATGTCAATGAATTGGCCATCAAGCACAATATGTATCTGAGCACTTTTTTTAATTATTATCTTCATGGTAATGGCTTGGTTGAGTCAACCAACAAGAACCTTATCAAAATTATCAAGAGAAAAATAGAAGATAACTAAAGATCTTGGCATACAAAGTTGAAATCAACAATTTGGGATGATAGGATCACCCCTAAGAGAGCCATAGGTAATTGACCTTTCATGTTGGTATATGGAAGAGGGCTCAAGTCACACTATCAATTGAACTACCATCTCTAGAGCTCAATAACCATTTGGACTTGATTGATAATGATGAAATTATGGTGACATTGGCTAAGCTCATGGAACTTTAAGAAATCAAGAACAAAGTAATAAAGTTTTTGGAAGCTAATTAGGCCCAAACCAAGAAGACTTTCAACAAAAAGGCATTTGAAAGGAACTTTAATGAAGGAGATATGGTACTCAAATGGGATATAGATAGGGATAAACTAGACAAGCATACCAAATTTGATTTGATATGGAGTGACCCATACATTATAACTTAGTGTAAAGGAGCTAATGCATTCCAACTCTCGAAGCTTGATGGAGAAGAACTGCCTATCCCAATCAATGGGATATACCTCAAAACTTGCTTTTGAGGTAGGAAATCATTATGAAAATTTTATATTTTGTATATAGTAGGGTTAGTTGTGTCTTTGAATAAGTAATTTTGCATAGGTAAACTCAATAGGGGTTTTTGTTTCCTTAGTTGGCATTGTTTTTCTTTGTTTTGTTTATCTATGTTTTTCTTATTTTGTCATGTCTAGGCAACTTCCAGTCCATTCTTACCCAAGTTAAAGTTTTTCAAAGGCATAATTAAATTTATACCCAATGTCTAGAAGGCTATGGGATTGAAACTGATTCGCAGATAATCATCCCATAGAGGTTGCCAAAAATGTTGATATTTTTGTCTCAAAAATATCATTACATATAATACCCTAAGGGAGAACCATTTGTTTTTTTATAAAATACCCTAAAACCACCAAAAACCCATATTTTTATTTTTCACTATATAATCCATAACTTTAGATACATTTTACACATTGTAAATGTGCAAAGTGTTTATTGGGCTCTGGATCCTATAAAGCAACTACCTTCTAACACAGTGGAATGTAGAACTCATCATACATTTTGAAAGTTTTAAACATGAAAAATGCATTATGGGATCCACATCCTACAAAGCATTTAAACTGATGGAATCCAAAACTCAACAAACACTTTGCACATTTATAAATGTGCAAAATACATGGTAGGATCTAGATCTTACAAAACATAAATACCCCCCATGTGTAGAATCTGGAACCTGAAGTGCACTTTGCACATTTACAAATGTGTAAATTTTTTGGTGAGTTATACCTTCCACTAAACTAATACATTCATTTCCTATAGACTTGGTACCTACTCTAAGTTCTACCACCAACCACCATTAAAGAACATTTATTGTAGGGTTTGTTATATAAACTAAGTGAATTTAGGGATTGTTTATTATTTTTTTAAACTACTAAGCAAGTTCTTGAGTTATAACATCAACCCTTGATCCATGTACCAATCAAGTACCTACAACTTCATGCCATGATTGACAAAACATCTTCCATGTCATTTTTTCCTATTACACGATACTTTCTTTGTGTTTTTTCCACCATTGTTTCTTCAATTTGAAGATTTTTAAGAGATTTATGTTTCTTATAATGTTTTCCAAGTTGAATTTTCTTTAATTTAGCTGGTTAGGGTTTTCATTCAAGTTATCAATTACAAGGTTACGTTTTGTGTTTCTCAAAGTCACAACCTAGAGTCAGTTTAGGGCTTTCTACAACCTAGGGTCAGTTTAGGGCTTTCTAGGGTTTCTTAGGGTTTTTATTTTCTAAAATGTTTGATTACCCAAAAAATCCTTAGTTAGTTCTTCAAAGATTTCAAACTCACCAAGACAAGAGAATATTCCCTAGCATATACCACTTTCAAAAACCATACAATATTCCCTTCATATACCTCTAAGGTCCCTATAGACATTGGACTTGCCTCAAGCAACCTAGACCCCCATAGGTTTTAGCATTAGTCTAGACACCTTTAATTACTACAAGTTTCCAAGTCATTTATGGAGAGTGAACCTATTCTCAACACCTCTCATCCCTATGGAATTCAAAATTGGTCACAACACCTTATACCTCTATGGAAATTTCACCTACTTCAAGCATCTCCAAATTCTATTGAAGATTTGAACTACTTTAAACACTTGTAAATCCTACCAACTTTCACAATTGGTTTATCCTAAGAAATAACCTCATTTTTCATGTCTCCTAAAGAAATGAAGTTAAAATCCAAATTACTCTAAGTGAATCCTAATTTGGAATCTAATGTTTCAAAAATAATAGATATTGATTTGGGTAACATTGACCTAAGAGATTTTTTGCATTGGATAGGCATAAATTTTAAGAATGATTGGGTCCAAAGTATTTATGAATCTATCCTTCCACAAGCTTCATCCTTTCAACTATCATTTTATATCCTTGATTTGGTACTTACAATGACCCAACACTATGATCCTGATAAAAGAGAAGTCTACAATGAGAAAGGGGAAAATATTCTGAATCTAGATCCTGACTTCATCAATTTAGTATTTGCAATCCCAAAATTTGGAAGTTATCTGGATATAACTCAATAGACATATACACAATTTTATGAGGATAAATGAGATGGGTGTCAAAAAAAAAAAAAAAAATAGTGGCTTAAGTCCCCCAAGCATTCCTCTACTAGGTTACCAAAGACTATGTATAGGCCTACTTTCATTGATGAAGTAGAAACATTACCATACTATTGCACTGGGTCACTGGCAGTCCTAATGCTAAGTGTTTTCAAGAGTGAATGTACTAGTACATCTGGATCATCTAACATAATGATCAATACATTCATTGGGCCCAATTAATAAGTGATTCCTTCCACACAAAATTATTGGAGGTATAAATAACATGAAAGTTCTACATGAACTCCTACATTATACATATTTTGGCCAAAGGGAGATTATTCTTAGGCCTCAACACAATTCTAGAGGAAATAAATAGAGTATATAACTACTACCCTAACATCACATTGGATTCTAGTAGGTAACACTTGAGATGAGTAAATGATGTTTTCATCTATTGCATCATTATCATGTTTAACAAGGAAATTAGGATAATAAGGTTATCAAAATTAGTGGTTGATAAAATTAGCAAATGGGGATCCTACTTCATATAGTTCCCCACTTTTTCCTACATCAGGGCAAATAGATTCAATAGTTGTCCCTACACACTCCCTAGATATGTTATTGAAAAATGGGCTCTAATGAAATTGGTCAAACAACTTGTAGAGATACACAAGCTCCTCTCTAACTGGTACAAGGAAGGGATACATTTCCCATTTATATTGACTGATAAACATGTCAATCCCTCCTTAAGACCAAGTGTTTTGAGGCCAAAATATGCCATATGATACTAAAAAATTTGGACTGTAGACCTTATTTTTATGTATATGGTAAAATCACCATCACATTGGCACTTACTACATATGTTCATGTGCCATACTATGAGGATTATTAGGAAGATAGTGATGATGAAGAAGTAGTCATAATGAAAGATTATTCTAGGATGTCCCTTCAAATCAAAGATTATGATCTAGCACTAGTTCTAGATGACTTGGTAGATGATGATGCAAGAGTGGACCCAATATATTATACACAAGTCATCAAACAACCCCTTCCACCAGTAAGGTGGTTCTTTCTAGAATCTTTATCTCTATTTGATAGAATGGCCCATGTAATTAATAGAACTATCAACTAGTTGAGAAATAAGGGAGTACAAATCAAAAGGTAAATAATTGGGGTTGGAGAGAAGCTTTTAAATCTTGAGATAAATGGGGTTAATCCATTAGAAGAGGGCTTAGGATAATCATTAGAGGAGCCTAAAAAGAAGAAAAATAAAAAGAAAAATACTAAGGCAAAGAGAGGGGAATCAAGCAACATGGGGGAAGCTATAGAGAAACTAATATATCTTTCATGTAAACATATAATAGTAGCACAAGTTTTTACATATTCAATTCTTATGACTATCATAGTGACAACCCTATCTCTATCATTCTCCCTCCTCCTACCTACACTAATTTAGAGGTTTCAACACCTCCTCCTCTTACTTCTCCTCCTCCAATAACTTAAGTTTTAGTCACTCAAATTTCCATTCCACCTCTTACCTTAACTCACCCTACATCTATAGTTTCCACTTCACCTTCCATTCCAACCACAACAATCCAAGTGCAACTAGCACAATGGAGTCAAGTAGACACTCAAGGTCCCCCATTAGTGGAATCTCAAGTTTCCACTCCAGTTTTATTTCTTCTAATTTCACCTTCCCCTTTCATTTCATTCACTCTTTCCATTCTATTTATAATCCCTTCCATTTCATCCCCATTATTTTAGAACACCACCAAATAGTACAAAGCCATGGACTCAATCATCCTAACTTCAGTCCCATAAGCTACCCCAACTCTTGAGGTAAGTATTATTTCACATTCATCTCCACTCACTTTCTTTACACCACCAACCTTGAGTGGTCGTACACATCTCATTGATTAATTTAATTCTTTATATTCCACCCTTCCCCTTATTCCCATATTCAAAACCCATGTGTCTATCCCATCGTCCACACCTCTAATAGACATAATTTATTTCATTACCTCCACCTCTTCCACTTCCACTTATTCTACAACACCTTCATTAGAGATTGGAGCAACATGGGTGCTTGATAAAAACATTGATTTACATTATATTGATGAAATTGAACCTTCATAGGCACCTCCTAAATAACTAATAGCATCTACCCAAGAGGCTACAATCATCATAGTGTCTACTAGTGGAGCTATATCAGTTGTTGATTCTTTGATGGCAATGTCAAAATAGTAAGAGGCTACCCCAAGTTGGCTATCCCAATCAGTGTGAAAGAAGAGGAAACAAATGGTTGATCCCATAAATTGAGACTTTTGTCTCTCAAAGGTTAAGAAGAAGTCCAAAACTCCTCCCAAGACCTTCTCCAAGGTATTCAATGATTATAAGGGTGAAAGGTATGTTGAAATTGTAGTCCCCACACTGGATAAATCAAAATAAAATATTGTGGTGGGGGATTACCAGATTTCTAAAATTCACCTTAGATAGTTGACAAGAGAGGGGCTCAACCATGATGTATGATATGGCATCAATTGTCTCTTAGAAAGGATTGACCATGATAAGGCCACCAAGGATGAATTAAAGAGAAATGTCAAGTAGCTTACAGATGCATTAAAATAATTTACATAGCCTAGTGAATCATCAAAATAACCATAGGTAGTGCATCTAATCAATCAGTTTTTAGATCAAGCTTTCATTAATTTAGTCCAAGAGATGGCTCATATGGGAAGGGATATAAAAGAATGGTTAGAATAATTAATCACTAATGGAAATAAGGTCATTGTACCAATGATCAACCACTATGAAATAATTAGAGAGAGAAAGAATAGTTTGAAATATCAGGTCAATAAATATGAAGGAGAGATTTAGACTTTGCACTTGTATTATCCCACATTAACAAGTATAAAATCAATTGATATAGATACCCTTGTTGTCAGGAATATAATATAGAATGATGTTGAGCATGAGGAGCCACACAAGGCTGCTCAATTTTGGATAAGAGTACTAATAGAATTTACTCACTAAGCCAAGATGCCACATGACAAAGAAATTGATGTATTGTATGACATCAATGGGATGATGAACATAATGTCATGCCAAATAGTAGATAATGAAAATAATATCCTTTAGGTGGAAGAGCTATAAAATAAGTTCAAGGAAACAATTGAGAAAGAATCTTCAAAGGACACAATCTTCACCCTAATTTCTATCCACTACTTTCTTAGATATAAAAGACAAATTGATAAGATGAGAATGGAAATGCAGGGAATAAGGACTTTCAAGAAACAATTATTTGATGTTCAAGCAAATTGTGTAGCCTCTAATATCTACTCTTGTGGGTTGAATCCAGAATGGAGGAAATTTTCAAAGCTTTTGATGTACATGTTGAAAAGCTGTAGACCAAGAATGATAAGAAGGCTAAAGAGATTCTAGATATTGATTAATTTCTCTTTATTGAATATTTCTAAATTTTGTAGTGTCATTTGTAATTTCATTTGAAAAAAAATTGTAAGTTGTAATTGTGAAGAAACAACTATTTTTTATAACTTTTTTTGAGAAAAAGAAAACATATTTTACACTTTATATTTTTTGATAATATGAAAGCTATAAAAAGTGTGATTCCAAATTACACTTTCCATTTTGACAAGTATAAATTGCTAAAAGTGTAAAATCATGAATGGAAAATTACAAAGTTCATTTCAACAAAGTGATTTGACTTAAAAGTTATAAAAGTTTGACTTGTATTTTTCAAGTTAGGGTTTTGCATAAAAGTAACTCCAATTTATTCAAAGTTATCTTTTATTTTGAAAAGTCAAGTTCTATTTGGGTGCCACCCATTTTTCATGAAGAGTTATTATCATTTGTTGAAGATGAAGAAGCATTAAATGGAGATCTTCTAGTTCCATCCATGCCATGCCATGCCACACCATTCTATGCCAAGGATCATACACATCTCTTTCATGACATTTTCCAACTATTCTACAAGTCCAAGATGCTAGATATAGAATAACTCACCACTTTTTACATGAAGAATCCAGATCTACATGGTTTCTCTTATTGGGCATTCAAGTTTGACAACTACATCTCATATATGAGATATTTTTGTATAAATATGGGTAGACCCTATGGCCCAAATCATATTTTTTCTATTATAATATATTATTTATACATTTTAAATGTATTTTCTACAATCTATAATGTTTGGGATAGAAATGAGTTGAAGATTTACCTTTCTTGTCTGAAAAATCTCTATATGTGCCAGTTATTTGAGTATTTGTGTAAGTTTTGTTTCTTATTTATCATAAGAGATTAATTTTTGGTATTCCTTCCCATATGAAAAATATTGTTTGATTAAAATAAAGAACTCCTTTCCCTTTTTTGAGAATAACTATTTATTGCCTTTGGTTTCTCATTTGTATGTGTTTGTGCTAAACGAATTTCAATATAATTCTCTATTCCATTGTGTTCATCAAGAAAGTATTAATACCCACTAATATATATGGTTCAATCACCATTTTAAGTTTCATAAAGTTTAATTCTTTCCCTTTTCCCTGTTAAAAATTTTAATTTAGGAGAAAAAGACACTGAAAGAGTAGAATTTCCATAGAATTGGTATTCTACCAGTTGCATCAGATATAATAAAAGGAAGCTATTGTTCTATAGAGGTTAACCTAGATTTACCAAAGTCCCATGGCTTAGAGGGTTTACCATTTTATCATTAGGTGTTTCACGGTGATCTATTCCACATCAAAACTAGTGCAAAACTTATGTGATAACAAGATCTTTAGAAAACAAAGTAATATCATCAAGATAAATGAGTGCCATCTCATTTATAAACCCTTGAAAAGCCACATAAATTTCCATTTATAAGGTAACCCCTACATTAAATAGTCCAAAATGAATTTTCTTGTATGCATAAATACCCCACTTAATTGTGAAGGAAGTCTTGTATTAATCTTGTTCCTTCACTAATATCTGGTTATATCTGAAGTATCTATCAAGTAGGGAAAACCTTTGTGAGCCTAGAACTATATCTATAATTTTGTCCATATATGAAATAGGGTAGTGATTTATTAATGACACCCTATTGAAATCTTTGAAATCCACACAACTTTATCTCCCCATTCTTCTTCCTCACTAGTACAAGATTTTCCACCCATGTAAAATGTTTGATGGGAAAGATTATGTTTGACTAAATAAGCTTTGTTAATTCCTTCCTCATAAGGATTTAAACCTTGGGGTTAATTGGTCTTTGATTTTGCCTCACATTTTTGGAATTTTATTCTAACTCTATGGTATGTTAATCTAACTTAGGATCAAACCCTTTCAAGACATGATATTCCCATGAAAAAACATCCATAAATTCTTTGCATAATGTTATGAATGCTTCCATCTCCTCTTTGGTATTCAAATTTTCTAGTTTGATTAGTTTATCTTCAAATATAAAAAATTGTTCATAATGTTCATTTTTAGTATATATGCTTATCTTATCTTTCCTCAACTAGTCATCTTCATTAAATATGATTTCTAATGTTACCAAGCCCTTAGGCAGCTTAATTGACTTCAATTGGAAAATCTTGTCCTTATATTGATGTTGTAACCTATCTTGATTTTTTATATCAAAGTTATACTTCATGTTGTAGGAAACAAACAATTTATTTATCACTATCAAATACTTTCCAACTTACCTCATTATCAGGGAATGAGGGCCTGCATACCACTTTAATTTGGGACTAATATTTGGTGTCCTTGAGCCCATCAACTATATCATATTGTTATCTAATAGTAGTTAACTAGTCTATATGTTGATTGGATCCTCTAGGAATGGACAGATTTTCAAAAGATTGTAAGTCCTTGAAGAGGTCCCAAACACTATGTTTATAGGCCATCAAGAGTGGATTCTTGGATGTAATTATTTCTCTTACCTATTGTACTAAAAATTAATTGTCTCCCTTCATTTTTATAAGTTTAATACCTCTCTTCCTTTCCCATTATGGATCATGAATGAGGGCCTCATATTCTATAGTATTAGAGGTGTAACTAAATTGGAATATTAGAGAATAATACTACCTTTAATTGAAAGGAGATACAATCATAACACCTACCCCACTCATTATTTGATCTAGATCCATGAAAAAATAAATTCCAAACTCTTTCATGCTCTTGTGTTGTGTTAATGATACTTGGTATTATGGCACCTTCTTCATGCATGCCATACATACCCAAACCTAATTCTTCATTATTTTTTATAAGGATCATAACCATGATTATCTAATACCCACTCATCATGGAGAAAGTCTAATATACTTTCAAGTGGTTCAAAAGGTTTTTGGTCATTAAAGTGTTCATCTTCATCCAAGATAGAGTAATTAACATTTGATATGTTGTGCATATAAGGTTATAAATGGAACCTATAAATAGGTTCAGACCTTATGGTAACCTTTGTCCCATACCTGGTTCTAAAAAACATATAGGACCAATCATAATAGAGATACCCTCATATTTTGGTAATGAAATCCCTAGACAAATACAAGGTAAAGTAGGGGGAAGATCAACTACTATCACATATTGAGATATATTATAATTAGGACAAGTAGAAAATATGATATTAAGGTTTTTAAGGACACCTATGGTCTTGATAGGAGACCCATCCAATTATAAAATCCCTTTTTCATTAGGCTCATTCTTAAGTCCTAATTTATTTTTTATCTACTTAAGAATGATAGAAGTGTTAATCATATTATCAATCATGTAATTATATACAAGGGAATCACCTATGATGACTAAAAGATAAAAGAGGGATGGTTTAACTACTTTTGGTGCTTAGTGCTCATGAGGTTGACTAGAATTATTAAGGACTGCACTTACCTTTTCTTCAGATTTGTTTAAAACATGGAGCTTGGAGAGCACTTCTTGTAGGAGATCCTTTTGGGCTAGAATAAGTAATGTGTCTCATATATGAATAGAGACATGGACCTTCTCCATCTGATCAACAATTCTAAGATGATGATTGGCTACCTTGAACTATAACTTAGGATCAAAAATGTTTCCTAAAGCTTGTGTAAACTATGTTATGAAAAGACCTTTCTGATTCTACCCTATCCTATCTTGAATTTGATGAGTTGATGGTGACTTATGAGATGCCTCTTCAGTAGTAGTTTATTAAGGTGGTTGAGAATGTAAAGTGGCTACCTTTTTTAAATCCCAAACCATCACTAACTACCCTTCTTTTCGCCCTTGTGTGAGCTGCAACTGAGTTATCTACTTTATCTATATTCTGACCTAATTAGTTTCCTCATGATTAAAGGAATGTCTACCTTCTTATAAGTTGAAAAAGTTAGTTTCATAGGGTGTTTTGATTCCACTTACTCCTTGCTAGATTAAAACCTTATCTTGAGTCATAAAAGGAGTGTCCCCATGTAGTATAAGAGGAGCTTCCTTGTGTTGTGAAGGTGGTAAATTATCATGTGGTGGAAGAGTAGGACCTTTTTGCATGAAGGATTTTTCATCCACTCCACCACTTAAAGCCATTTCAATATCATTTCATTTCCCCCATTGATTAATCCATTGATCTTCTTGAGCATAATTATTTTGATTTAGAACCAAGGGTCTAGAACTACTGGAAGCATTAGGATTATAGGCATTATATGGTCTTGCTTATGTAATCTGACCTTGACCCTACTGATTAGGTTGATAAGCAGGTTTGTAATACTAATAGGATTTGTTAGGGGCTTGATAAGGTATGTGAGGTGAGATTTTATTCTTTTACAAAGCCACTATATTTTATTTTGGGCTTTAAGTAACCCCTCTATCTTACCCAAGCTATCCATTTGGATACCATCTGGTTGATCAAGACTAGTTGGGGCTGGTAGTGGAGCAATGGTAGGCACATGGGGCTAGATTTATAGGAATAAAGGCATGGGTCGTCTGAGGATGAGTTTACTTGCTTGTATTAGGTAATTATCAACCCTTATGGCTACTTCATAGGCTTCTAGTAAGGTGCTTCCCCCATTTATTATATCATAACCATCACATCAAAATTTAAAGCTCTCAAATATTACAAGAATGCATAATTAGGGGTGGGCTTGATAAATGTAGGAATCATATATGAGGTTTTCTAAAACCTATAGTTGAATTCTACCATGACTTTATAGGGTGGTATTTTAATTATAGTAAGTTATTCGACCAAAGAGTGATGGTCTCTCTTGTCTTAAAAATGTTTACACAAGTGTTCTCCAAACTCATCTTAGATGTTAATGGATATAGGTGGTAAAATTATATACAACTAGAGTGTCTTACCCTTCAAGGATGTTGTTAATAATCTCATAGACACATTCTCTATGGTTACATTACGTACTAAACATAGATTGAATATGTCTGCAACATGCTTTACATTGGTATTTGAGTTCTCTCCTATGAATCAAGGAAGGATTTTTAGGGCAGCAATAGGTATGCCATCAAATTGATTGATTTTTAATGGGCTTTCACCATTAAAATTCATAAAAGCTTGTCTCCTAGGAATAACCATTTGATGTGTAAAATTTGTAGTAGTATTTATTTGGATAAAAGTAGATTTTTGGCCAAAATTAGGAGAGTTAGGAGGTGCAATATTTGGATTAGATTTGGAATATTTTTTTTCTTATCTATATCCAAAAATAAATCAATAAATTTAGTCTCCTTACCTTTTGAATAAGATCTTGTAACCACTCATGGCATGAAATGTGTTTGCAGATCTACCTCTAAAACCTTTGAATCTTGATGGTATGCTCAAATGTTAAAATGTATGATCCAAGTTCCTTGAATGATCAAGTCCCATAGGGCATGCCAAAACTATTAGCAACCCCAATTGCATCCTCTGAAGAATATTGTTCACTTTTGCTTGAAAACTTAAACTATCATGGGATTGGCCTAAAGGTTTTGGGCTACTTATAGTTAGACTAAACCTCTATCTTATGGGGATAGATCCCCTATTATATCAACTTTGAATTATTCTTCTAAAACTTACTTGTTTTGGGGGTGAAAAGAGATAGAATAAAAATTTAAAATGAAAACCTATACTAGGGATGGTGGTGCACTAATTCTTTAATGATCCTCTCTTAACTTATTATTAATCACACTTGTGAATCTAAACAAAACTAGTTTATTAGCTAGGATTCTTAACATAGACCTAAAAATATGTATTTCATATAGAGGTTAGAAAAAATATTTACAACTCGAAGGTAATAATAATGAAGGTCTATAGGAGACACTACAAACTAACTCACTCTTCAATATAACTTCTATCTCCTAACACTTCATATGACATGTAGAGGATGAAAACATAGAACTAGGTGATGGAAAGGACCTACAAAAGAAGATGAATATCATACTTTTCTACAGTTTAACAATTAAAACACACACTAATACCAATGAAAAAGTCTGCAATAATCTTTTCTTATTAATTCAAGATGCAAGATATAATTTCAATAGAGTTTTATTATACCTAGCTTGAGGGATCACAAATTATGCCTTTAAAACTCAATAGATAGAATACATGGAGAGAATAAGAGGGAGAATGGTGTAGAAGTACCAAAAGAAGTCAAAATATCATAACTTATTCCACATGATAGTTACAACAATCTTTCATGCATTGCAATATTTTCAAAGAGTATCTTTATGATGGTCAAAGTCTATTTTTAGTAACATTTGACCCATGAAAGTTAATTCACACCATATTCATTAAATTACCTCTTTTATCTATTATAATCATTGAATATACACAAATAACCAACTCCCATGAAACATCAACTGACTACCCCTTGTGGGTTAATTATATCTATAAAACCACCAAAAAACCTTCATAAATGCTTATTAATATGGAAATTGATTGAAAAAAGAATAAATTATGGATGTTTCTAGATGTTTCATTAAGCACATATAGTATTTCTATTCCCAAGGGTTCCTCCATGCATAACCTTACTCTTCTTTGAACAATTAGGCCATCTTGACTAAGTTCACAGACTAGATGAATAGTGAAGGCTAGTAGAGGTAATTTAAAGAAAATAAGTGAACACCTCATCATTTGAGGAGGTGAAATAAATCTTAGATAAACATATCCAATGATTTAAAACTCCTTAAACATCTTTTTACCTTGTTTTCTAACCAATTTTATGAAAAAGTGCTATTTTATGATAGGTTCATATAGTTTACATACAACAAAGTACCATGATCATGAACTTATCTAAATGGGAGTTATGAATTAGGTATTCTACAAATGATTTATATCTATTTGGATGTTTTTTCATTCAAATCTCTCTACTCAAGTCCTTACTAGGGTTTTAGAGAGGTTTAAGAGTGCTTAGGACTCTTAACAATGATTCATAGATTCTAGGAGATAAACCTATGAGCTAATTCCCAAAAAATATTATAGACTAAGTCCCACACCTTTTTTAAAATGATTAGCCTCCCATGCAAAATCTCCATATAGTAGTGAGTATGTGAATTTATCACTTGAGGAAGAAACATGCTTTCTAGTAGTTGTAGGTATCTTTAGGTTAGAATGACCAGCCATATCATCTCCCCTATAGCTCAGATTTGATATACACCTCTCAAAAAACTTGATAACATTTTTCATGACTATTTAAGGTGTCTTTATGATCTCATATTGTCTTCTATTCCATCTTCTAAATGACCATGTTTAATGAAGATACTAGACAAGCATATACTACTATAGAGATTTTTGAGTTTTGGATTTAACCTAAGTTTTGACGCTCTTATTTACTATTTTTACCATGAATATCATTTATTAGGTTCCTTAAAATATAAATGTTGGCCCAATCAAGCCTTTGCCATATATCTACATATAATACAATCTTTCATTTGAATACCCAAATCTACCTACCTAAATAACCAATCATGGAGACTCCTATATATGGTTACTTAAAGTCATTTGGGGACTTTAAAACCCATTATATCTCCAAAATCTCATTATATATGTAAATACTCTTCAATCCCTTAGTTATAGGCTCAAATTAGCCTTCTCGGTCCTAGTTTGTACAACATAATCTTTACACATACCAACCAATAGGTTATTATTCTAGACACCTAAAACCAGCCACCAATAACCTCCAACTAGGGTTTAGACCAATTTCTACCAAAATATATAATTTGGTATAAAACACTAAAATGTGATAAATGATGTGAACCTATCATATATAAGTGCTGATTTTGGCCAATGTATCCCTAAATAGGGAGATGCATTTTAGGAGATAACTAACTTTGATTAGATCATTATGAGTTAAAATGATTATTTCACACTTAGGTGTTTTGGATTGCTCTTTTCTACCAAATTTATTGTATGAGACATGTGCCTTTGTTATTCTGTGTTGACAACATCCTAAATGGGATAACGGTTCTGATGCATCTAACATCATATCCTAATTCTAATCCAATCAAATTTTGAGATAATAATATGACATTTTGACTAGTTTGATAAATTTGTACACTAATTACCAAGATTTGCACCAAAATTGATAAATCATGTTTAAGGCTAATTAATTTGAATTAAGAGCTTAAGTTAATTTTCCATGGAATTTGTTGAATATTTTCATTAATATAAATTGAATATGAATAACTACATTATCAAGTGACATCAACAATGGGGTGGCATCCACAAGCCATAAATGTCACAAATATATGATTAAGCCCTTCCATGCCTCTTTATCCCAAATATTTATGAGGGAATTTATTGATTTTGGCCTCCAAAATTGAATGGATTTTTAGCCACACATCTTCATCTTGAGATGGATAATTCAAGTTCATTTTGATAATTTGTAAAAACATATAAATATAAGGCCTCACAACCATACTTTTAATCTTGTATAGTGTAAATTTACCATGCACAGATGATTCTAAAGCCTCATACAATTAGTTTTATTATGCCAAATTATTGAAACAAGTCGAATCCATCACAATTAAAAGGTGATAAGGAGATAAGAAGCTAAAAAAATCCATTGATAAAGACTCTTTGATGCATAAATTGAGAAAGCCACTCTATGAATTATTTGGAAGCTCCAAGGAGGGTTTATTTCATATTGTAGTTGTTTGATTTCATATGTATGTTTGTTACTAAGATCCCCTAGTGTCTAGGCATAGAGATGTCATGTTTGTCAATGTGTTGTTTTCATTTTGAACTAATACTTAATCTAACCCCCTCTATTGAGTCAAATTCCTAGTTCACATAATGACATGCCTAATGGGATTATGCCCTATGAATTTGATCAAATAGCTCCTACAAGCAACCTATTAACTATTTTCATGTAGAATATTGGAGTGTGAGAGTAAAAGGAGTAATTTTTTTGAGTAAAAACACATTTTATAGAAGTAATAGTTTTATCACTATGGAGTTATGATGTTATCTTCTAGACCATAATCCCACAACTGACATAGTCATGGTTTTTTTATTAAGTCATGATATTGCATTTTAACTATGTTTTTTGACTAACATGTTCTGTGTCTACAGGTTAACTGGTGTTATTGAAATACTATGACTTGACAATCATGATATTGTAGTACCATAATTTTATGAGTATCAATATTGAAACTTCACAAGTCACAAGTTATGTTATTATCAATTTAAGTCATGATATTATAGTTAAATTATTAATGGTTAGCCTAGACCATTAGGGTTATGTGATAATATCGTAACTCTATAAGTTGTAGGTTTGCTTTATCAGTTATAATATTATCTATTAGAGTAGTGATATTGTCGATTTATGTTGACTAACCCATGAGTTATGATTTGTGTTAACCAGTCATAGTTTTGTAGAGTTACAATATTAAACTATGGAGTTGTGATATTTCAATATGTAAACCCGAGAGTTCAATTTTCAAAGTTACTTGTTTCATTTGAAAAAGTGATTCAAAACTAAGAAACACTTTGACCATTTCCTTGTAGGACCTACTTGAAAAGTGCTAAATCATGCTTAATTATATCTTTTTAAACCTATTTTGGGATGCTTAAAAAGAATTAGAAATATTTCATTTGGTGCTTAAAGAAATTTTTAGGGTGTTTACTTGAATAGTTTTATTGTTGTTCTTTCCAAGTTTTCAATTTAAGGCTAACAGGCCAAATAACACCACCAAATATTTCATTTTAGTTCTTAAAAATTGAACTCAATTCCAAGTTTTTATTTTATATAAGTTAATCATTGTTTGCTTAGTTAAATTTACTTGAGTAAAAAGGAAGTTGTACCTCTATGCTCTCCCTTTATCCCCTATAAAGAACTTATGGGATCAAAATTTCTATCTTCATTTAAAATTACCTTCACCTAAAGGCACAAAATAAATGTTGTGAAGACTCTCCCCAAGACCCACATCTCTTGGGTGATCTAGAAATAACCATAAATCTCTTTTACTTAGTTTTTATTTCATTTCATCTTGGCTTGTAAGGGGGACTTAATTACCTCCCATAATTTCTTTAGGGAAGCTTTGACTCAGGGCTTCATCTCTCAATATCATCTTCAACCCCTTTTTATAGGGGGTAATATAAATTGGGATCCCCTCACTGGGATGATGGTTTGAGTAGTTAAACCATCTTCATTAGTAAATGCTAATCTTGAGATATTTGAGCATGTTGGACATCGCACTACACTAAGAAATCAATAGATGTAATGGTTGTAAAAAGGGTAAGAACGTTTTACAATAATCCATATGATGTAGACCCAAATGATGTGCACTTATTTTATATGTTGATGTGAAATTCATATACATTTGATCCATCTAGGCATTTTAGTTTAGTTAACCCCACTTTGTCACACCTTGTTAGTTTAGGGCTTAAGATGATTACTTAGTTGTTTTTTGTCTTTGTCTTAGATTACTTAGTTTTTTTGTGTGTCAAAACTTATTTTTTAATAATCAAGCATAACTAATCACATTATCCACCAAATTTATTGAATAAGGAGGTGTTATTCTACCTAAGTAAAAATCATATTTTGTCCTTGTTTAAAAATTTATCATAAACTTTATGTCATATCTTCCATTTTGGCATAGTTATGCTGCCCAATTGAGTGTAGACCATTTACCAAATTTTTTTAAGTCCTTCATTGATAATTTAAATGAAAAATTGTACCTTTATAAGTTCATAAGGTTGATGTGTTAATTAGGTTTTCCATTTTCACTAAACTTGAGGGAACTTAGGTTCAATTTCTAATTTGAATTGATGGATATTTTTAGACTCATAATCATTATCATCATTTGGTAAGACTCAAGTCATCTTGTGTATTGTTCATTCTTTGAGCCCTAGGTTATACTTTGTACTACCCATCTTATTTTACCATTTATCTTGAGTCTATTTGATACAAACACTTTTGCCTTTGAGATTTGTCAAAACTTTATGTGTATGTGTCATTTGAATTGAGGAGAGTAGTGTTACGTTGCTAAAATCATGTTAAACCATTTTGCCTTAGAGTCTTGAAGAAATAATTTGTCACACCTTTTGAGCATTTTATCATTGTTACACTGCTCAAATTATTTCAAAACTTGTTTCATAGGCTTATTTTCATAGAGTCCAAGTTTTTACAAAATTCCAACCAATTCGAGTTTTTTTATGATCCTTTGTCTAATACAATTATGCCATTCAATTTTGTCTAGCTTATTGGTAAAGAGAACATAGTTTTTGACATTTTTTTTGAGAGAATAAACTATCTCCAAGTGCCTTTTATTTCATACCTCATACTTATTGATCAATTTTATGTCTAAAATTCAAATGCCTAGTTTTTTTAGAAGTGTTTAAAATTTGTTAGATTAAATATTCATATTTATTTCAAGTCTAGATTTTTATGCCATTTGGCAAAATTCTTCACATGTACCTTTATTTGAGCCTAGATTTTGATGTCGTGTTTGGCCAAAAGACATAACAAATTTTATTTTTCCTTGATTAGACTCATTTAAAACACTTTGATCTTAGAATCTAGTATTTTGATTTTTGGTCCATCTACTTGACCTTTTTATGTGAGATGTGTAGCATTGGACATTTGAAATTATCTTGTTTTATCATAAATAATTTCATTAATCTTTTTGGATATACATATCCATCCTTTTGACTAGGTTAGATCAAGTTTGAACCTCTTTTTAGACAATTTTTTTATAGTTTGTAGAACTCTATTCCTTTTGGTCATGAAACATTTACCATGTATCCCAACATGTCTTCCTACACTCACTATGGCCTCATGTAAAATTAATATTTATTAATGTAGTCACACAAGATGAAAAGGTTCAAGATCTCTAAGGAGACAATGTTACTTATGAGATGGATCCTTATTCATATTATAACACTTAAATAGGGGTACAAAACCAAGACCCATTGGCTCATTATTTGGTTAACATGCCTCCATACTCGAAGCAAGATCATGAGATAATAGATCAATACCTAGCTATGGTACCTATAGTTGAAGAACCATTAACTCAACAACCATACTATGTTACTACACCATCCATGTATGATCCTTATCAATATTTGAGTGTTACTTATTGGAAAATAAAGATGAGCTTTTGGTTATAGCTATACAAGTAGGGGATAAGTTTTTGGTAGACTTCCCTCATGAGAATTTTCTAAGTCTAGTAATAATGCCTCAAAACATACTATATATTCAATAATCTTCTTCTACCAACCCCTTAACTCTATCCCCAATGGTATATCAGGACCCTAGTATGCTTTTCAAAGGATAGGACCCCATGAAGGATCACTTTATATATATGTAGATAGTATACCAAACTTACATGAACCTAACATGTAATTTTAGTTAGATGACCAGTCAAGTAAGCCTCTCATAGATTTAGTTCCTTCAACGGGAGTGTTAATATAATTAACTGGTCAAGATAATCAAGGTGTAGACCCATTTTCACAAAAAACTTTGATAAATAAATTGTTTCATATGCCCACTATAGAGGAATTTTTTCTACTTCTATGTAGAGTATTGAGAAAAATGTAGTGGATAATGTCTAAGTAATATCCAATCCAAATTAAAGTGGTGTAAGTGCACAAACAACTAGTCTACAGATAAGTGTACCTTTAGTTAACACCATAAGTATTTCTCCAAATTAGGGAGTAGGAGTTTATACATCCCAGCATAAAACAACTATTACCACTAATCCTCAACCAACTGCTTCTTCAAGTACTTAACCAATGGGGTTAGGTAGCTATCCAACAACCATATTATGCCTCAACAATAGAATGTGATGAATTCTACTCCTCCCTAATAAGTGATTAGTGTTACTCTATATAATAGGCATAATTAAACATACTAGTGTATTAGATGAAACACATATTACCACTTCAATAGGGGGAAACCATTGTTCTACCTCGCTAGGTAGAAACCAACATACCTCTTTCCTTGCAAACCAACATACAAATTCAAATCTAAATGATGTCTAATCAATAGTGTAAAACTATTGGTCATAAAAAAATGCCAAATATATAACATGTGTCCACTTCCTAATTGGGATTCATGAAATCAAGAGGTTATAATGTTCCTCAAGTACCAATTAGGTAACCTTTGCCTTTTGCATAGAACGTGCCACTAGTTTAAAGACAAGGTCTTGGTTCACAAGTATCCCCTCAACATCAAAGTTTGATTAATCAATAATATGTCACTATTCAACCTCAAAAGGTATATTACATTCATATTCTTCCATCCCAACCTCAAAATCATCAAAATCAAACCTATATACCCAATCCAAACCATAATATAACATTGTAATATATGCAATTCCAATAATCAAACCCTAATCCACTCATAAATATTCCTGGTCTATTCCCCAACCAAACCAACATAACCTAGAAAATACATCCATCATACCCTGGTCAAATTTCTCCACTTGTGACCACCCAACCTCCACCTCAAACTAATGTTCCCTCTAGATTCCTAACCCAATAACTTTAATAGATGAAGGATGTGATTGTTGCCATCCAAGCTGGGAAATAAACCAAAAAGTTTAAGTTAGATGACATGTGTTATTATATATTTAACATGGAATACTTATAGATATCATTTACTCTAAGATACAAACCACCAAAATTTGACAAATATAAGGGGAAAGGTGACCCCAAGGCTCATTTGACTGAGTTCTTTGTTTCAGCCAGCTAGTGGCATATAGTGACATATACCTTTTATTATTATTCCTAATGAGTCTAGTAGGAAAATCCTTGGAGTGGATTTTAAATTTGCCCAAGAATTTATTATTAGATTTATATTATCTTTTAGACAAGTTTGTGTAACACTTTTCATACAATCTCTATCATGAGATTTCATTGGTCAACTTGATGCAAGCTAAGAAAAAGGATAGTGAAAGTTTTGTAAGCTATTTATAGCAATAACAACTAGTAGCATCCAAATAATGGATAGAACTAAGTTCATAATGAAAATAACCAACAGACCTACCATGTAGTTTCACATGACTACACTAGGGTTATAGATCATATTATAGGAGGTCACATTAACACCATCTCCATTAATCCAAGAAAAATACCAATCAATTAAGATCTTTGCTAAATAATGCCAATACACCAACTCAAATTGATAATATTTCCTTGATCTAGGACTATATATGGGCATACCAACAAGCAATTATTACTAATTTTAGACCCTATACTGATAACTTATTTTTGCCTCATGACCTTGCACAAGTGTACCAGTAACTAAGACTTATCCTATCTGGTCCCCCACTATCACCATAATTTTATAATAATCATGGTCTTGTGTTTAATCTTGATTGTGTAATCATATCTCAGAGGTCAAAGATTACCATCCCAATACCACAACCATCTACCACTTTACCCATCATCCAACTAGTGATTATACCTTGGAACAAGCCATTTAACACTAACTAGAAAAGGAGGTTTGACATTATGTAACAATTATAAAAGATGCTAGCACAAATCTCCATTTTAGATTTATTGCATATGTCAATAATCCACAAAAGCATCCTAAATGATTTCCTTATCCAATCCACTATTTTAAGTGACATATCCCTTGACAAATTCTAAGCTTTTGTTAGACACCTAGCCTTATCCCAACAAGTCACTTTCAACCAAAGTGATATGTCATCCATTAGCCTAGTGCATAATAATCCATTATACATCAAAGTTTGCATAAAGAAACATAAAGTGAAACATGTCCTTGTAGATAATGGATCAAGTCTAAACATAGTGTCTCTAAATCTCATCAAGCTTCTTAGGTACACGATGTAAAATCTTCAATTAAAAATAATAACCATCAAAGCCTATGACAATGTGGAATGAGAATCACAAGGCACTATCTATTTACCAAATATCCTTGGGCCCTTAATCCATGATACACTTTGACATGTGTTAGATCTTGATTTTTCATAGAATATGCCTTTGGGAAGACCTTAGTTACATGAAATTCATGTAAGCCCTTTGATGTTGCACTAATGTACCAAGTTCTCCCATTTAGAAATGGAATTTTGTATACCAAGAGATTTGCATCCATATGAGCACTACAAACACCTAAAGGTCAAGTTTAAGAGCTATAACTAAGCATGAATCCAATGGCCAAGTAAGATAAGTGAAAGGTAATACTCCTTGATTTTCTAGATGATAACTGCATTGATCCTAATACCATTGATTCCCTTTCCCACATGCTACCTCCTAAGATATCCAATCATTATACCATCTCACTTGATGACATAGGAGAGTATTTGACCCATGATACCTTTAACATTATAAACCTTCCATAAAAACTAAAGCCTTTTGGAAGACCTAAGGCCAAGACACTTTGTTTAGAATGGTAACAAAAGGGATAAGCCAAAAAGTATAGTCTAGGACCCATCACATTTATACTGGAATCTAGCCTAGAAAAGGACCCTCTCAAAGGTGATGAATCATGGTTTTACAATGACAAGTATGCTGATTATTACAAGAATGCAAAGTATCCTATTCCCAATAGGATCATGAAGAATCAAGACTATGAAGGAGGAGGCCTCAGACCAAACCAACAAGGAACACATCAACCAATTACCATGACTAGATATAAAGGGCCTCATGAAATTAGATTTAAACTAACCTGGGGGTGACCCCATGTACCTTAATTATGTTCCATTACCATCGACTAGTGATGATGATAATGAAAGTGAAGTAGAGTCTGATCATAGCCTTTTTGATGACTTAGCTGAGACCAACATGTTTAACCCTCATTTTGTTTATACTCTTAGACTAGTCATTCATCACAACCCACTACCATTGTATTATCCCTAATTGATAGACATGGACCAAAAAGAATCCAATGTGTCAATTGATGAGTTTCAAAATGATGAGGCTTTATACAATTTTCTAGGCATTAGAGACAATGTTTCATTGGGGGACCATAAATTAGGGTTTTCAATCAAGTTGGATCTTGAGGCCTATTTTGGATATCAGATGAACACCCTTAGCCAAAAGAAAATAATTAAAACATTGAGGTCTGAAAGTGAAAAACTCTTTGAGGTGATTTTTGACAAGGGAAAAATTAAAGAAAATGGCTAGTCTAGTGGTGAAAACTTGTTTCAAGTGCCATTAGAGGGGTTTATTCAAAATTATTCAAATATAACTTAGGAAACTACCAATGATGAACTTGTCTATGAGTTTGAGTTTAGTTTTGATTAAAAATAAGCTTTTGATCAAATCATTCAGGAGTTTCTAATAGTTTTTTTACATGGCCAAACCTCCCATTAGGGGACTCTGATTCATCATGCCTAGGGGAACTTGAAGAGCCTATCCTAATAAAGGACTCTAACATTAACACTTAATTCAAATCATTACCCATTCTTATTGAAGAGGATTTGACCCTTTTAGTGGAAGAAACAATAGAGGTGAACATTGAGTCCCTAGATGACCCAAAATGGATCAAGCTAGTTATGTCCCTTTCTTGAAAGGGTCATGAAGTCCTTACAGCTTTTTTGAGGTAATTTTTTGACATATTTGCTTGGGTATACTCTAACATTCCACGTTTGGACCCCACCTTGGTCTACACCACCTTGTGGTAAATCATGATGCCAAACTAGTGAAATAAAAGTTGCATAAGATGCATCCTCACATTGTTATATTAGTGAAGAAAGAGTTGGAGAAAGTCTTGGATGTAGGATGTATTCATTCGATCAACTATTCAGAGTGGTCTCCAATGTTGTGCTAGTCAACAAAAATCCAAACAAAATCAAATCTATATTGATTTATATGATATAAACAAATATTTCCCCAAGGATGATTTTCTATTGCTAAACATTAACATGATAGTCAACTCCATATTGGGTTATGGAATGCTTTCATTAATGGATAGCTTTTCAAGGTACAATAAGACCAAAATAGCACTAGAAGACCAACAAAAGATAACATTCACCACTCCATGGGGAACATTCTATTATCAGGTTATGCCATTTTGTCTTTAAAATGTAGGGGCCACCTATAAAATATCCATGATAATCATATTTCATGATATGATGCATGACATTGTTGAATATTATATCTACAACATTCTTGGTAAATCAAAGACCAGGGCTGATCATCTAATAGTACTACACAAAATATTTGAGATTGTGTGAGTAAAAAGTTATATTTAATCTTAAAAAGTGTATATTTGGAGTCACATAAAGAAAATTTATAGGATTAATTGTGTCTCATCAAGGCATTGAAGTTTATCCATCTAAAGTCCAAGCCATAATAGAGATGCCACCATCACTAATTTGAAGTAGCTCCACAGTTTGTAGGGAAAGATCTAATCTATTTGATGCTTCATATCATAGTTGGCCAATAAATTTCATCTTTTTATGCATCTTATAAATAAGGGAGTCACATTTCACTGGGATGATCACTTCTAGACAACTTTTTAATTGCTAAAGGACTATCTAGAAAATCCACTTATTTTATTGCCTCCTATGCCAAGAAATCCATTCTTATTGTATCTATATGCTATTTACAATGCTCTAGGGTTAATTTTGGATTAGCATGATAATAATGTAAAATATCATGTCATGTACTTCTTAATTCATACACTGTTCACTTATGAACATAATTATATGCTCATATAAAAAGCATGTTTATCTATGGTCTTCCTAGCTTAGAAACTGTGCCATTACATGTTAAAAAATAAGACCATGGTTATTTCAAAATTAGAACCACTCAAGTATCTACTATCTAAAATATATTTATAAGGCCACATGGCCAAATAGATCATGCTTCTTAGTGAGTTTTACATCAAGTATGTCAACTAAAAATCCATTAAGGGATAAGTTTTGGTAGATTAGCTTACTAAAGCACCCCTTGCTAATACAAAGCCACTCACATTCCAATTTATTGATGAATCCATAATGACCATCATTAACATACCTCTCAAGGAGAACCACTATAAGCTATATTTTGATGGGTCATTCACATCACATGGATCAAGGGCAAGCCTTTTATTTATTAAACCATAGGGGGATATAATTCCTAAATCATTCAAGATCAGCTTTCCTTGTACCAATAACATGGTTGAATATGAAGCACTTGTTTTAGGACTTCAAAAAGAGATGAAATGGAACATATCTCATCTCAATGTTTATGGTGATTTGTAGTTAATAATCAATTAGGTTACAAACAACTTTCAAACTAGAGATGAAAAGCTAGTTCTATATAAGGCCACGATCAACACTCTTCAGCAACAAATTACTAACATTTAGGTTGAGCATATACCAAGGAAAAGTAACAAAAACATAAATGTTATGGCTACTATTGGATCTCTGACTCAGCAAATGGACATAGCTAAAGAGTATTAGTTCCTTATTGAGAATTTGCTATCACTAGCTCATGAACCTTTAACCATCACAATGATTTATGATTTTGTTGATCTTATTTCTATTTGGTACTTAAAAATTTGCAAATACATCCACAACCAAATTATACCACTTGACCTATCTTGAAATTAATCTAAATCCTTCATCCATTAAACCACACATTATACCTTACTCAAATCAACCCTTTAATTCCATAGTTTTTATGGAACTCTACTTCATTGTTTAACTTTGGTATAATCTACACTAACATTATGGGAAGTTTATGGAGTATGTGGAGCCCATACCAATAAGGCAATCCTATCCAAAAATCTCTTACATACTATTTATTATTATCCCACAATGGATGTAGACGTAGCTATATATGTGAAGAAGTGTGATAAGTGTCAATGGTATGCCAATCTAATTCATGCCCTAGCCAATACTCTGAAACTAGTGTTGAAACCATGGCCATTTGCTACATGGGGCCTTAACCTCATTGATAATATCAATCCCACCTCATCTAATGGCCATAAACATATCCTTACTACCATCTAATATTTCACTAAGTGGGTTGAAGCTATACCCCTCACTTACATGATTGGAAAACAAATTTCCAAGTCCATTTTCAACTATCTAATTTTATACTACAGTATCCCTTCTGACATTATATCTAATAATGGAGGATAATTTAAGAACAAGGATGTTGAAAATCTATGTGTCGAGTACCAAATCACACAAAACTTTTTTATGGCATATTACCCTCAAAGTAATGGCTAGGTTGAAGCATCAAACAAAACTATTCTCAACATTCTCAAAAATATTATCAATAATTCTAATCATAATTGATACCTTTAGATATTCCATACCCTTTGGGAATATTGTACCAATCACCATACACCCACAAGAACCACTCCATATTCATTTTTTTATGGTACTCAAGCCATTATTCTCATTGAGGTCGAGTTTCTTCTTTATGCATCTCTTTCAAGCATGTCTTAGATGATAATGACTATCGAGTAGCTTGCTTACAAGAGCTACAGTTATGTGAAGAAAAACACATGGATGTGGTAAATAATCTCCAAGCCTATCAAAATCAACATTGAGGCCACTACAATCAACACATGAAACATAGATAATTTAAACTTGGTGATCTTATCCTTAAAGAGAACCAAAAGAATACCATGGCTAAAAAGAAGCATAATGGCAATTTCACACCTAAATAGTTTGATCCTATAATCATTATGGTAAACTATGGAATAAGAGCATACAGGTTTACTACACTAGATGGAAATGAACTTGATGAGTTGATGAACATTATCCACCTAAAGCAGTACTATACTTGAGTGACTTGGTGTATTGTCTATAAGGATCATTTTAAGTTGTATCATTTTATCAATCTTCTTCTTTGTACTATACCATTGTATCATCTTATCATCCTACCAACCTGTCACTTTTTACTATCAAATATCTATTCTACCATACCTTCTCCATCAATTGAGTTGATTTCTCCCTCCCTACCTAATCCTATGACCATAGGTCCATTCTATTTAGTTCCACCACCATTTACAACAAGAGGATTTAGATCAGTTTCAACAATTGTTTCAATAAATCTAGACAAAAAATTTGTAGTTGCATCCTTCATTTCTTATTTCCCTTATCATCATGTTTGTTCAAGTGTGCTTGATTATAAGTACCTATGGGTAAATCAATGTCTCACTGGTCTTGCTACTAATTATAACTACTTATGGGAAAATTAGTATCATTGATTTATGTTGTGTTTCCCCATTGTAATTTCATATGGGTAAACTAGGGACAACACTTGTTTATTGTACCTTAACATACCAACTAGCCATTTCCTAAGCCATACTGTGCCTTGATATCAATTTTACACATTTTGTTTGAATTGGTTGCTACACTAGTTAGATTCCTCTATTGTAAGGTAGAACTATAGTGACTTGAGGTCCATCCTAAGAATACATAGGCAACACTCGATACTTTTGAGGTCAACTCAGTCACCCTAAGCCATGCTCTCACCATTTTGTGAGAAACCTAAGCAATGATCTCACCATTTTATAAGCTTGAACCCTTTAATATATCATCATTATCGATTGAGTTGAGATATTTTAAAATTCCAAAAACATTTGTAAAATCATTAGAAAAACCAAAAACATTGACCACTTCTATGCCTTAAGGATTCTAGGAACCCTTACTCAGTCAAAAGCAAATCACTTGTCACTTAGTTTCTCCATCCTTTTTGGCCTTTTCTCCCATACTCTTACCATTTTTCAAGCCTATTAATATTCTTGTATCACATCCATTATGTTTGTTTTTCCTTAGTTATCATTTTCTTCCTATTTTGTGGGAGAATTACATTTAACCTAAAGTTTTTTTTTGTATTCCATCCATAAAACTATGTAGATAACATCCACTTTCCTAGTGCATACAGAGATAGTTCAGCCACCCCTTCCTTTTTTTCTATTTTCCCCCATCTTTTTTATTTGTTAATTTGTCACTTATTTTTTAGGGGTAATGTTCATCACATTATTTATGATAACATTAGGACTAACTATTATTTGTTTCTTTGTTTATTTATTTGCTTGTTTGTTTATTTTTTATTTGTGTGCCTATTTATATACTTTCAACATTATTGCCTTCATTTAGTCTATGTGTATTTATTAGGTGATTATTTACACACTTATATTTTAATCCATCCATATTTATATGTCTACATTTCCATCATGAATTTTGTCATTGGTTCATTATTTTTCCTTGAATATTAGATTATGAGAGTCAGTCTTTATGTATATTTTGGCCAAGTCCTCATGGTGTTTTATCAGGATGCCTACCATTAAAGTGATACAAAAAAAATTATATTTGATAATTCTACACTATCAATGCAGCATTAATATCTCCTCAACACTAGCATCAACAACATTCTCGATCCAATCCCAATCATATCCCAAATAGAGTAATTAAATAAATCAAGAATTTTAACCTTTGTTAGTTCAGATGAAAATATACATACTAAAAGGTTGTCTTAGTTCATCTATATCCTCTATATTAAGTTATAATCATCATGTTTTCAATCATTAGCTATCAATCATGTTTTCCATAATCAGGGTCCAATGATTATAACTACCTATGGGTAAATCATTATACACCATTCCACCTGTATTCTCAGTGATTATAACTACCTATGGGTAAATCATTATGTTATCACCAAATATAAATAATTTAATTTATTCTACACACCTAGGGTATGTTTTTATCCTATTTGTCTATCCTAACTGGGATAGTTCCATATTCTCAATGATTATAACCACATTTAGGCAAATAATTGTGTTATTATACCACATTGCCATTATCGAGGTATAATGCTTATAACCACTTTTGGGAAAACCATTTAACACCATATCACTTGAATTCTCAATTATTTTGACTAATTTTTCAAACTCATTGTGTTCTCACCCCATAATTTTCATATGGTTGGTCCCCTCATTTTGCTTCTTTCTTTTGAGGGACCATTTGCCAACCCACTTGTGCCAACCCTTCCCTCGAGGGGGCATCATATAGTTCATCCATTGCCATTGAATTTTTAGGCATGAAAGACATTTTTCATTATTTGAGAATACATTACTATTTATATATCTTGTAATTCCTTCCCAAATAGAGGCAAACTGTAAACACCTAAAACTAGCCACCACTAACCTACAACTAGGCTTCAGACCATTTTTTTCCAAAATGCATAATTTAAGATAAAAACACTAAAACACATTAAATTATGTGAACCTATCATATATAAGTCTTGATTTTTAGTTAATGTATACCTAAATGGGGCAATTCATTTTATGATATAGCTAATTTTGATCATATCATTTCAAGTCAAAATTATGATTCCACACCTTGGTGCTCTAGATTGCTCTTTTCTACCAAATTTATTGCATAAGACATTTGCATTTGTTATTATGTGTTGGAAAAATATTTAATGGGATAACATTTCTAATGTATCTAACATCACATCCTAATTCTAATCTAGTCAAATTTTGAGCCAATAATATGACATTTTGACAAGTTTGATTAATTTGTGCACCAATTGCCAGGATTTGCACCAAAATTGATAAATCATGTTTAAGGCTAATTAATTTGAATTAAGATATTAAGTTAATTTTCCATGGAACTTGTTGAATATTTCATTAATGGAAATTGATTATGAATAACTACATCATTAGGTGACATCATCTATGAGGTGGCATCCATAAGCCATAAATATTTGATCAAGCCCTCCCATGCATCTTTAATGCTTCTCTATCCCAAATATTTATAAGGGAATTTATTGATTTTGGCCTTAAAAATTAAATGTATTCTTAGCCACACATCTTCATCTTGAGATGGATGGTTTATGTTCATTATGATCATTTACAAAAATCTATAAATACTCAGAACTATAATTTTAAGCTTGGATAGTGTAAAGTTACCATGCACAAATGATTCCAAAGCCTCATATAATTAGTGTTATTATGACAAATTGTTAAACCAAGATAAAAACATCACAAGCCAAAGGTGCCAAGGAGAAAAAGAGCTAAAAAACTCTATTAATGAATATTGTTTGATTAACAAGTTGAGCAAGCCACTCTATGAACTATTTGGAAGCTTCAAGGAATGTAAAGGAAGGTTTCTTTCATGTTTTAGTTGTTTTATTTTATATGTATGTTTGTTACCAAGCTTCCCTAGTGTCTAGGCCTAGATATGTCATCCTTGTTAGTTTTTTATTTCATTTTGATTTCATTTTAAACTAACACTTGATCTAACCCCTCTCTCGAGTCAATTTATTAGTTCATAATTGTGATGCTCAAGAAACCTAGGAAGACTAAAATTATCCTTTCATGGCTCAAACACTTCATTTGGATGCACTTTGAAGCATATTTTCTTCACGAGGTACCTTCTAGGGTTTTAGATATCCATGATCTTAATGATGGTTCATATATTATGAAAATACAAACCAAAACTTATTGTTATGAATATTCAACCCATTAACCCCTTTAAATTTTCTAAATAGATTGAATTCCCATGCAAAAGTTGTGTGAAGATATGAATGTTGAAAAGAGTGCTTCTATTGACTATTTAGACTATGTAAGCTAATGAAGATTTTAAAACCAAATTGATAAGTTTATCACATCACCCTATTCCTAACACATCTCTCAAGATTTTCATTGACTCTCCACACCATTATTATGAAGATTAAGGTGCTAAAAGAACAAGGATATGTCTCAACATGGTGGAAGGGTTTCTTAATAGGTTTAATGTCTATCTCCTTAAGCTAGCCCTCAATGAAATTTAAATTTAATATTGAATGTTATTTGTCTCAAATATAATATGAATATACTTACCACCACCTCTTATTGTCTCAAAAAACCTTATGATGTTTAAGCTTCTTGTCTTGTTCTCAAACCTTCAAATAATTCACCTAGTCTCATCAATGACTGTTAATAGATTGGACTAGGTCTAAGAAAAAATAATGAATGTTTCCACTAATTATATCACCTTGATAATGGTATTAATACCTTAATCTAATTAAGATAAGCATTTTTACCAAATTTGAAAGCCTAATCACACCTGTAGAGGCTTTAAAACCATAAAATTTCCCAAGATTGGTTGTAGGCATTGACTATGACTGCAAGTTTTCTTCGGTTTCAATAGCTCAAAGTTGTGTTCTAACCATTTATATTCATATCAAGGTATGAGTGGATAATAATTTTTTAATTCATTTTATACTCTTTCAACATACCCACAGTCATTACCTTCCTTCACTCTAAACAAGATCCCCTTAAAGAATAATTATAATATAACTTACTCCTTGGCTATGTTTTGTGTTTAGGACCTAACCATGATCATTAAGCTTAAAATAGTCCTTATAATTGACTAAAGTTCCCAAAAGGTTTCAAATATCTCTTAAATATCTTACCAACACCTCAAAATACTCATATTTGCTCATTATACATAGTACTATGCATGCAAGTATATTCAAACTATTGATTGTGTCTATAGCTTAAACCACCTCAAACTCTTTAATGGATTTAAACTTTCTTAAGGTATATATCAGATTTTAAAAATTCTTTATATTCCATATCTCATAAGTTCAATTTTAATCTAATGTACAAGGCTAAGTTTTGCTTCACTTAGCTATATATATCCGCTAAGCTAACTATAGCTTCTTGAGGTGTTTCCTTCCCTAGAAATCTCCTTGGCCCTGTATTCCATTAAGGTGTCATTATATCTTGATTGAGGTTATCAAACTCAAATAAACCATGTATTTGGTCTTCTCAACTATCCTTAAAACTCAAAATGCCTCACTATTACCACTATACTTATTGGTTGTAGGTGTTGATTTGTACCCTGTAGGTAAGGATTTACTCCTTTAGTAATGTTTAAGGCTATAGGATTCATCTTCATGACCATAATTATATTTAACAACCTTGAATAATATTAAAAAATTAGATTCATAATGTGGATGTGAATAAGTAGTAGTGATATTTATATGATGATAATGGGATATATGAAAACTGAGAATGGAGTACCAAGCTTACAACAATGGTTGAAAAATAGTGAAACACTATGAAAATGGAATGAAACATGAGGGGATTGGAAATAATCATGAATTCACACTCAAGAGAGTCTAAAATTATCTCATGCATATGCCTAATAAAATACAACACTTTGAAGATTCTAAAATAAGCATACATAGTGAAAAGAGGAACCTAGGATTCTCCAAATAACCTTAACATCTACTAAGTGACTTAACATCTACTAAGTGAAACTATGAAAGTGTTGAGGATAAATTGGTGGTTTTTAGGCTATGATAATTTGATGAAGCTTGATAAACTTGAAAATAAGTACATATTGTCAATAATGAATCATTTCATACCATGTCTTATTATGTCTTCACAACCTTTAATCCACCATTGAACTATATATTGTCCTCCTATATAGTAAACCTCAAATATATATGTAGTCTTCTCTTGGAAACACCATGAGAGAGTTAAGAAAACTATATGAAAACCAAATTTGAATTAAATAAGCATGTAAAAGTTTTAAAAACAACATATTAATCCTTCAACACTATTAACCTTTAGGTGAATGCATTGAACACTTCATTTTCTCACTCAACCTTGCCTACAGACTGAAGATTTGGTAGTTTAGATGATCCTTAGCCCTATAGACTCACACGTTTTGAATTTTTTTTTAATAAGTCATGAAAATTATATTCAAGGCCTAAATAATTAGGAACACTCATTAGTTTGATCAAACAAGTTAGAAACTCAACAAAACCATAATGCTTCTTTTGCCTTATGCAAATGTGATTGATGACCATACCCATTAAGTTCTTGGCATTTATTCATAAAGTTAGGAAGACTAAATTAGAAACCAATACCCATGATTTTAATGTCATAATGTCTACTTATTATTGTGACCAAATATTTCACCCTATAAGAGGGTGTTCAAGCCTCTTCTATATTTAGGCAACATGGGAATACTTCTAGGTATGTGGGTGTACTTACAGGTATAAATAAACCTCTAGGTTTAAGGGTTATCTCTCTAAATGTATCTTGAAATTATTGTCACTTATTAAATAGATGATTGTGGGGAAAAGAGTTATAAATTTCATGAATTAAAATTACTCTAGGGTTGATACACCAAGATGATTTCCACAAGACCATCATACTTCTATTACAATTAAACAATGCATATAAACTAGCTTGTAAGTCCTAAAAGGTTCTAACATCAATGTTTCAATATAGAGGTGATATGCACAAAGTAACACAAGACAAATTAACCAAAGGGTATATTTCACACTCTTACAATAGTTGTACACGTTAACAGAGCCTAACACACTTAAATACACTCTATATGACATGTTAGATGTTAAGCACAGGATATACTAAGAGGGGAGTGAATCAGTATTTCATATATCTTATAAAACTTTCCCTTAATAAATTTCCACTTAATCAAACATTAAAGATATGAAATAAAACTAAAACAATAAACACCACACAAGATAGAGAGACACCAGATATAACATGGAAACCCAATGTGGGAAAAACCACAAAAAACAATCTCAAGTATATGAATGAGCACCAACCCAAAAAATATTTGCAAGCACCAACTTGTAGGAGCACCAACCCCTTTGCTGAGCACCAACACATCAAATATTCATGAGCACCAACCCACAGGAGCACCAACCCCTTTACTGAGCACCAACACATCAACAATTCATGAGTACCAACCCATAGGAGCACCAACCCCTTTGGGTATACCACACAACTATCTCTCAATGTTGTTATCTCAACAAATGATAGTTCATTACAACATATCTTTCCTCTCTCACCTTTGCTACTCTGAGCTAGATATAACAAATACAAATCATATTCATCTCTAACAATGCTCTTCTAAGCTAGATATTACAATATCAAATCAACCTCTTTCTCTCATATTATAAATGGCTTCTCAAGCATTTATTTATAGCTTTTCAAATGACCTTTGGCCTTCCCCTTTGTGACCCTTCAATCCTCATGAAAAATGGCACCAAACTTGTATGACCCTTCATATCCTTACCTTTGAAGAGTCATGTGGTGACCCTTCATGAGCAAAAATGTCCTTCCTTCTTTTGTCCTTATCTTGGTAAATTTTCGTATTCCTCAAAGTGTCCCTTCATGAGAAATTGCACCCTTCTTCTTTTATCTTCACTTGGTGACTCTTGGAATTCCCCAAGATGACTCTTCATGGGAAAATGTGTCCCATCCTTCTTTTGTCTTTACCCCATGGCTCTTTGACTTCTCCATGGGCCGTTCTTTTGTCTCATATACAACTAAAAATATATTCATTAATATTAAATAAATATTAACACACATTAGCCAAGATATAATAATTACAAACATCATTAAATGTAATGGGGCCTTTATCACCAACAATGTTAGACCTTTGACAATGACAATATTTCCAACATTAAAATAGGAACTCTTACATAAACATGAAAGGATAACAAAAGTAAGGATAGAAAATTATCGCTAACTTCACCAAACATGACTTTCACACTTATAAAAATCTTCATGAACTCAAAAACAAACTTATATTGATTGTGTAAAGTCAAAATACAATGTCATTCTAGTAGGGCTTTGCCATACATGGTGTGTTATATCTTTACAAGAGCCAAAATGGCTACTACTTATAGAATTTGAGAGAAAGAAGAATATAATGAAGTCTAAGAGTCATTAAGACATGTGTCATGTTGATAAAATGATTTATACATGTAGGATAATGAATTTTGAGATAGACCATGCAAGTTATCATAGGAAAAATGTCCTCCAAAGTCATAAAACTCATGAATTATGGTGTAGAACTCATTTTGCTTACTCATAAAACTAACTTCATCATTTGGACCTTTTATAACATCCCACAACTAACTAGGGATATATGTGATGATTGAAATGAAGGGGAGGTATTTAGACAAGATCCATCATGAATTGGTTATATCCCTAATCACTGATATTCTTCTTCATTTGAGTTATCACTGTCTACAATCTAAATATCTACTCTTTCACCCACCCCTCATACTTAGCACCAAAGTTGACTTTAGTTTTCTAAAATAGTCTATATAGAGGAGTGAATGACACTTGTCAAGACCCTTCATGGACTTATATTCCTCAAATGTACCTTAAAATTACTCCCACTTTTAGTTGTCACTCTCCCACTATCTTGTTCACTATGCCATATTTGATTGGATAAGATGAAGGCATTAATAGAAGCACCTAAGAACTTAATTAAGGCAAGAAATAAATATGATGAGTTATTTTAAGTCCCAATACCTTTCACAAAGTTGATTGTATCTCTTAAAAACCCCTCCATACTTACACAACACATAAATATATCAAAGAAACCAATTCTTTACCCTATCTATATAGGAAGGGTACAACTCAACTTAGTGGGGAGGAGGTCTAGAGAGTTGTTTGTAAGGTCTAACCACTTTCATGCTCATTTCATGCATCTTATATGCACATTTTTCTTCATCTTCCTAATCAAGACTTTGGTAAGGGTTTGAAAGGGTTTTTTTAGAGGTACAATTAGTGAATTAGTGAGCCCAAATAATCAAACTTCAATTATTATCTTTAAAAACACTTAATCAGTTACCACAAGCATTCATGAAGAATACACATCATTCATATCACTTAGTAAGATAGACAATGAAAGATCAATCACATAACACATGACATACATGGGAAACCCTCTTGGGGATAAAACCCATTGGAATCTACAATTAGACTATTGTCCTATAATAATAAGAACTAATTTAGACTAATTACAATTGATCAAAGAACTACAATCCCTATTTAGTGAGACTACAATCCAATAAGGTGATACCATACCTATCTAACTAAGCTACAATAATAACCAAATTTTTATCAATTTTTACCTTGAAAAGAGGCTAAAACCACCTTAGATACTGAGCTACAAAAATAAAACTATGAACACATCTACCTATTATCTAGTTTCTTCAACACCTGATAATGGACCTATGCTTATCACTCTTCAACTTCACTCATACTCAATCTGTAAGAGCACTATTCTACCAATATAATTATAAAATATAGGTTATAAAAATATTCCCTAATCTAATTTGATATTCAAATCATCCATAGGTAAATATAACTCTCATTCATTCCATAATTCACACACACAAGCCTCACTCAAATATCTCTAATTCTCTCACATAGTTTAGAAACCAACACATTTGGTTTAACTATGTAAGGAGAAATCATGATCATCACCATCTTAATTAGCCATTAGGCATAACTTAAACCTTAAGGAATCTATCTCACTAAGACACAACTCAAAATAATCTTCATATGTTGTCCATAGCATCTATGGGTCACCCTTAAGTAGCTACACCTTTTAATAAGGCCCTTGTAGATCTTATAGGTCTCATGGAGACCTATTTACCCATTTAGCACATCAAAAGACAAAACAAAAATTTAGGAACACTTTAAAAATCATAAAATCATTCCATATGATCTATAGACCCCCATTAAGATCCAAAAACCAACACAATACTCTTATGCTTAAGTACAAATTTATCAAACAACATTACGTGCACAAAGTCACCATGAACAAACACATAGTCACCATCTTAATATTTGTTAATACTATATACAAATTTGTAAACCTTCATAATGCACATAGATGGTCTTAATGGAATCTACAACACTCTCTAATAGATAATTCATCAAGAGATATTGAAACACCATCAAAACAAGTTCAATTACTCTTCTCGGGTCACTTGAAGTCCATGAACAAACACATAGCCAACTTTGAACCTTTATAATTATGTTTATACACACTTTCAAATCTTAAAATATATATTTATAGATTCACCTTGGACTTTTGTACAAGTTTTCTTTTTACACCATGATTAAATTCTACCTAGATGGAAAGTTATAGCCAAAATACAAAGCACTAATTTTTCATTTGCAAGTTCAAATATTCAAATGAAAATGGTCACAATTAAAATTTTTAACACCATACTCGCATCTCATGTCCTCACTACTCAAATAAATTATACACCATTGATCTTGTCCAAACTTTAATGCATGGAGTGTCAATTCTCAACATTAAACCTTGAATAAGTTGACCTCATCTCATGCAATCTAATAACTTTGACTTCATGCACTCCATCGATCTCTTCAAGATTGTTCTAACTTTAGCAATGCTATACAAATGCCACTTTGACCTCTTTAATTTAAGACACACCATTAATCTCTCACCCACTCACCATTGATCCTTGGTAGAAGCTCTATCTTTATCTCTACTTAGTATTAAACATTAAACACTTGGCACCATCTTGCTGCTTCTTGACTTCTTGGAGAAACACAATCTATCGATGTTGCTCAAACCTTAACATGTGAAAAATAGAATAAGTATGGGAACCTTGCTTATCTTCTTGGAAGTCCAACTTAGCATAGTCACATATTTTACCTCACTTACTTTCATGTTCTTAAATTTAGACCATATGATCTCCTCAAATAGGAGAATCCAACCATGTATCAAACTACTCCTAGAAACCATACATGTGTGAGATATGCCATCATAAACATGATCACTCAAAAAAAAATTCCATAGAGACAACTATGCTTGGACCTACCTAGAAGGCCAACTTTGTTCATGCATATCTTTTGACACACTTCATCGTATGATCTAAAATTTAGTGTAAATAAATTAGGTACAAAAATGAATAAACCTATATGATTTCCTTCTTCTAAAACATCCACATGTGTAAGACATGATACCATCAAAATTATTACTCAACTCTTCTTTCCATATTGAAAATTTGTCTAAGTATGGGAAAACATAGTCAAACTTTTTGAGAGCCCAACTTTTCACATGCATATCTTTTGTCTCACTTAGTCACATGATTTGAGAATTATCACATAGAAACTAGGCACAAAAATGAACAAACCCATACAATATTTTTGTCCTGACACCTCCACTCGTGTGAATGCTAACCTTATCAACGTGCTTACTCAGTGTTGTTTATGCCCTTTTACAAATTTAGCTATGGGAACATAGTGAATTATGTCTAAGTAGACAACTTTAAATTATCATATCTTGATCATGCTTCATTTAATGACTTGAAATATGGTGCATAACAACTAGGGACTAATGTGATCATAACCATATGAACAACTCCCCTTGAAACATCCCATGTGGCAATGGTGACATCATCAAATTACCTACTCAGATTTTTTACCACTAGACCCAAAATGTCTAGATGATAAAAATGATCAACCAGAAGAAATCCACTCATATACACAAGCACTTAAAGCTTATAAAACATCTTATGGACCTTTTTCACATTCTCAATATTCCATACTCATCCCTAAACATCTCTAACCATGACAAAATAGAAGATCAACCAAGCATACTAGGGCAAGCATATTGCACACTTTGTCATTGTCACATAAACTATCAAGGTACTTCATCCATTCACCTAGACACCTTCATGACATCATAATGATATCATTGAAAAATATCCAAAAATCTCCCCCTTTGTCATTTATGTCAACAACTATCATATAGTAATATACAAATCACCTTCCTTCTCTTTTTTCAAGCACTCTCACAACAAAAACTTTCTCCCTCTTTGACACAATGACAAAGTGGGCACCAATTGATCTAAAAGACTTGAAAAGACTATAACATAGGAAATGACCATCTTAGAAATATGATACAAACTATCCCTTACCTTGAGCATACTTTTTCTTACCTTCAAAAATTCCTCTTATTTCATGCTAACACTCTCTTCAACCAAGCATGCAACCAATGAAGAAAAAACACATTAAAAACACTGGGATATAATGGAAATCACCAAGAAACATCTAAGAGGGACTCCCCCTAATATATCTAAATAATTACACCTTTTGAGAATCTTCAGATCTCCACACACCATGAAGAACCACCATATAGATTTAATAACCCTAAATTTTCAAAACAAACAAAGTTAACAAACCTCCTTTTGGTTAGTGCACACCTCTAAAACTTCTTACACACCTATATATACCCATCACACACTTATAGACCAAAAAATTGAGCCACCATACCTTTGGGAACACATACTTCCTATAACCCATTTTAGGCCTACTTGCCCTTAAGCCAAAAAATGAGAAAACTAAGAGCGCTCAAAAAATCTTTAATTGGCATAAACATACCTTCAGATCACAAAATCACTTGGATCACATCAAAAATAAGTGTATAGACCTTTTTAAGCATCAAACTCTTCTTGAAATTACATCAATCTCATTATGCCATCTAGAAATACCCATTTTGATCCTACACAATATCTCCTTCACAAATCTCTAGAGTAAGCTCATGAACTTATTTCTCCCCCTTAACCAAAGACATTCTCTAATTGGAATTATCATATTGAGCACACAATATTTCTTCTCCACATTAAAAATGCCTCCTAATAAGTATAGGCAAAGACATCCTCTACACCATAATGCTCTACCATGGTGTGAAACTAGGATTTGCCCACAACTCCTCACATTCTTTCTCCTCCTTAGTCATCTGATAATTATAGTTATTCTTATTCTTATTTGGCTTAATATAAACAAATTCCTCATGCACTACAATATTATCCTTTTCTTCTATGATTGAATTGACAATACATGAAGATAACATAGATTCATGGCATACAGTTCATCTAAATAATGTTCCTTACATCTTGGAACCTCATAATTAAGCACAAATAATTGATGTTATTTTCATGATACATTCTCAACAATAATAGGATGTTCACTTAGATCCATACATACCTTAGGACTAGCTTCAACCAACACCTTGGTCTTTTCTTTGAGCTTCATCTCTTCATTCTCAACATGAACAAACAATGAGACTTCTTGGAACTCTTCAAATTCTAAAGCATTCTCCACCATATAAAATAGATTACTTATACCTATAGACTCATCATGACTCACACTTGTCACCTTTGGATTTCATGTGTTAACATGCCTTCTTTCTTTCACTCTAGGAGCCTGATAAAACTTATTCTAACTTGTAGATATTTGTTTATAGATCCTAGCAATGTGACCTCTCTTTTCATAATTGTATCACACCAAACTCCTTGATGGAAACACAATTTGTCTTAAAGTGTTTGGAAAAAAACTTATAATATGTCTTTTTTCATGACAAATAAAACAAACTCCACTTTTTGAAGAGGATTCACCTTGTTTAATATTATGTGGACAATGGTTTGTAAAGTGTCCCACATAAAGACAATTGAAGCACTTAATTTTGTTCACACCTTTTTATTGATAACCCCCATAATAGTCATATGTAAATTAATTTTTAATAGGTCTCTTGTACTCTCTAGCCCTATGACCAAATTGATTACATGTATAACAATAACCATTGAAACTTGTATATGTCATGATATTTGGTTGTCTAATCTGATTTGTCTTTACTCTTCTAGTACCTTCATTCCTTGCCTGATGATTTGTCTTCAAATTATGATTGTCTTGGTTCACATTAGTCTTCATCTTGTCTTGAGTTACATTCTTTTTTTCTTCTTCATATCCAAGACTAGTGCTATCACTAACATGCTTTTGACCATTCAGAATAATATCTAGATCACATGATCTCTTTTCAAATCTCAAATATGTCTTCACCTTACTAGATGTTTTTTTATAACTTAGATTTCAAAGACTCATTTTTAGAAACATACCTTAAACATTCATCTTCTTTCACTTTTAGGCTTGTAGACAAAATTTACAATTGGCAACTGAGATGCTTGATCATATATTCATGCTTCTTGGTGTCTTCATTCATTCTTTCCTCATACACAGAGAGTTGCTCCTCATAGTCCTTCAGTTTAGATTTTATCTTCTTATTGATCTTATTCTCAATATTTAGTTATTCAAGAGCATTCAACAATATAGTCTCAAATTCCACCTCATCTTCATCATCATCTAAATCACTCCAAGTAGATTGCTTTTAATTTGAGAAACTTCCTTCATCAGCCATTATCATGGCTTCATCTTCAGTAGGACCATCATCTTCATGATCATATTCTGAGTCACTATCTTCACTTTCATATAATGAGTTGCAATCTTTTTTGGTGTAAAGACTCTTCTTGTTCTTGAAGAACTTCTTTTTGTTGTTATACTTTCTAAATCCCTTATTCTTGTATGTCTTATTGTCCTCATCTTGGCCTTCACCATAATCTTCATCATCATTCTTATCATGCTTATGAGGGAAATTTCAAGCAAAATGTCATATCTATCCACAATTGAAATATTTGAAGGGTAGCTTACCCTTATACTTCCCTAAGTTAGTGTTCAATTTCCAAGTAATCAAAGAAATTAGTTCATCCTCATAAATATCAAATATGTCATCCTCTTTGAATTTATTACCTTACAAATTCTTCTTAGGATTCATCTCTATCTTGAATTTAGCTTCCTTCTTTGGAGGTATATCATCATTTACTCTCATCTCATATGCATTAAGGGTGCCATGCAATTGATCCATCTTCAACTGAGTAAGATCATGGCTTTCTTTTATAGCAAATAGTTTTGGATCAAAATTAAGAGATAGAGACCTTAATACCTTTTGGACTATAGTATCCTCTTCAAGATTCTCTTTAAGACCTTTGATGATGTTCACAGTCTTGTCAACTCTTTATAGAAAGGATGCCATAGAATCTTCTTCCTTCATTTTGTGACTTTCAAATTGCCTTTTGTGAGTCTACAAATTAGCAAGCTTGACCTTTGAATCTCCTTAAAAAAATGATCTACATTTTGTCTCATATCTATTTATCAGATTTACAATATATTACCTTGGTGTATTTAGTCTCTAAAAGACCACAGGTGATAGCATTCATTTCCTTAAAATTGTTCTCAAACAACTTCTTGTCTACAATATTAGATGCAAGAGTAATAGGAGAAACATAACCATCTTTAATATATTTCCATACATCAAACCCTAGGGACATAATGTATGTCTTGATCCTTACACTCCAAAAAGCATAATTAGATCCATTAAACATTGGTGATTGATTAGTAGAGGAACCTCCTTGATGACTACCCATATTTTACCTTGGATCACCTTCAAGCTGTTAAGCCTTTACTAAATGACCTGATCTAATACCAATTTCTAGATGTACAATCATTGAGGTGGGGGGGTGGGGGGGGGGGGGGGGCGGTGAATCAGTGAGCCCAAATAATCCAACTTCAAGTATGACATTTACAACAACTAAATTAGTTACCACAAGCATTTATAAAGCATATACATCATTCATATCAATGAGCAATAGAGACAATGTAAGATCAATCATATAACACATGACATACATGAGAAACCCTCTTGGGGGAGAAAACCCAATAGAAGTTAAAATTTGACTACTATCCTATAGTAATAAGAACCAATTTAGACCAACTTCAACTAATCAAGGAACTACAATCCTTATTTATTGAGACTATAATCTCATAAGTTATTGCCACACCTGTCTAGCTAAGTTGAAATAATAACTAGACTTTTAGTAAGCTTCACCTTGCAAGGAGGCTACAACCACCTTAGATGTTAAGCTTCCACAATAACACCTATAAACACATCCACCAATGAACTGATGTCTTCAACACCTGATGATGGACCTCTGCTTATCACTCTTCACCTTCTCTCACACTCAATCTATAAGAGCACTATTATACCAATAGAATTATGACCAAGAGGTCATATAAATAGTCCCTAATATATCTTTATATTAAACTCATAAATAGGTCACTCTACCCTTCCTTTAATCCATAATTCATAAACACTAGCCTCCCTCAAATCTCTCCAAGTATCTCACACATGGTCTAAAAACCAACACATTTAGTTTCACTATTTATAGAACAATCATGATCACCATCTTAGTTATAAATTAGGAATTCCTTAACCCTTAAGGCATGTATTTCATTTATACCTATCTTAAAATAATTTTCATAGGTTGGCCATAGCATCTATGGGTCACCCTTATGTAATTGAATCATTTAATAAGGCCCTTCTAGCTCTTATAGGTCTCATGGAGACCTATTAACCCATTTCACACATCAAAAAACAAAACAAGAATATAGGAACACTTATAAAAGAATATACCCATTTCATATTATCTATATATCTCCCTTAAGTGCCAAAAACCAACATAGTACTCTTCTGCTTAAGCACAAATTACTCAAACAACATTCTATGCACATAGTCACCATGAACGAACACACAATCACAATATTAAGATTTACTCATAATATATATGAATATTAAAACCTTTATAATTTAAATATATGGTCTTCATGGAGTATACAACACTCCCCAATTTCTAATTCATCAAGATATAGCTAAACAACATCAAAACAAGATCAATTATTCTTCTCAGGTCACTTTTAATCCATGCACAAACATAGTTAACTTTTAACCTTCATAAATTTGTTTTTACACACTTTAAAAACTTTAAATATATATTTAAAGATACACCTTAGAGTCCTCTATAAGTTTTCTTTTTACACCATGATCAAATTCTACCTATATCAAAAGTTATAGATAAAATATAGAGCACTAGTTTTTCCTTTGTAAATTCAAATATTCAAATGCAAACGGTCATAGTTAAACTTTGAACACCATTATCACATCTCATGTCCTCATTGTTCAAATAAATTACACACCATTGATCTTGTCTAAAATTTAATTCATAGAGTGACAATGCTCAATGATAAACCTTCAACAAGTTGACCTCATCTCATGCAATCTAGAAACTTTGACTTCACATGCTCTATTGATCTCTTCAAGATTTTCCTCACTTTAGAAATGCTAGACAACTATCACTTTGACCTCTTGAATTTAATATGCAGTATTCTATCTCATCTTCTCACCATTGATCCATGGAAAAAGCTTAATATTTATCTCTACTCATCATTAAACATCAAACACTTGGCACCATCTCACTACTTCCTGACTTCTTAGAGCAAGATGTTCCATCGATGTTGCTTGAACTTTAACATGTGCAAAATAGACAAATTATGGGAACCTTGCTTATCTTCCTGGAAGGCAACATTTACACAATCATATCTTTTACCTCATTTACTTGCATATTCTTAAATTTTGACCATATGATCTCCTCACATAGGAGAATTCAACCATATATCAAACTGATCTTAGAACCCACACATGTGTGAGATATGCCATCATCAACATGTTCACTCATAATTTTATTCCCTAGAGCCAAATATGCCTAGACCTACTTGTAAGGCCAACTTTGTTCATGTATATATTTTGATGCACTTCATTGCATGATCTAAAATTTAGTGAAAATAAACTAGGTACAAAACTAAACAAACCCATATGATCACCTTCCCCTAAAATGTCCACACATGCGAGATATGATACCATAAAAATTATTACTTATCTCTTCTTTCCATATTACAAATTCAGATAAGTATGGGAAAACATATTCAAACTACCTGCGATCCCAACTTTGTACATGCATATCCTTTGTCATGCTTAGTCACGTGATTTGAGAATTAGCATATATAATCTAGGCACAAAAATGAACAAAACCATATGATAATTTTTTCTTGACACCTCCACTAGTGTGAATTTTAACCTCATCAACATGTTTACTCATCTCTACTTGAGCCCTTTTGTAAATTTGGATAATTATGGGAACATAGTGAAATCTATGTAGCCAACTTTATATCCTCATATCTTCAATTACACTTAATCACATGAATTCAAGTCTGGTACATAACAACTAGGGACTAATTTTATCACAACCATATTACCAACTCCCCTTGACTCATTCCCATATGATAACGGTGATATCATTAAACTGCCTACTCAAATTTTTTACCACTAGACCTAAAATGTCTAAATGACAACAATGATCAACCAGATGAAATACACTTATGCACATAAGCACTCAAAGATTATAAAACATATTAATAACCTTTTTCACATTATCAATATTTTATAATCATCCCTAAACATCTATAACCATGACAAAACTGAAGATCAACCAAGCATACTAGGACAAACATATTGCATACTTTGTCATTGTCATATAGACTATCAAGTCAATTCATCCACTCACCTAGATGCCTTCATGACATCATTTAAAAATACAAAATAATCTCCCCCTTTGTCATTTATGTCAACAACCATCATATAGTAATATACAACTCACCTTCCTTCTCTCTTTTCAAGCACTCTCACATCAAAAACTTTCTCCCCTTTGACACAATGACAAAGTGAGCACCAATTGATATTAAGGACTTGAAAAGACTATAAAATAGGAAATTACCATCTTATAAATATGATACAAACTCCCTCTTACCTTAAGCCTACTTCTTCTTTCCTTGATAACTTCCTCTTGCTCCATGTGAACTCTCTCTTTAACCAAGCACTGCAACTAATGAAGAAAGAACACACAAAAACCACTAAAATATAATATAACTCACCAAGAAACATCTGATAGGGACTCTCCCTAATAAATCTAAACAATTTAACCTTTTGAGCATCTTTAGATCTCCACACACCATAAAGAACCACCACACAAATTTACTAGCCTTTTCTCTCAAATTACCATAATGACCATCAACAAAATTTCATGCCACTCACCAAAAAGGAAAAATGATCTCAACCAACCTAAAAAATATCCTTTAAACAAACGTACCTTGCTATTTTAGATAAATTGAGTAAAAATCATGCTTCTTCACACTAAGCATGTCTAGCCTCCTTGTATCCCTACCTAGAACTTGGAGAGCCCACAATTTTTTGTATACAAAACTTCAAGACCTAAAAATTCATATCTAGAGCACCCTCATATTTCCCTTCAAGAACATCAATTTACATAACCAAGATCATCCTCTAAAACATAATTCCTTTACAAACCTACTAGCTAATTAGCCCTTCATTTTGATAAAAACATGAATAACTTAAGAACCATAAAATCTTCAAAAGTTTTTGAAGCCTGATTTAACAACCCATTTGGCCCATTAAAAAAATTAGGAAACCTAATATCTCAACTTAAAATTTAAAATAATTTTCTAGTATAGCTCAAAACCCTAGAATCTCAAAACAAATAAAGTTAACAAACCTCTTTTTGGTCAGTACACACCTATAAAACTTTTTGCACACCTAGAGACACCCATCACACACTTATATACCAAAAAAATGAGCCACCATACCTTTGGGAAAACATAATTCCTATAACCCATTTTAGGTTTACTAGCCCTTAAGCCAAAAAATGAGAAAATTGAGAGTGCTAAAAAAATCTTTAATTGGCACAAACATACCTTTAGATCACAAAAGAACTTGGAGCACATAAAAAAAAAGTGTATAGACCTTTTTGAGCATCAAACTCTTCTTTAAATTTCATCAATCTCATTGTGCCATCTAGAAACACCCATTTTGATCCTACACAATATCTCCTTAACAAATCTCTAGAGCAAGCTCATGAACTTGTTGCTCCCACTTAACCAAAGACCTTCTCTAATTAGAATTATCATATTGAACACAAAAAATTTCTTCTCCACATGAAAAATGCCTCCTAATAAGTATAGGTAAAGACATCCTCTATACCATAATGCTCTATCATGGTGTGAAACTAGGACTTTCCCACAACTCATCATATTGAATATCCTCCTTAGTCATTTGATACTTATAGTTATTATTCTTCTTTGGCTTAAGAGAAACAAATTCCTCATCCACTACAATATTCTCCTTTTCTTCTATGATTGAGTTGACAATACATAAAGATAACATAGATTCATGACATACCTTTTCATCTAAAGAATCTTCCTTGTGGCTTCAAACCTCATCATTAGGGACAAACAATTAATGTTCTTTGTATGATCCATGCTCAACAATAGTAGGATGTTTACTTGGATCCATACATACCTCAAGACTAGCTTCAACCAACACCTTGGTCTTTTCTTTGATCTTTGGTATCTTAATTCTCAACATGAGAAAACAATGATACTTTTTAGAAATATTCAAATTTTGAAGCATTCTCTACCATAGAAAATATATTACTTGGACCTACAGACTCATCATGACTCACACTTGTAACCTTTGGCTTCCATGTGTTAACATGCCTTCTATCTTACACTCTAAGAGCATGATTAAACCTATTATAATGTGTAGATCTTTATTTACAGAACCTAGTAATGTGACCTCTCTGTTCACAATTGTAGCACACCAAACTCCTTGATGGAAACATAGATTGTCTTACAGTGTTTGGGAAAAAATTACAATATGTCCTTTGTCATGAAAAATAAAACAAACTCCCCTTATCTAATCTTATGTGGATAATGGTTTGTAAAGTGTATTACATCAAGATAGTTGAAGCACTTTATTATTTTCACACCTTTTGACTCATGACCCCCATCATAGTCCCATGAAAATTCATTTCTAATAGGTCTTTTGCACACTCTATCCCTATGACCAAATTGATTACATGTATAATAGTAACTATTGATGCTGTGGATTACACCCTTGATGGGAGGCTAAGCTCTTATCTTCCACATGGCACAATGGAGACTCTTCTCTTGCCCGTGGGCTTGGGAAAACTGAGGGGAGAATCTCTAGATAAGGGCTAACTCCCTTTGATGCATCTCTGAGGTCCTAGATTTCCTACTGCTAAAAATGAATAAAAGGGGATGGTTAAAAAGGGTAAAGGATGACTAAAAATAGAACATAAACTTAAATGGTGATGCAACAAAAATGGTTGATCTACTTAGCTTGAAACATACACTTTCCACCAAGAACAAGCTGACATACACTTCATTTGATACAAGAAATTCTTCTGCATCAGTCAGCTAGGGATCCATGGAGATATAGGGAGGAAGAACTACCTGAGGCATTATAAGAAACACTTTGGTAGCCTATTCACATGCACCTATACTCCTCTAGGGACATTTCTAGCTAACCTAGAAAAGAAGAACTCACAATACACTAGACATGCTAGAATCATTCTATGAAAGCATAAAGGAAAATGACTTAACACAGGACAAATCCATAGACATATATGAAAGTGCAAACTCAAAATTTAGGTAAAAATGCTATGTCTTGATTCAAGGTAAAATCCGGTAGAGCTCTACCTTACAAGCCAATAGATCCCCTCCCTCTCAAATGAGAGTTTTATAATATATATCAAAAGAAAGAGGAAGCAAATGGTGGCTTTTTTACAAGTGACCCATGTCACGTTGAGAACATTGGGAAGAGGAAGTTGCTAAAAGAACATGTTGTGTCAGCTGCCAGTCTTGAATTTTGCATCTAATTTATATCAAACATTATTGTGAAAGCATAGGCCACACCATTTGTTTACCAACAAGATTGCTTCTTAAAGACATTCATGTGGCTGTCTACTCATCAAAAAGGCATTCACTATTTGTGTTCCTTGATGACTAATTGGCAGAGACTATTTCAACCACTAGAATAACTCCTCTATCAATGCTTTCCTTTTACCACCTAGACTATTCTCATCTTTCCTTGTTATTTTTGTCTCTTCTTGGCTTTGTCTTTTTTTAGCTTTGTCAGCACTCAGGGCTATCTTCTTGGTGGGTTGCTAAGTTCACTTGCAGCTTAAGCATTTCAAAATTAGTAGCTATTTCACTACCTTAAAATTGAAATTCACATTCCCATCACTAGACATTTGAACCTCCAACAACTACTTCACCATGCTCAATTTTGACATCTATGGGCTTGTCACCCCTTTGGCTCTCTTCAACTTTCTTTCCTTTGATCTTTTCCCTTCAGACTTTCTTTTAGTTAGCTTTTCCTTCAGGAAAATTCCTTCAGACATTTTTTTTGAAGGAAATCTTTCTTTCATTTTTTTGCATGTTTTCTTTTGGGTGGCTTTCTTTTAGGTGAATTCCTTTAGACAAAAGTCCAAAGGAATTCCTTTGAACTTTTTGTCTAAAGGATTTACCTTGTTCACTTTGCCATGGGATTTTCTTCCAAATTTCCTTCAAACAGAAAGTCTAAAATAATTATTTGCCTTGGTCTTTCTTTTTGAAGGAAACTCACCTTTCATCCCTATCCTCTTTAAGTGTTTTTTCCCTCTACAAGGGCACTTTTGGGTCTATAATTTCCCTTCACAGCCTACTGGAATGGTCCATTTTGTGCCTGTTGCCCTTCACAAGGGTACCTATCCTTTAGGATTCGTAAAACCCTTTTAAACCTTTTGATTAAACCTAAACCTAAACCATTTTTTAGAGTTTAATGGTTTAATAGTTCAATGGTTCAACATTGTGTTCTGTAAGGAATTATGTTCATTCAATTGACTGCTTGAACTGAACCACTTAAAATGAACCACTTGAACTAATAGATTGAACTTATAGTTTAAACTGAACAACTTGAAATGACAAATTGAACCAACCATTTGAACCAACTAATTAAACCAACCGATTAAACCAAAAATGGTTCAATGGTTTAACATTTGTTAAGTTCAAAGTTTAAAGTTCAAAGTTCAAAACTCTTGGAAAGATCATGTCGTTGAACCCTGACATTGAACCATCTTTTCCAACCTTAAGGAAAAGTGTCTTGAATCATTTTTGGTCTCTTTCCTTGTGAATTTATTTAGACAAAATTTCAAAGAGCTTTGTAAGAGCCTTGCATTCTTTGAATTGGTTCATCCTTTTGCTGAAAGACTTATGCAACCCAAAATTTGAACTAGCTCAGAACAACAGGAAAAGAAGGAGACCGATTTTGGCCTTTAGGACCAAAATGGCCAATAATAACCATTGAATCTTTCATACTTCATGGCATTTGGTTGTCTGATCTGATTTATCTTTACTTTGTTATCACCTTCATTCCTTGTCTAATGATGTCTTCAAATTATTATTGTCCTAGTTCACATCAGTATTTATCTTGTCTTGAGTTACATTCTTTTGTTCTTTTTCATATCCAAGACCAGTTCTATCACTAGCATGCTTTTTACACTCAAAATGTTGTCTAGATCACATGATCTCTTTTCCAATCTCACAAATGTCTTCACTTTAATAGATGTTTTTTAACTCAAATTTTGAAGACTCATTTTTATAAACATTCATCTTCTTTGGATTTTAGGCTTATAGACATAATTTCTAATTGACAATTGAGATGTTTGATCATATATTCATGTTCCTTGGTGTCTTCATTAATTATTACTTCATACACATTGAATTTCTCCTCATAGTCCTTGAGTTTAGATCTAATCTTATGATTGATATTCTTCTCAATCTTCAGTTCTTCAAGAGCATTCATCAATATAGTCTCACATTCTACCTCATCTTCATCATCATCTAAATCACTCCAAATAGACTCCTAATGTGAGCAACTTCCTTCCTCAGCCATGAACATGGATTCATCTTTAGCAAGACCATCATCTTCATGATCATATTCTGAGTCAGTGTTTTCACTCTCATCTAAATGAGTTGAAATATTCTTTGGTGTAAAGACTCTTCTTATTATTGAAGAATTTTTGTTGTTATACTTTTTGAATCCTTCTTGTAATTGTATTCATCCTAGCCTTCATCATGAAATTCGTCATCATTATTATCACACATATGAGGGCACTTCCAAGAAAAATGTCCTATTTATCCAAAATTGAAACATTTTAAGGATAGGTTACCCTTACACTTCCCTAAGATGGTGTTACATTTCCTAGTAATCAAAATAATTAGTTCATCCTCATAAATATCATATATGTCATCCTCTTTGGATTTATTACCTTAAAAATTCTTATGATTCATCTCTATCTTGAATTTATCTTCCTTATTTGAAGGTATATCATCATTTACTCTCATCTCATATGTAGTATGGGTGCCATGCAATTAATCCATATTCAACTAAATAAGATCATGACTTTCTTATATAGCAAATACTTTTAGATCAAACTTGAGAGATAGAGACCTTAATACCTTTTGGAATATAGTAGCCTCTTCAATATTCGCTCCAAGACCTCCAATGATGTTCATAATCTATTCAACTCTTTAAAAAAAGGATGCCATAGAATCTTCTTCCTTCATCTTGAGACTTTCATATTTCCTTCTGTGAGTCTATAACTTATCAAGCTTGACCTTTGAATCTCCTTCAAAAATGATTTCCATTTTGTCCCATATATATTTAGCATATCTATAATGGATTAACTTGGTGTATTTAGACTTTGAAAGACCACAAAGTGATAGCATTCATTGCCTTAGAATTGTTCTCAAACAACTTATTGTCTACAACACTAGATGGAGTAATAGGAGTAATATAACCATATAGAATAGATTATCATACATCAAACCCTAGGGATATAATGTATGTCCTAATCCTTACACTCTTAAAAACATAATTAGATCTATTAAACATCGGTGATTTATTAGTAGAGAAACCTCCTTGATGACTACCCATATTGTACCTTAGATCACCTTCAAGTTCTTAAGATTTTACCAAAAGACCTGCTTTGATACCAATTGTTAGATGTATAATCACTGGGGGGTGAATCAGTGATCCCAAATAATCTAACTTTAATTTTTACCTTTACAAACACTTAATCAATTACCAAAATCATTCATTAATCATACACATCATTCATAGAAATGAGAAAAAGAGACAATGCAAGATCAATCACATAACACATGACATACATGAGAAACCCTCTTGGGGGAAAAAACCAACTAGAACCTATAATTCAACTAATATCCTATAATAATAAGAACTAATTTAGACCAGCTGAAACTAATCAAGGAACTATAATCCCTATTTAGTGAGACTATAATCCCACAAGGTGTTGTTACACATGTCTAGCCAAGTTATAACAATAAGCAAAATTTTATAAAGTTTTACCTTGAAAGTAAGATACAACTAGCTTAGATGTTGAGTTACCAAAATAACACCTATGAACACATCCACTTATGAACTGATGTCTTCAACACCTGATGATGGACCTTTACTTATCACTCTTCACCTTCACTCACACTTAATCTGTAAGAGCACTATTTTTCCAATATAATTATGACCAATAGGTCATACAAATAGTCCCCAATCTATTTTTATATTCAAATCATAAATAGGCTACTCTACCCATCCTTCACTTAATAATTCATAAACATAAGCCACTCTCAAATCTCTCCAAGTATCTTACACACAGTCTAGAAACTAACACATTTAGTTTCACTATTTATAGACAAATCATGATCATCACCATCTTAGTTGGCCATTGGTATACCTTAAGCCTCAATTCATGTATTTCATTGAGACATGTCTCAAAATAATCTTTATAGGTCAGCCATAGCATCTATGGGTCACCCTTAAGTAGCTACACCTTTTAATAAGGCACTTGTAGCTCTTATAGGTCTCATGGAGACCTATTCACCCATTTAGCACATAAATGAACAAAAAATATATAGGACCACTTAAAAAATAATATAACCATTTAATATGATCTATATATCTCCCTTAAATGCCAAAAACCAACACAGTACTCTTTTGCTTAAGCACAAATTACTCAAACAACATTAGATGCACATAGTCACCATGAATGAACACACAATCACCATAGTAAGATTTATTAATACTATATATGAAGTTTTAAATCTTCATAATGTGCACATATTGTCCTCATGGAGTCTAAACCACTCCCAATATCTAATTCATCAATATATATTGAAACAACATCAAAATAAGCTCAATTACTCTTCTCATGTCACTTTAAATCCATGCACGAACACATACTCAACTTTTAACCTTCATAAATATGTTTGTACAAACTTTAAAATATTCAAATATATATGTATAGATGTTCCTTAGAGTCCTCTACAAGTTTTATTTTTACACCATGATGAAATTATGCCTATATCAAAAGTTATAGCCAAAATACAAAACACTAGTTTTTCCTTTGTAAATTCAAATATTCAAATGCAAATAGTCACAATTAAACTTTGAACACCATGATCACATATTATGTCCTCTCTATTCAGATCAATCACTAACTTGAGATCTGGTGCATAACAACTAAGGACTAATGTGATCACAACCATATGACCAACTCCCTTCGACTCATTCCCATGTGATAATGGTGACATCATCAAACTACCTACTTAAATTTTCTACCACTAGACCCAAAATGTATAGATGACAATAATGATCAACTAGATGAAATCCACTCATGCACACAAGCACTCAAAGCTTATAAAATATCTTAGGAACATTTTTCACATGTTTAATATTCCATACTCATCCTTAAACATCTCTAAACATGCCAAAACAAAAGATCAACCAAGCATACTAGGACAAGCATATTGAACACTTTGTAATTATCACATAAACTATCAAGGCACTTCATTCACTCACCTAGACAATTTCATTACATAATCATGACATCATTTAAAACTTTATAATAGTTTAGAGTAATTTTTAGCTATAAGGATTATTCATACAATTTTAACATCCAATTGTAAAAAAAAATCATAAAATATTTCTTAGAGACCCTCTCTAACATATCTCAAACTCTTAGACTCCCATGCAAAGTCTCCCAAGAGGTGTGAGCTCTCAAAATTGCATAATTAGGCTACTTTCATGCATTTTGCACACCCTAAATTAGTTTGAGCCAAGAAATGGATTTCATGTGGTTTTTTCTCCATTAAAATATCTCAAACATACCTTATGACTCCCAACAAGAATGTTCTAATGAGTTATAATTCTCATCTAATGTTAGCTATGAAACTTGGACCCTATTAGACACTAGGCCTAATCAAGACCTAGTAGGTATATTTTCATGCTCATGGGTTTAATATGCCTTGATTGTTTTAGTCACGTATGAATTGTTTTTTATATTAGTCTAGTTATATCACATCTTTCCAAATCCCATTGTAAGGTTTTATCAACTTCTAGCTCATCCTTTCATCTTCATTCCTCTAGACTACAAACATCTTACTTCCAAGAGTACCTTATGTTTGAGATAGATCAAATGGTATCTCCTCCAGACTATGATGATAAATGGAGGTATTAATGGATTAAGGGGGGCATGAGGATACTCAATATCAATTTTTAGGTTTAATTTATGCTCTTAGCAAACTCAAATGCCTCATAACCCAAAATAAACTCTTGAGAAGGTTGATTGTGCAAGGTTCACTATGACTATGGTATCCTTTGAAGATTGGATCCTTCAATGCTTTGTCCTATTGCATTTATCATTACATGTGATGTAAAACAAACTTAATAATCTTTTTATCATGTCATCACTCTTTTTTATTTGTCAACCTCCTATTTCATACCTTGTACTTGAGTGTTCTATATTATTGATTGTGTTTTCCTACTTCTTACCTAGAAGGTGACCATTATAGGTGACACTAACATATTTAAAGATTGAATATAATTCTTAAAGACTCTATATATCCTTTCAATATCATGTGACATGTTGGTCCCTTTTTTTTATAACTTACATAGACCATGCCAATTGGACCCATCTCGATGCAAATCAATCTTTGGAGTGGTTTCTCCCCTTTTATACATTTTGGCACTAGATGTAGAGGTCCCCACGGATCTCATGACATCTGGTAGGTGGTTTTATAGCACCAAATTACATAAAGACATCCCTAATAATACTTGTACATGGTGGCTCAAGAAGCACAGATGTTAGAAGAATGGAGTAGGTGAGATAGTGACCTAAATGATAGTTCACCATATGATGTATGATCATCTGACTTGGGAGTGTAATGGAGTTGATAGAATCATGATATCTCATCACTTGGCAGTGCCCATCCAACCTAGTAGTATATACCCAATCACCTATAAAATAAGACTCACATTTTAAGACCAGAAGGAGGTGACAAAGGTAGCGAAGCTCTAGTGGAAGAGAGAGTGAACCATTAGTATTTATATTCTACATACTAGTTTAACTATTTGGAATGTATATCTCAAGATGTCATGTGATCCATTGGGCATGAATAGAGTTAGGAAGATCATATTCTTAATTTATTTCTATTAAACTTTATTGTTGAACTATAAGTTAATGAATATATGAAGTATTGATCCTTATGTTATAATTTGCATAATGATATGCTTGTGAGTTAGTTTCATTTGAGTAATGTTGTAGTTGTTATTTGAATGTATTATGAAATAAAGGTTCATCCTTAGTTGCTAATGGCATCCTTGTTCCATACAACAAACTCATCTCACCTCTAAAGTGACTAAGTGTTAGAATTAAAATACACCAAGGTTCCAAGATGCACACCTAGAGTGATACATTAAGGATGGGTAGTTGAACCCAACTCTTCCCTATGATTTACCTAAGTAATCAAACCATCTAATGCTCATTATTATCCTATCTTGTATTAATATGAACCCCACCTAGCCATTTATGAACATTTACCTTAGGACCTATGCCCTTAAAAATGTTTGCACCTAGTGACCTCCCCTTGAATACCTAGCATTAAAAGGCTACTTGAACCCCTCTAGTTAATGACTAAGTCTCATTGAGCCCCAAGTTGTGCCATAATGCAACTAGCCCAATGCAGGCCTAGTCCCTTTACTATCGTGTTTTAGGTAAGTGCACAAGGCTTACACCTTATGTGAAACTAATGCCAATAGCATATCATGATTAAATGTTGTAAACTAGATCCTACTATGCCCATGCATAGCTCCATCAAGTTTAGAACTAACTTGGTTTGATAGCTAAGTACATGACTAAGTGTAAAGTATGACCTAGTGAACTATCCTACACCCTAGTTAACTATCCTACAACATTTTGGTTTTTTTGCTAAGACTCATGTTAAATTTCATTATTGTAATGGTGCAATAGAGTGATGCTTTAACTATCACTCAAGAATATTGAGCATTGGATAGAGAAAGTGTAAGATAGTTTCATGTAGAGGCATCCCACATGCAAGGGGTAGGAGCTAATAAAATGGGTGCTAGACAACCTATAAGATGCTCTATATGAGGTGTTCTTTTGTGAATTAATTAAGCATGTGTACCGATGGTTGGTTGCCTACAGTACTACTAGAAGATGAAACTATGAATAGTGCTCGAGTGGACCATAAAGCACATATAAAGGCTAGAAATCTTGGATGAAGTTTAGGCATGCACTATGGATAAGTGGTGGAGGGGCATGTTGAATAACTACATGTTTGAATTCATAATGTCAGCCTTCTCATCCCCTAAAGAAGTAGAATAAAAATTTCTTCATGAGCCAAAGGGCACATTCATCAGAGGGCTCAACATCAAACTAAAGAAGCTCCTAGTGGATTATGGTATAAAAACCATGAGAATGGAAGGCTAATCTCCTTGCATGTATGAGTAAGCATAGAAGATGAGAAGGGTAAGTGTAGGTAAGGTGTGATGGAAGAGGAACAATAACCTAACACCTAAGATCTTTGGAGCCTATACTATATTAAGTGAAGGTGCACAATGATGGAGGATCTCAAACTTAGAAGTGCTGAGAGGATCCATAGTGAGTAGGAAGGGCATGGGGAAGGATCCCTTAAAATATAATAGCATGAATAGAGAGAAGAAGTAAGAGACCAAACTTAGTAGTTGGGTGTAGGATGCAATAGGTTCCAACAAGATGTGGTGTTTGAAAACATGCCAAAATTACTTACACCCTTTGAATCTAAAGTGAAAACTCATACACTAGATTCCCCCTAGAAGAAAAAAGAATGGTAATTGAACCTATTATCGATATAGACTTTGATAGGGTCCAAAACTTAGATCAATAATTTGTGATTAAGAAAGTAATTCATTACAAGGAATTGAGTAATGATATGGTGAAGTTAGAAAAGTTCCAACTTAAGGGCCTTGAACATAGCTGTAATCATTCTCATATAAAGAATGTCAACTATGTCAACTATCCAATAGCCTATAGGAAGTGGCATGGTTCCACTAGTGAATAGTAATGTACCAAAAAATTTAGCAGCATAACTTACTCTTTCAAGGTCAATATTCAACCATATAAGTGGAGGAATTGGAGGCCCACCTCAAACATAGATGCAAGGGGGATAAGCACCTCAAAACTTGATGCCACCCCCTCAATAGATATACTAAGATATATTGATGCACTTGATATAATATCATGGAGTTTAAAATTCCATGTAGCATGTGCTAAATTGTGAGTTACAATGGCATGATTGGGGCATCACTCATCCTGAGCATAAGGCAACCTAGTTTGTGACTACTTTACTATATCATACCCATACCTGGTATCAAAAGTTCAATCTAAACTAGGCTATGGTTGACTAAAATATGATGAAGGAAGCTTCCTTGAAATAGTTTGATATCCTAAGTTCAAGTAATATAACATCATGGTGTTCAAGGAGATTAGGCAAAGATTATCTGAGAGCATACACCTATATGATGCATAGTTTAAAAATCTTCTCTCAAAGTTTTTGTATCACATCCAACCCTCCCATCACATGCAATGGTGTTTTGGAGGCTTACTAGTAATTTTCATATGAGTATTATTCATTAAAACCTTCATGGGCCCCCATAATGTGCTTGAATATACACTCTAGGCTGAGGTGGTAGGCAACATCGATACAGGGATTAGCCCATTCATGGAGGTATAAATTACATAAATAGCCTCATAGATATAGAAATTGATAGATAGATTAGTATATGATACTCATAATGGGTTATGGTACACTGACTATGAGATGGAGGGGCATAACAATAACAACTACCTATAAATAAATATTTGTGCCCTCCTTCTCAACTACAAAGTTTGAAATGGGTTGCATGACTCTAGAAAATATCCTCTATTGTAGTGTTCTAGCCAAGTAAACACCACCATGTAATCTAAAATGTGTGATGCTTATACACATTCAATATCAAAATATAGAGTCATTGATGAGATGCACCAGAACATGGAAAGAGGTGCAAGGTAGATGACAACATCAAGTAATGTTTAGGCAAGTCAAGGAAATGAAGGTTATGGCTAGAATAATATAGGTTATGAGAACCAACAAGGCACATCCAAGAGAGTAGGAATACATGGTGGATGAATATTCCCACTATGATCTTGTTACAAGTGTGGGTTGACTGAGCACTATCATTACGACTGCCCCATACACCCAATGTATAGGTATTGTTGAGGACCACATTCAATTGAAGAATACCTAGACCTATACAAAAATATAACTCATAGTCAACCTAATATTAATAGAGGTGACATGATTATTAGGTGTGAGTCTAGAGAGGAAAATTGGGATCCTAAGCCACAACAAACTCACAAGGAGCCACCCAAGGTGCAGGCCATAACAAGGAATGGGTTCACCACTCAACCACTTATTATGTCAAAACAAGATTTTTGCTTAGACTATAGAAAATAAAATCACACTAAGAACATAACATGGTCAAAGACAAAATCTATGCCATATCCTGACCTTGCATGGCACAAGGACATCTTATAGCAAACCATGAGCATGATATAAAATTTGCAAGGTGAACTTTAGTTGGCCATATACTTAGAGGCCTAGGCCACTACTTCATGCAAGAAGTAAGATCACAAGGAGGATAAAGTATAGGAGTGGACCAATATCCTATGACTCTTGAAAAATAAAATGGTACCATCCCTGCTAAAATATTTACTTTTTAAGCACATAGGGAAAGAACTAGCGCAAGAGGTTATTGTTGACCAAGTTTGACTTTTAGGTCAAACTTGGACCCCTATAGGTAAAAACATTTTTTCATAGATGATATATGGGTTTTAATATATTTTAATGGTATTATTTTATGTTATTTTATGTTATTTAATGCAATTTTATCTTTGGTCTTAGTTACATTAGTCAATTTGTCAATTTGGAGTCATTTAATGTGCTTTTGAGAGTCATTAATGTAAATGACATGTTTTCCAAGCTGCCCAAGTGTTATATTTTAATTTTCAACATAAAAAAAGATATTTGAGATTTAAATTATGTTAGTTACATCTAATTTTTTTATGTTATCTAATTGAAGCTTCAAAAATTAGTTGAAAAAGAGGGAAATGTCAAAAATCAATTGAAAAAGAGGGAAAATGACACTTGTATAACACATAGGGAAGTGTGTCATGTGTGGAAGATCATGGTGGATATACTAATATTTATACTACTCATATACATGATTTTTTTGATCTTAGAGTTCCATTTTATATAAAAAACTATTCTACTCATTTTTGGGTTTCCTAGACACACTGAAGTGACGTTGAGGTTTTTGATTGGTATGGGAAGCACAAGAATTTTTAAGTAAAATTATTTTTGAAGGTTTTTTTACACTCTAATACATTAATTTTAATATAATTAACTTGATAAACTATCAAATTTTCTTTATGAATAATCACTAACAATTTGACTGTGCTCTTTTACTAGCTATTTCATGTACCCTATAGGTTTTGCTCCATTTCTACCAAATTCACACAAGAAAGTAGGTTATGTTGGATCCATAAGATTTTTTATTACTTATAATATGTTTTACATTCTTTTTTTCATGATTCATGATGTTTGGATGAGTAGATTAGCCCATGATGCAAGGAGGTATCACCATATGTAATTTTAATTGTAGTGCCTTTGTTTATTGAGTGTTTTCTCCTGCAGATGTCTCATACATATTGTAAATGATGTTATAAAATCCTATAATTAATGTGAATATCTCATTTCATGTTTTTACTTCACCATATCACATCTTTGATTGCTTACTAGCTTGTTTCCCTCCATGGTTATCTCTTTGCACAATTCTAGTTGTAGTCTCATGTATAAGTTGGTCTATCATGTCTATGAGGCTATAATAGAAATGTATTATATGATCCAAGACTTTAATATTTTAATCAAGTCCATTTTCATACTTGGGGAGGTGTAAATTTTAATTATATGTTCCCATTCCATGCCAAGACAATCACTTAATGCCTCTATTTGCTCTTTTCTCATGAATACAAGTGTTTTCAGGTTAGAAAAGGTGTTTTGAAGTTGGTTTCAAGGTGAAAATAATTTAAATCATGTGTTTGATGAAGTAAAATTCATTTTGAGCTATTTTAAAGCTATTCACCATCATATTTTCCTCAACTCCATACTTTCCCTGCATAACTGGCCAAAAACATCCATCTATAGACATTTACTAATGTATAAAGAAATGAATGTGTGTAAAAACTTCTTAGTTCTTCTTGAAATGCATTAGGAAGTTTTTAAAGAGTATATGAGTTTCAATTTTCTCTCATGGTTTCTATTTTTTCATGCCCAGTCCACTACTTGAGCATCAAAACAACCATATATAGGTCGTTGAGCATGGGTTGGGGTATTGTATAGAGGGGTTAAAAAAATGCCACACTCCCTTTTCATTTACATCACAATAAAGTCTTAACAGGCCCATATAAATATTCTATAAGGCAAAATAGAAGCATGGAATCATTTTAGGGTCAAGGATTGAGTTTAGGGAGGGAATCCCTAAAAGAGAAAAATAGTACTCCAAGAGGTTTTGGTGGGTCTTATAAAGCATGTTTTCAAGAGTTTTCAAAGTGTCTAAATGAGTGGACCTTATATCCCCTAACATACATAACACCCATTCCAAGAATGAAGGTCAAACAATGAGGTAAGGTATGTTGTTTGAGACCTCAAACATACCTAAAGACACATTGAAAAGCTTTAATGATGTCTACAGGCCTATAGTGGTAAATGGTCTTTGTTACCTTGAGGAGAAATATTTAGGATAACTCCATAAAAGATATGACTAGAATAGTATAAGGAGATAAAATTGAACCAAAGTCATCAATAAAATGTTGAGGTGGAGCATTGTACATACCCATGTCCACCTATAGGTCCCCTTCAAGCATAAATTTAACATCTACAGGGGTCAGACAAGTAGAGCAAAGAAAGAATGGTTTATGCATATTTTGTGTGGTTTTAGTCCATCCAAAGTGAATGTGAGATGACTAGACAATGTTGAAAGATTAAATGTGGATTTAAAATATCATTTTATCATTATAATCATCCCATCCAATCCCTATGATGACTTACAGATAGGGTATTATGAAGAAGTCTCTCAATCAAGGGAGAAAGACACAATTTAGGTTCAAATGAGGCATGTAGGTGAGTCCAATATAAAATATTCATTGTATGACCTTCAAAATATATTTAAAGTATCAATGAAAACCATGACAATAAACAAAACCTTTGTATACACTTAGAGGTAGGTTTGTGAATAGAGTACCCCCATGCTAAACAATAACCACAAAGTTTATGCAAGATAATGTCTTGAAGGATTATAAGGAGGGATATTTTTTAAAGAATAATGATGTGAATATAAATTCAATATCAAGAAACTTTTCTACACCTCATACAATTTCCAATCACCCCTATATTGACCTACAACAAACCCTAAAGGATTGTTTCAGTTAGATAGGCAGGGACCCAATTTTAGTGATAAAATGTGTACTATCATGACCAATAGGAACTCAAAATTTGAAAATAATCAAAAAATCACCTCAATGAGCATGTTATTTGTGTCATGAAGCTTTCCTAATAATAAAAATAAGTCTTACATAAGGTCTTAAACCTCTATATACAGTCATAGAAAAGTTCAAGCTTGTGTAAGTCAAGATGGATCATGAACTTGCCTAGAAAGGGAGACAGGGTGAAAATGACTAAAAAATGATCCATCATGGTCAAATAAGTGTCTTAAAAACCCCCATACCCTATCAAAAATTATTAGATTCCTTCCCTGCCTAAAAAATGAGCAACAGTTCATACAAGTGATTAGGAAAACTCTTTGTCTAATGGGTGAATATGAGAAATCCACTAAAGGATGGAGTGTTTTAGATGGTTTTAAAAACTACATAATAATTAATTGAATATGGGAATAATTTTAAAAAAACATAAAATAATGGTATTGACTTGGAAGAGTTCAAGCAAGTGGATTTGGATAAAAATGCAAGAAAATAGGGTTTTTAAGGCCCTTTTTTAGACAGCTTGAGTTGGTTAGGTACTTAAATTAGGGATTCTGACCTTGTAATTTGGTATAAAACCTCATTATTAAATTATAAAACTTCCAAAAATTTCATTTTTCCATAGGTATGATGGATATATCTCTTTATTTTGTCTCAGAGGTCAGCTAGTCATGAAATCAGAACTATGACAAGATGAGCAAAAGATGCCAAAATGAGTAAAATACCTAATATGAGAACTTGAGATTTTCAAGGAACATTAGGTGATTTTTATGGAATATTTATGGACTCTAATTAATAATCACACAAGATATAACCCCTTAGGGTGACCTAATTTTTCATGTGCATAATCCAACATGACAAACTTTCACTAGGTCTAGTTGGCAAATGAGGAAAAAAGATGAAGAAAGATGCTTGGAGGGATATTAAGTGTCTTGGTAAGCTCAAATTAAATTTTAATGTGCATAAAATTCAACCCACCTAGAATATATCAGTCCTAACATCTAAATTCATCAAGATGACTAGTAGACCTATTGAGCCTTGATAAACACTGATGCCAAATGGTGATGCATTTTCACTTATATTATTTGGTAATATATCCAAATATTAGAGAAATATTTTTGAGGTCATAATACATGTGATAAAACTTGTGGAATGTAGAGAAAAAATAGGAGAGACATTTTTTATCTCAAACCAAGACTAGACTTGTAGGAAATAATGGAACAAGCTCAATAAAAGAAATTTGATTGCTCATATCTTTGATAAGGTTTTGAATCAAAGATAAATTATTTAAGGGAGGTTAATAATGTCCCTAAATATCATTTTTTGAGAATTTATAGGCATGTTAGATTTTTTATTTTTATGAACCAACCTTAAGAATCAAAACTACTCAAAACCCTTTGAAAACCCTTGTAGTGACTTGATGGGGAAAATGATATTATAAAGATGATCTAAAGGCATAGTTTGGAAATTAAAATTATTAGATAATGGATAAGACTCCCAAAGATCCCCCCCCCCCCATGAAAATGAGTTGTATGGAATTGTACAAACAACATGAAAAATAGGGGTTTTCTCACCATTTTTTTACATTTTGTAGGCTACATGAGGAGTTTGAAATTGAAATGAAATTTGGATGGAATATTAGGACTTATAATATCTCCTTATGGTCATTTTTTATATTACAAATTTTCTAAGTGTTCAAATAATTTCCTTCCTTTCAACCAGTCAAAACTGGCATAGTGAACACAAGGGGGAGAAGGGTGAAAAATCTAAGTGTGAGCCTTTTTAAGGTTTACCTAAGTAATAACAGGCCATGTATGGACTTTATAAGTTTCATTAACACCCTCCCATATATTTTCATGGATAAATAAATCCAATTTTGAGGCGAAGTGTGAGGGGTGACAAAAAAGAGGATTTGTTAGACTACAAGATGTGATGGCTTCCTCCCAAGTTTTTTTAGATGATTAAGATCAGAACCTATGTAAGGAATTGAATGAATGAATTCCTTCCATATTATCCCCATCATCATAACTATCCCTAGTCAGTGGTGGGATGTTCAAAAAACTCTAAATGATGAAGGCATTTTTCTAAGCTAGGATAAGGAATTTTGTCACACTTTTCACAGGTTTCATGACTTGTATGGATAAATGGACATCATGACATTTAATGGTTCACCTCATGCCTCTTTATCATGAAACTTTTAACCCATTTTTTTAGATTGGCAAGTATCCAAGTGAATTTTGGACTTCTCTTGCCTTGTTATTCTGTCAAAGGCTATACATATTAACTCTTTTGGCTCTTTTGAGCAACCTTCATTGGTTAATGGTGAAGCCCTAAAAAAATTTATAATCTAATGACTCTTGAAGAAATAAAAAAGTTTTTTTACCTACTCACATTCTTTTCAATTTAGTGTTAGTGCAATCTTTTTGGTCTTGTCTAGTAGAAGAATATATTTTCTAGCATGTTATCATTGATTGATCACCAAGTGTGTAGAAGAGTGATTTTTATAGGTATTTTTTAGTGTTATTTTAAAGTGTATAAGTGTAATAGAAGTGGTTTATGACTATATTATATCAATTAATCATTCATTTCTCTCCTAAGTATCAAATACCTTCTTGAACCTAACTTATGAAACATTGATGTGACAATACAACTTAGATTGTGAGTTTTGTGTAAAAGAGATCTTGTTTGACTCTAAGTGGTAAATTTTAGTCAATAGGAGGAAATATATTATTGGTGAATCACCATTTTTAGCTTTCTTAGTTTTTTTATTTACCATTTTCATCCAAAGTTTATAGGCAAGAAAGTGTTTTCAAAGATTGCATCAAGGTAACTAGCCCTTCTAGAGATTCATCTCAACAAAATTGTCACCCATAGAAAGAGACATGTTTCCATTGTGCCACTTAGATAAGGAGATCTAGGCATCTCCTCAGGGGTGAAAATCTAAGTGACAATAGTTTTTGGCATGCCAAGTGGGACTCTAAGTCCTAGAAGATTGTCTAAGATTGGTGTTGGTCTTGACATAGTTGATGCTACAAGGACATCTACATTCAGTACCTAGTGAATCCACTAAAGTTTTCAACTCTTTGGTTGTTGATCAATTCCTAACTTCCATGCCAAATTTGACCACTAGGTTTGCATCTAAAGGTATACCCTTTGAGTTTGTGCAACTACCTCCATATTCTACCAAAAGGTTTAGCTTTATAAATACTCACCCTTATTCAAGATAGTTGGTGTTTAAGAAGTATAAGTTTAATTAATTTAAATCCCTAATACTCAAAGTTCACATTCTAAGATGGATAAGAACCAACCTTTTGTAGCCTTCACTAGATCATCTCCTTTAAATCTTGCCTAATATGACCAAATTCTAGGATCAACCTTAGAGTGTTCCATATTTTAGTGGAAAGGGTCCTATTACTACCATTACACACATTAAAAACATATAAAACTTATACAATGTATGTAATATCATTCAATATAATGTGGCTATTATGTTGTTGGCATTCTCTTTGAAAGTAAAAGCTTTAGATTAGTATGTGACTCTACCTAAAAATTCTATTGGTTCATGGGATGAACTAGGAGATCCATTGACTAATAGGTTTGGAGAGAAGAGTGATCATCTATCTCTAGATGAGAAATTGACCATTATCAAGAGGGCACCATAAGAGTTTATGCAAAATTTAAATACTAGATTTCAAAAAACATGGGATATGATTGCAGCCCTTGTGAGACCTACTCCAAACTATGCCTTATTGTTAAAATCATTAAATATTTATTTAGCCATGATGATCCAATCCATGGGTGGGAATACAATCCCCACTACCTATGAGATAGACATCAATGTTGAAAATTATATTTTCAAGCAAGGAATATTACTTTTAGGCCACCAATGCCATTGTTCCTTGATTTGGAACCTCCTAGTCAATTTACATTACCTACCTTGGATCCTTTAACTAGTCATGAAAAGTTTGCCATTATCCCAAACAATGAGATACACGAAGTCAAGATTTTGATCCAAAGTCTTACCAATGAATTGGTTGCTCTTAAAAGGGAACAAGCTCAGAGTTATAGGACATATTAGTTTTACAATCATTTTGGTCAAACCAATAGGCCTCCTTTCCAAGGTAATGCTCAAAGACAAGGTAAATTAACCCAACCTAGACATTACCAAAGTTAAAATTCTAATGTTGCCTCATCTTCCAAGGCTCTTTTTCCCACTGAAAACAACCTTGTTTATGAACAACTAGGTTAACCCTCCTATGACCAAATTCAAGACCAAGTTGCTTACACCAATGAGATGCTAATCAAGTCATGACTATGAAAGGTAATCAAACATCTCATGGTTCAAATTTTTAATGGATAATTCAAGGTGGAATGCAATTTAGGATGGATAATAGGAAAACACAATCTGATTAAACTCTCATAAATCATTTGGGGAATCCAAGCAAGGCAAATGCTAGTGTGGCTTCTAACACTAGTTCTAAGAAGAGGGTTGTTAAAGAGACACAAGGGGATAATCAATGACCCATTTTTAATCTTAAAACATCCCCATTGGTGGGTGGGTCTAATCTAGCTCCTCAAGTGCAATACAATCATAATTTTTAGAATATAAGGCCTGCTCCTACACATCCACTTCCACAAGCTACACCATAAAGTACTAGTGCTTCTAAAGAACCTTTCAAGGTAAAAAATACTTCTATAAATGTTATGGACTATATGAAGAAGATGCATATGAATAATTCAATATGGGATTCATTAATAATACTTAGACAAAAGGACATGCTTCAAAAATAATTGCAAGGACTTGGTAAGCAAGTTGGATCAGTGAGGAATGAGAACCTTGTCTTGGTGAATGAGACTCAACCCATTAATGGACAAGTAAAAAAGATTGATAAAAATCCCCATTTATACCTATCTATAATAATTTGTGATTGCTTAGTTCATAATTGCATCAAAGATAGTGGGGATATCACTTTAGTTATGCCTAAGTGTATAGCGGATAAACTAGGCCTCAAATATGAGCTAATGGCTAAAGGGGTTTTACAATTGAATGGATCACCAGTAAAGACCTTGGGAGTGGTCAAGGATTTTAATATTATTTTAAATTATTTTCCCACCTTTTATATTCCTCATGATGTGGTTGTGGTAGATTTACCTCCATACTTTGCCCTTTGCTTGTCAAGAGAGTTTACAGCTAAGATAGGTGGATACTTGGCATCCAATTGGTCTTATATGGTTTTTTGGACAAAGTATGGTACTAAGGTTAAGATTGCATCAGAACCTATCCATCACAATCACTTAGAGCCTTACATGCCTAAAGTATCAAATGTCAATTATGCCATTATTAAAGAGGAAGAACTTCACATAGATAATCTCCAACATCTTCTCTTGAAGGAATTTCTAATTTGTACTTAGATGAATGGGGAAATGAACATTATGAGAATGATCCTTATAAATTAATGGAGGAAGTTGATCTATGAGTGTATTTTATGCATGAAGATGACTCTTTCATGCCAAACTTGGTCAACCCAAGGGAAGAAATGGATGGTTTATGGTAGCTATTATTTGATGGCTCTATAAGTAAGATTGGGGTAGGTGGTGGAGAAATGTTGGTTTATCCTTCTAAGGAAAGGTACTATTACAATTTTATAGTTCAATTCACTTATACTTGTAATGTGGTAGAATATGAAGCCCTCATTCATGGCCTTGAGTGAGCTAGAAAAAGAGGTGTGAAAGATTTACAAGTGTATGGTGATAGTGAGTTGATTATGAATCAAGTAAGAGGTCAAATGCGACTAAGAAATATTTGCTCAAGTCCTATAATCATAGAGTGTGGGATCTTGTGGAGGATTTCCAAGCTTTCAACATCACATCTATCCCAAGAGAAGACAACAAACATGTTGATAGGCTGGTAGCAATTGGAGCTCAATTTGATATTCTAAAGGGGATAGGAGAGGATAAGAACTATCCAAATCTCAAGGTAATTATAAGGGCCTCCATACAAAATAATGTCACTAATTTTAAAGTTTTGATAGTGACCAAAAAATAGCACTTTTTTACAAGAGGAGGCTGATTTTTCTTCCAAGAATCAATCAAAACTACAACAGCAATATGGAGGGAAGATTGTGCAATTGAAGTCAAACAAGCTCCCTAAAGGCCCAGTCACACTTGAGAGTATTTTCAATGACAATTATTAGTTGAATAAATAAAATGTAAGCATGTCTACTAAGCAAGAAAACTATGAGAAAGTATAAATATTCAAGGACAATTTACTTACACTTGGGAAAGTATGTATTAGTGAAGAGAAACATGCTTTCATTGAGTTATGCAAAGAGTTTTCTAATGTATTTTCATGGGAGTATAGTGATTTTAAGGGATTTTATCCAATATTAGATCAACATGCCATAGATATAGATGATAATTCTAATCCCATTAAGCAAAGACAAAAGATAATAAATCTCAAGATTGAGCCTCTCATGAAGAAAGAGCTTACTAAGTTGATTGAGTCCAAAATCATCTTTCCTATTAAGCATTCATCTTGACTAGAAAACTTAGTCCTTATTAATAATAAGAATGGAGAAATCAGGTTGTGTGTTTATTTTAGGGACTTGAATAGAGTTTCCTTGAATGACCATTATCCTCTTCCCTCTATGGAATAAATTTTTCAAGTTGTGGCAGGTAGTGAAAGGTTTTCTCTCCTTGATGGATATTCCAGGTATAATCAGATTTTGGTGAAGGAAAGTGATCAATATAAGACAAATTTACTACTAAATTGGGTACATATGATTATATAAAAATTCCTTTTGGAATATCTAATTCTAGAGCTAAATTTCAGCATGCAATGGACATGGATTTTCAAGGACTAATAAATGACATTGTATTAGTGTATCTTGATGACATCATAATTTTTTCTAAGGATGAAAAGGATCAATTGAATCAACTTAGGTATATTTTTGAGAGATGTAGAGAGTTTTTAATCTCTCTAAACCTAAATAAATGTGTTTTTTTGTTCATAAAGGTAAACTTTTGGGACACATTGTCTCTAAAGAGGGCTTGTCCATAGATCTTGAAAGGGTGAGTGCAATCTTGGCATTAGCTTTGCCAAACACAAGAAAGGTTTGTAATTTTTCTTTGGGAAAATTAATTTCATAAGGAGGTTCATCCCTAAATTTTGTAATTTATTCAAGCCTCTAACCTCTATGTTAAAGAAGGATGAAGTGTTCACTTGGAATAAGAGAAGGAAAGAAAGTTTTGAAGAGATTAAACAAGCCATTACCCAAGATCCAACTCTTGAAAGTACTAATTTTTCAATGGATTTCAACTTATATAACTTTGGAAATGAGGAGGTAATCTATACCATGATTTCTCAATCAAATGAAAAAAACTTTGAACAACTTATTTCCTTCTTTAGTCAAGGTTTGGAGGGCTATGAGGTAAGATACAACTATGTTGAGAAGTAAGTACTTTTAGCTATTATAAGTCTAAATAAATTTACTCATATGTTATATAACAACAAGATTCACATATTGGTACCTCATATTTGTGTTAAGGACTTCTTTTTGAGCATATATTTGAATGAAAAATGGTCAGTTGGATCACAAAGGTGATGGAGTATGATGTGGAAATCAAGATAACCAAACTAGTAAAAGGGAAGGGGCTATGTGAACATCTTACTTTATATTTTAAAGAAAAAAGAGGTTGTTTTAGCACTTCATGATGACCCTATGATATCTACATCTTCATCAATGAGGATTTAGACACAAGATATGATCCATTTTCTCCAAACTGATAAGTGTTCATAAGGCCTTGATAGAACTAGAATAATGTACTTTAGATTGCAATTCATTCCTTATGTGCTTGTTGATGGAGTGTTGTTTAGGAAGGACTTCTCAGGTGTATTATTAAGTTATATTGAATTAGATTAGATTGAGAAAGTTTTACTTGAGTTTCATGATGGAACTAGCTGGAGGTCACTTTGCTCTAAGAACCATAACAACTAAGATTATGATGGATGATTACTTTTACATAGCTTGTTCAAAGACACCCATGATTAGGTAAGGAAGTGTAAAAATGTGCCCTCTTTGATGGTAAAAAAAATCTTGTTGCCTTGCATCTTCATCTAATTTAGGTCGATCAATCGTTTATGTAATGGGGTTTGGATTTTATAGGCCTAATCAATCCACCTTCTAGTGTTGGTCACAATTGGGTATTGACTGATATATATTACTTTACAAGGTGGGTAGAGGTTGTTTCTCTCAAGGAAGCAAATAAAAGTTTAGTTTTATACATTTACGAAGGCATAGTGACAAGAATTGGAGCTCCTTCAATAATAATTTTGGATAATGCATTAGTTGTCCTTAGGATGAAGACAAGTGAATGGGATTTGAAACATGGCATCTATCTTAGTACCTCTTCCAACTATTATCCACAAGGGAATCGGATAGCTGAGTCCACCAATAAGAATCCAATTAGGATTATTAAGGGGACAATGGAGGAGAACCAAAGGACTTGGTATTCTAAGTTAAAGATAACTCTTTCAACTGATAGGATCGCCCCAAAAAGAGCAATTAGAAACTCACCATACACACTTGTTTATGGGATAGAATCTAGACTACCTATTTCAATTGAGTTACCAACCATAGATCTCACTTATTAGCTATAAATGATGGACAATGAAAGCATGGATGTTAGGTTGTGTGAATTGGTAGAGCTTGAGAAGATAAGAGACCAAGCTATGTAAACCATGATAGCTCATCAAGATCAAACAAAGAGATAATTTGATAAAAAGGCCATTCTAAGGAGTTTAAAATATGGATACAATATCATAAAGTGGGATGAAGATAGGGATAATCTTAAAAGACACACAAAGTTTGATACTTTATAGAGTGGCCCTTATGTTATGACCTAATGCAAGCAACATAGTGCCTTCTAAATCTCAAAGTTGGATGGAGAGGATCTTCATATCCAAATTAATGGGATATATCTCAAGAATTGATACTAAGGTTATCCTCTCTCCTTATACATATTTTGTGTTTCCCTTTATTTTCCCTAAGTGCTTGTGCACATGTGTGAGTTGGTTTGGTGTCTTACTTTGTCTTGTGTTGGTTTGGTGTGTTGTGTTTGTCATAGTGTGTTTTAAGAAATTAATTGCTTGTTATATTAAATAATACATTGGCTCCATTGTCCCTTGATAGGATAAGGCTACTAGTCATTAGTATAGTAGGTATATTACCCCTATGAGTCACCATTTTGTTGACCAAGTTTGACTTTTAGGTTAAACTTGGACCCCTATAGGTAAAAACATGTTTTATTAGATGATATATGGGTCTAAATATATTGTCATGGGAATGTCATTTGATTTTATTCTATGTAATTTTAGCCTTGGTCTTAGTTACATTAGTCAATTTGGAGTCATTTAATGTGCTTTTGAGAGTCATTATTGCAAATAGCATGTTTCCGAAGCTACCCAGGTGTCAAATTTAAGTTTTCAACATACAAAAATTTAGTTGAGATGTCAAGGATGTGATTTACATCATAATGTTTTAGGTTATCTAACTGAAACTTCAAAAATCAATTGAAAAAGAGGGGAAATGGCACTTGTACGACACATAAGGAAGTGTGTTAGGTGTGAAAGATCATGGGGGTATCCTAATATTTATAAAATTAATATCCATGCTTTGGTTTATATATAATTTCCATTTTATATCAAAAAATATTATGCTCATTTTTGGGTTTCCTAGACACACTGAAGTAACCTTACATTTTTTGTTTGGTATGGGAAGAAAAAGAAGTTTCAAGGAAAATGATTTTTTTAGGTTGTTCTAAAATCCAATACCATAATTTTTGTATAAGAAACCTAATAAATTATCAAATTTTCTTTATGAACAATCACTAACAAGTTGATTGTGCTCTTTTACTAGCTATTTCATGCACCCTATAGGTTTTACTCCATCTATACCAAATATATATGAAAAAATAGGTGATGTTAGATCCATAGGATGTTGGATTACTTATAATATAGTCTCCATTATTTTTTTCATGATTCATTATGTTTGGATGAGTATATTATCCCATGATGCAAGGAGGTGTCACCATGTATAATTTTAGTTGGACTGCTTTTATTTATTAAGTGTTTTATCTTGTAGGTATCTCATAAATCTTATAAATTATGTTATAAATTCCTATAATTCATCTTAAATTCTAATTTCATGTTTGTACTTCACCATGTCACCTCTTGGATTTCTTACTAGCTTTTTTCCCTCCATTGTTAGCTCTTTGCATAATTCCAGTTGCAGTCTCATGTATAAGATGGTATATCATGTCTATGAGGTAGTAATGTAAATTTATTATATTATAAAATACTTTAGGAGTTGAATGATTTCCATTTTCCTACTTGGGGAGGTGTAAATTTTGATTATATGCTCTCATTCTATGCCAAGACAATCACTTGATGCCTTTATCTGCTCTTTTCTCATGAATGCAAGCGTTTTTAGGTTGGAAAAGGTGTTTTTAAGTTGGTTTCAAGGTGAAAATAAATGTATTTAATGAAGGAAAATTAACTTTGATCTATTTTAAAGCTATTCACCATCATGTTTTGCCTCAACTCCATACTTTGCCTATATAACTAGCCAAAAACATCCATCTACAAACCTTTGTTGATGTCATGATGATGTATAGAGAAATGGATGCATGTAAAAACTTATTGATTTTACTTGAAATTCATTAGGAGGTTTGTCAAGAGTATACGAGTTTCATTTTACATTGATGGTTTCTATTTATTCATGCCCAGTCCACTATTTGATCATCAAAACAACCATCTATAGTTGGCTGAGCATGGGTTAGGGTGTTGTATAGAGGGGTTATAAACAATGTTAGCTCCCTTTTAATTTCCACCACAAGAAAGCCTTGACAGACACATAGAAATATTATAGAAGGCAAAATGGAATCATGGAATCATTTGAGGGTCAAGGATTGAGTTTAGGAATGGAATCCCTAAAATAGCAAAATAGTGCTCCAAGAGGTTTTGGTGGGAATTCTAAATCATGTTTGAAAGAGTTTTAAAAGTGTCTAAATGATTATACCTTGTATCCTCTAACATAGACAACACCTATTCCAAGAATGAAGGTTAGGCAACAAGATAGGGTATGTTGTTTGAGACCTCAAACATACCTGAAAACACACTAAAAAGTGTTAATGATGTCTATGAGACTATAGTGGTGAATGGCCTTTGTTATCTTGAGTAGCAATATTAAGCATAACTCCATGAAGGAGATGACTAGACTAGTATAAGGAGACAAAATAGAACCAAAATAATCAATAAAGGGTTGAGGTGGATCATTTTACATACCCATGTCCACCTATAGGCCCCCTTTAAGCATGAATTTAACATCTATAGGGGTCAAATAAGTAGAGAAAATAAAGTATGGTTTGTGCATATTTTTTGTGGTTTTAGTCCATCTAAAGTGACTATGAGATGACTACACAATGTTAAGATATTCAAGGTGGATTCAAAATACCTTTTTCACATTATAATCATCCCAGCCAAGCCCTATGGTGACCTACATTAGGGTATTATGTAGAAGTGTATCAATCAGGGGAGAAAGACATAATTTGTGTTCCTAAAAGGCATCTAGGTGAGTCCAATATAAAATATACATTGTATGACCTTCATAATATGTTTCAAGGATTAATAGACACCATGAAAATAAACAAAACCTCTATATATAGTTGCATGCAGGTTTGTGAATAGAGTACCCCCGAGCTAAATAATAACCATAAAGTTTATGCAAGATAATGACTTGAAGGCTTGTAAGGAGGGATATTTTTTGAATAATCATGATGTGAACATAAATTAAATCTCAAGGGGCTTTCCTACACCTTAAACAAGCTCCAATCAGCCCTATCTTGACCTACAATAGACCCCAAAGGAGTGTTTTAATCAGACAGGCAAGGACCCAATTTTAGTGATAAAAGGTGCACTAGCATGACCAATGGGAAATAAACCTTGGAAAATATATGAAAAATAACCTCAATGATCATGTTATTGGTGTCATGGATATTTACTAAAAATAAAAACAAGGTACACAGGGTCTTAAAACTCTATATACAATCATAGCAGAGTTCAAGCAAGTGGAGGTCTAGATGAAGCATGAACTTGCCTAAAAATGGAGAGAGGGTGAAAATGACTATAAAATGATCCATTATGATATAATAATTTTATTTAAAACCCCCATACACTATAAAAATTCTCCCTAACTAACAAATGATCAATAGTTTGTACAAGTGACTAGGAAAACTCTTTGTCTAATGGGTGAATATGAGAAATACACTAAAGGAGGGATTGTTTTATATGGTTTTCAAAAGTAAATAAGAATGAATTTAATATGGTAAGAATTTTTAAACAACCTATAATCATGTTTCTATCTTGGAAGAGTTCAAACAAGTGGATTTGGGGAAAAATGCAAGAAAACAAGGTTTTTGAGGCCCTTTTTTAGACAACTTCAGTTGGTTAGGTACCTAAATGAGGGATTCTAACCTTTCCATTTGGTTAAAAACCTCATTATTAACTTATAAAACTTCAAAAACTCTCATTTTTCCATGATAATGAGGGATATATCTCTTTTTTTATGTCAGAGGTCAATTAGTCATGAAAATTAGGACTTTGAGAAGACAATCAAAAGATGCCAAAATGAGTAAAGGACCTAAGATGAGGCCTTGAGATCTTAAAATAAAATTATGTGATGTGTATTTAATATGGATGGATGATAAGGAACACTCACACAAACTCTAACCCCTCAGAGTGACCTAATTATTCATGTACATAGTCTAACATAACAAACTTTCACTAAGTCTAGTTGGAAAATGAGGAAAAAGGATGAAAAAATATGCTTGGATGGATATGAAGTGGCTTGGTAAGATAAAAGTAAATTTTAATGTGCATAATAATCCAACCCACCTACAAGATATCAGTCCTAATATCTAAATTCATCAAGATGCCTAGTAGACCTATTGAGACTTGATAAGGCCTGATGCCAAATGGTGATGCATTTTCACTTCTATTATGTTTTAGTCTATAAAAATATTTGAGACATGTTTTTTAGGTCATAATATAGGTGTGATAACTTTTTGAATGTAGAGAAATAATAGGAGAGCCATTTTTTAGCTCAAACCAATACTAAACTTGTAGGAAACAAGGGAACAAGCTCAATAAGAGGAATTTGATTGCTCATATCTTTGATAAGGTTTTATATCAGAGCCAAATTATTTAAGGGAGGTTCATGTATTGAGAAATTTTTGGTAGGTTATACATTGGATTTTTATGAACCAACCTTAAGAATCAAAACTACTCAAAACCCTTCGACAACCCTTGTAGTGACTCGATGGGGAAAATGAGATTATAAATATAATATAAAGGATTTTTTTGGAAATTAAAACAATTGGATAATGGAGAAGACTCCCCTAGGATCACCCCCACATGCAAATGATTTGTATGGAATTATACAGACAACATGCAAAATAGGGTTTTTCTCACCATTTTTTATGTTTTGTAGGTTATAAGAGGAGTTTGAAAGTGAAATAAAATTTGGATGGAATATTAGGACTTATAGTATATCCCTATGGTCATTTTATTATAGGGAATTGTTTCTAAGTGTTCAAATAAGTGCCTTACTTTCAGCTAGTCAAAACTAGCATAGTGAACACAAGGGAGAGAAGGGTGACAACTCTATGTGTGAGCCTTTTAAAGGTTTAATTGAGTATTAAAAGTCTATGTATAACCTTTACAATTTTAATTCAATACCTCTAAAGGGTTTTTATGGACAACTAAAGCCAATTTTGAGGCTAAGTGTGAGGGGTGACAAAAAAAAGGAATTTTTTATACTGTAGGCAGTGATGGCTTCCTTCTAGGAATTTTTAAATGATTAGGATCAGAACCAATGTATGGAATTTCATGCCTAAATTAATTCAATATTATCCCAATAATTATACCTATCCATATCTAGTGGTGGGATGTTTAAATAGCTCCAAATGATGAAGGTAGTTTTCTAAGCTAGGATAAGGAATTTTTTCACACTTTACATAGGTTTCATGACTTGTATGGATAATTGGTACCTCATGAATATTTATCATGAAAATTTTAACCCTTTTTTAAGATTTAAAAGTGTTCAAGTGAATTTTGGACTTCTCTTGCCTTGTTCTTCTCTCAAAGGTTATAAATATTGACTCTTTTGGCTCTTTTGAGTAGCCTCCATTGGTTAATGGTGAAACCCTAGAAAAATTTGTACTTGAATGACTCATGAAGAAATAAAAAACTATTTTTACCTAATCACATGTTTTTAATTGAGTGTTAGTGTAATCTTTTTAGTCTTGTCTAGTAGAAGAATATCTTTTCTAGCATGTTATCCTTGATTATTCACCAAGTGTGCAGAAAAGTGATTGTTATAGGTCCTTGTTTGTGTTATTTTCAAGTGTATAAGTGTATTAGAAGTGGTATATTATTTTATTATATCAAATAATCATTAATTTCTCTCTTAAATATCAAATACCTTCTTGAACCTAACTTATGAAACATTGATGTGACAATATAACTTAGATTGTGAGTTTTGTGTAAAAGAGAATCTTGTTTGACTCTAAGTGATAAAATTTTAGTCAATAGGAGTAAATATATTGGTGCATCACCTTTTTTATCTTTATTAGTTTTTTTTTTACCATTTTCATGCAAATTTTATAGGCAAGAAACTGATTTCAAAGATAGCATCAAGGGAACTAGCCCTTCTAGAGATTCATCTCAACAAAATTGTCATCCATAGCGAGAGAGATATTTCCATTATACCACATGGATGAGGAGAGATAGGAATTTGATCAAGAGTGAAACTCCAAGTGATAATAGTCTCATCTCAAGTAATAGAAGTTACAACATTGCACATGTAGTGGGCACATGAACCTAGGCATACTCAAAACATTGAGCATGACCAAGAAGTGTTGATAGATTCCACCATAAATGGATGGTTGATCTATGAAGTATTGATAGATATGGGCATTAAGGTCAATATTCTAACCAAAAATTATTGGGAAAATATGGGGTAGCCACACTTAAGGCCCTTACCTCACATGTTATTCATGGCTAATAAAACCTGAGCATAGCCTATCAAGATCCTAAAAGTCATAATTTTAATATCATGGGCACCAAGTTCCATTACAACTTTGAGGTCATCAATTTGGTAGAGTAGGAAAACTATCCAATGCTCTTGGGAAGGCCCTAGTGCTATGTTGACAATGTAGACATGCACTTTAAAAAGTGTTATATGAATTTTGAGAATGTCAAGGAAAGGGTGGTCATCCCTCTTTCAAGTGACCAAAGGCCCCCATATGTAGAGAGTGTTGATCTTGAGGATGAGATTAACTACATTTATAACATTATGACATAGGGAATCAACAAGCTCAACCCTAATGACCAAGGCATGCTCAAATAAAAGGATGGATAATTAGCCTTTGATACAACTGATGTAGCCTATGAGAAATGGTTTGAAGAGGCATATAAGTTTAATAGTTGAAGGTGATACCTAGTGCACACATCTAGACCAAGGCTACCCATGATAGGGCTAGTTAGGACTGAGTACCCCAAGAAGAAATGGGTTACCTATGCCCAAAGGTGGAAAAATGGTGTTTTGTCTAAGGGAAGCTTACAACACTTGTAAAGTATGAAGGGAGCCAACCCATAGAAAAGTATGTCTATGAAATAGAATCTTTCATATCGAAGGAGATAGGTCAAATGGGTACACTAGTGCATACCTTGAAGAATACTAGTACATGTTAGTGGGTTGTGTAGAGACCAAGTTTTCCCACTTGGAAATATGTAAAGGTAGATATATGCACTAGATTTAGAAAGAGTAATGAGGACTTGGATATACTTACTTATGATTGTGATTTTGACCCAATTGTGCATGTACATTTGTGTGAAAAAACTTGGACTATCTATAACAAGAATGCACTAATAGGCCTATCCATGCATGCCTTTTATAAGACCTTAAAAACTTTGGCATGAGTGTGGTCCATTATAAATGAGATGTGCTGCAAGATAGGAAACTAGGAGAGGCTCAAAAAGAGGCTCATGCATACCTTCTCCTTTTTTTCATGGAGCTTAGAGCTACATGAGACATTACAAGTCATCTATAGGGTAGTATTTAAGGACAGTATTATTTTAGAAGAGTGCCTAAAAGAAATGTTTAGGGAGAAAGGACTAGTGCTCCTAATGTTATTTGAGGAGATGATGTTCAATAGTGACTCCAATGAAGAATATGATGAAACCTAAAAGGAACACAATTGGAAGGCTCTAACAAGTAGACAAAATCTTATGCACCTTGTGGATGATAACACCCCAAATGATGAAGATCAAATGTACCTTTGAATTGAAACAACAAAGGGGAAAAGAAAAGTTAAATACTCTCATCAGGAGATAAATGAACCTTACTATGCACCACTCAAGACCACTAAACTGGAAATCAACACAATAGGTATGTCAAATATTGCCACTATAGGTGCTTACTGGTTTGAGTCAGAGATGGCATGAATTGTAGAACTCCTAAGACAATTTTAGGACTTGTTCCCATGTAGCTACAAAGATATGAATAGAACCCACCCTTCCCTTGGAAAAATGATCATCAAGATGGTGGATGGTACAAGGCTAGTCAAGAAGCACCCATATTAGATAAACCCCAATCTCCATACCAAGGTGAAAATAAATATTGATAGAGTGATAATGGTTGGCATCATCTACTAAGTGTAATAATATGAATAGGTGAACCCAATGGTCATCAGCATCAAGAAGGATAGGTGCATACAAATCTATATTGACTATAGGATGTTGAATGTTTCTTGCATTAATGATCCATTCCCAACCCTATTCATTGAGTATGTCATGGTTGGAGTCATAGGCTACAAGATCTACACTTTCACTAATGGGTTTTCAAGCTAACATCAGGTATAGATTGAGGAGGAGGATAAGCCCAAGACAACTTTTGAAATTAAATGGGGTTATTTCACTTATAATTGCATGCCCTTTGAACTCAATAATGCACTATCCATATTCTCTAAGGTAGTGATCACTACTTTCAAGGACTTTATCTATAAGTTTGTCTAAGTGTATCTCGATGACTAAACTATGTATGGTCTTGTAAAACATCACTATGATAACCTATGCTTTATGTTTGAGAGATGAAAGTAGTTCTAGATCTCTTTAAATTTGAGGAAGTGTATCTTTGTAACTCTTTTTGGGACATTGATCAAGAACATAATTTATAAATATGGTTTTCTTGTTGACCTGGTAAAGATAACTATAATAATTTAACTACAAATTCCCTCAACATAGAAAGATGTTCCTGCCTTTCTAAGCCATTGTGGCTACTTTAATAATTTCATTCAGAGATATGCAAAGATCATAGTGCCCCTAGAGGATATATTATGTAAGGATGTACCACTATACTAGGGCGAGGCATAAGAGGAGGCCTTTGAAACACTGAAGCTAAATTTGGTTAGCACACCAATCCTACAATTTCTAGACTAGACTACTCCCTCCTATGTCTATGTCAATGCTTTAGGCTCGACCATTGGCATCATCTTGGTGAAACTAGGTGAGGTTAAGTTGGAATACCCCATCTCCTTTACAATTAGAAAATTGATGCAGGTAGAGAAGAATTTTACCACCATTGAGTGTGAGACATGGGTAATGGTCTATGCCTTATAAAAATTCAAGCAATATATATTGGAAACCTTATTCATCTTTTTATAGATCATAAGATACTCAAGTACCTCATGAATAAGTTTATTCTACACAAGCACATATGTAGTTGGATTGTTCTTTTCTAGGAGTTATAGTTCTCTATTGTCATTAAAATTGGGACGTAGAAATTTGGGATAGACCATTTGTCCTACATCCACTCTAGTGATGTAGTGGAATTGATTGAGGATGACATGCTAGATGCATAATTGTAAATATTTTCGTGCATTCCTGAAGATCTAGTAGATATTATCAATTTCCTAACTTCTGGGTTTGCACCCTAGACCTTATCCACCAAGGAAAAAAATTACTTGTGGTCCATGTTACCCCTTTTAACTCATTCAAGGGGAGCTGTAAAAACTAGGTAGGGATGAAGTCCTACACCAATATGTTTTATAACATGAATGAGACTTTATCCTATAGTAATCACATGAAGGGATTGTAGGAGGCCATTACACTAGAGATGCAATGGAGTGTAAGATATTGTAGTTAGGCTTATAGTGGCCAAGCCAATTCTAAGATACAAAAGAGTAGGCTAATGTATGTGATGTATACTAACAAACCAAAAATCTCAACCACAAAGATGAGATGCCTTTTATCCCCATTCTTTCCTAAGCACCATTCAAATAATGGGTCATTAACTTTGTTGGGATAATTACTCCTACTGCATGGTGCATAGGTGTCAGATATATCTTAGCAACCATTTACTATTTCACTAAGTGGGTTAAATCTATGTCGACCAAAGATTTCACAACCATGATAGCTATGTGATTTATATGGGAAAACATCATTAGTTAGTATGGGTACCCATTAAGTCTAACTAGTGATAGGGGCACTCATTTCATCAATGAGACAATGCACATCCTTTTGACCAAATACATGGTGGCACACCACAAGACCACCCCATATCATCCCCAGACCAATAGTATGACTAAAGCCTTTAACAATTTTTTTGGAATGTGCCTAAAAAAGATGTGAAACATTATTCACAAGGATTGGGATGATCATTTTTCAACAGTTCTTGAGGAATACCACATAACCTACAAGCACCTGAACAAAGCTACACCATTTCAACTAGTGTTTAATACTAAAGTAGTTTTGTCCATGGAATTTATGGTTCCCTCCTTACACATTACACATATTGGTTGGTTAGATGACCAATAATATTTAAGTGTAAGATTAGAAGACTTGGATTGATTGGATGAGAAGCGTACCTAAGCCAAGTGGAGTCATTAGATTTAGAAGGTGCACTAAAATTATTAGCATGACAAGTATATCAATCATAATAAGCAAACTAAAGGAACATTGGTATTAATCTATGATTCCAAGTACTTCAAGCACCCAATAAAGTTGTAAATATAGTATAGGGGTCCCTACATCATCTACCACATCTTGGAAATAAGTTCATGTAAGCTACATATGTTGTTCGATGAAATGCTCCTTGGGTACTTCAATGGAAACTAACTGAAGCCTTACAGGTAGTAGGCTAGAACTTACACCATGAAAATATTGACTTCTTGGCCACTAGTCAGTTTTAAATTGAGTTGACCAAAATAAAGTTTAGTGCAGGCCAAACCATTCTTTTCTTTTTGTTTTGTCCCTTGTATAATGTATATAGGTAATGAGAAGCACGCAATAACCAGAATAAATTTTGTGTCAAAACTTCACATATAATTCTAATTGGGTGAGTTGAGCACTAATGCCCATAAGCACATTAAGCTAGACATATAAGTAGTGGGCATGTGAAGCTTACCAGGTGCAAGTAGAAGCAACTAAAGAGACATATGCACAAGTGTTATGATCCACACTTATAATAGCTAGAAATAATTTAGAATAGAATGTAGATCAACTCAACATAATAGATATGGGTGGACCAAGATGTCCAAATAATCAATGTATATTGAAATAGAATACCCATAAGGGAGGGAACCACCATACAATACTCCTTTAGGAAGGAATAACTACATAATGTATTTTTGATAGGACAACCTCCAATATCCTCTTATAATAGAAGACTCAATTCTTACTTGAAACCTTTACAATGATAATCATATCATTTATATATACCTCTATCTAACTAACAATGGATGGGTAACTTCCTAATCCCAATATAGGCTGACCATTACCCAATACACTAATTCCATAAGTTACTCCATTATCCTAATATATTGGACCCATATAATAACTAAATGGGATGTGTGTCACATGTTGACATATCCATCAACCCATATACATTAATATATCATATCCCTAGATACATATCATTACTTCCTTCCTTGACATGTTTTATCCCCAAAATATAAGAATAAACCAAATAATAATTGTGTTATAAATCATTACACACATGTCTCCAAGCTCGATCATCTAGCCATCCATATGTGATCCTAGCAGGTGATAGATCTCCAAGCTTATTTCCAAATTCCATTGTGTTCCTCTGATTTCATTCATGATCATAATTTTACTACTTTGATGTCCATACATAATTATTCCTCTTGTGATTCCATGTACCATATTCCACTACACTACTTTGATTCCATCCATGACCATAGTAGGTATTATTTAGATTCCATACATAGCCATAGTTATTATAATGTTGATTTATTATATAGCCAAAGTGATTGTTATTATGACACTCTATCACATGGCTCCATGACTTTTTCCTCTCATGATGATGTGGGTGTCTATATACCTCAATTTTTTCTAATACTTTGACCTTATCAATCTTTTCTTCTACCTCTTACGCCTTTTGCTTTGGTGGTTCCTTTTTCTCTTCATCTATGTCTTCATATGAATCTTTCACATGCTCTTCATCACCTATTTTAATCTCATCCTCATGATCTACCTTGACTGTTATTATTGCCTTTCCCACTATGATATCTTATAAAGTGACCTTTTTCCTATACTAAAACTTCATGAACTATTTTTTGAACATTAATATTGATTGTTCCCAAAGTATCTAACCATGGATATCCAATAACCATATCCACATCATCCATATACAAAGCATAAAAATATGATTTTAAAACATATTTTTCCATAATAAGTTTTGAATATTTAAACACTCAAATATTTTTATCATCTACTTGAACCTCCTTAATATTATTTACTTGAACATATAGATGCTTGGCCACATTCATGTTGATAAAGTTATATTTATTGGTAGGGTTTATGGACACAACAAACTTATTAATTTTAATGCATCCATGAAATTGAAAAATTAACTCTATTTTTTTTAGAACCAAACTATTTGAAACCTTATCATCCAATTCTTATTCTTCTTCTCCTTCACTTGCATGTTCTTCCTCATTGTCATTATTTTCTTTCACTAATTTTTCTTCTTCAACATCTTCATTCTCTTATTCATTACCATCATTATTTTTTCACTCTTTTTCATCCTCTTTTTATTTTATATTCCATTGATTTAGGAAGAACTGTTCCATTTTTTCTCATGAAGAATACTTTTGTGTGAAGCTCAATTGATTAAACCAATGTTGTGTAGGCCCAGACAAAAAAAAGAGATAATTGTGTTCACCACAAAATTATTTGAGTATTACTCCTTAAAAAGGAGCCACCATTCTCTAGAATCAATATCATCCTCCCTTGAAAATACTTGTAATTTCATGACCCACCAAAAAAAATCTAGGGTTCACAAAACCTTAAAATTTTAATAACTCATTAAAAACTAATCAAAATAGTCCCAAATTTTGACAGTAGGTTTGTCTTATAATAGTGTAACCCCAATAAAAATTTGTGAAAAAATTTCACAAATTTTGATCTACAGAGTGATTATATTAAAAACCTATAATTGCAATAACTCACTCTAAACATATCAAAAAAATATAAAATTTTATTCATATATTTCTTGTATTATGATACAACATCATTATAAATGTTACCAAAAAATTCCTAATATTTTATAATATATGATGAAATGTGTATAAACCCTAAAATATGAACAACTCTCACAAAACTAATAAAAATCCTCGATAATTTTACTGAGACTTCCTTTAAATATTATTCATATCCAATAAAATAATTATGCAAAAATTCATAATGGATTGAAATATATTAATGATTCCAAAAAAACTAGGGTTTCACTCCACAGAAATTGCCCAAATCAAAGATTTGATACCGCTTGTTATGATCCACACTTATCATATTCATAAATAATTTAGGATATAATGTAGATAAACTCAACATAATAGATATGGGTGGACCAAGATGTCTAAATAATCAATATATGCATAAATAGAATACCCTTAAGGTAGGGTGACACCATACAATACTCTTTTAGGAAGGAATAACTCCACAATGTCTCTTCAAGGGGACAACCTCCAATATCCTCTTACAATAAAACACTCAATATTTACTTGATACATTTATAATGATAATCATATCCTTTATATATACTTTTGTCTAACAAAAAATGGATGGATAACCTCCTAATCCTAATGTAGGCCAATTATTACCTAATACACTAATTCCACAAGTTACTCCATTATCCTAAAATATTGAACCCATATAACTAAATAAAAGGGATGTGTGCCACATGTTAGTGTCTCCATCAACCCATATACATTAATATATCATATCCCTATATATATAGTAACAAGATGGAAATGTATGCCCCTTTAAAGGCCCAAGAACAACCCACTCTAGTTCTAGATTTATGCCAGAGTTACAAGAAAGTGCATCAATTGATCCAACACCAGATACCCCAAGAGGTAATAAGTGAAGATGCCCAACATGATTGAGTGCAAGGTAGATAAGAAGACACATTATAAAAGTGAGTAAGAGAATTAGGAGAAATAAATCATTGGAGGGCTAGTATAAGGGATTTATATGGGGTAGGATAGGCCAAGGCAAGATGATGCATAAAAAATTGACCAAGGTAGCGAAGTGTAATGAAAAAGGAATGTATATAGAAGAAGAAGTGGAATTGAGGAGGCTAAATTACATGAATATGAGATGTTAGACCTAGGTTACCATAAGGAAGGTTAAGGTTATACCAAGGATACACGCATAGAAACAAGTCATCTAAGACATCTAGTGTCTACCTAAGAAGGGGTGAAAAGTGACCATTTGAACCACACATCACTTCAACCAAAAATTTAGTAGGATTATTTAATAAGGCAATGCAAATGACACAAAGATACACATTTAATGCATAAAGGATAGGATATTTTTGAATATTTCATGGATTTTTGCATTCTCTAAGAAGATAGAGGTGCCTAAACCATTAAACCTACATTAATGATAGTGGTTGACGAGAGAAGGGTATAAATTGATAAATGATAAATTTGATTAATTTATAAATTTTATGATAACCTAGACTTAGAGTGAACAAATCAAAAGACTAGAGATCCAAAATAAGAAAGAACTCTATCACAAGTGAGAATTTGACCAAATCAAGCACCTAGAGTGAAAGGAATCATGTTAAGGAGTGAAATAAATAGTGAAGCTAGTGTGAGGGGTTAGAATAAAAGAATTGGTGTAGAGAGATAAGTAAAACATGAAGTTGTTTCCAGGTCACCATTAATGGCCATCAAATCTTAGAACCAAACATATAGATGAAGATCTCATAGCTAAAAAAGTGTTAGCCATCATTGGAGGTTTTGGCAAGCCATATCTACCTCAGTTCAACACAAGTATAGTTATAATGGTGAAGAAATGAAAGGAATCAAGATCTATAGAAGTGAAACAAGAATACAAGATGGTTAGCATTATAGAAGAGGCAAAAAACACCAAGACTAAGGCATAGTCAATTAAGGTAGTTAACATCATAGATATCAAATACTAAGGCACTAAGTTATCCTATAAATATATGCAATATCCCTCAAAGATGTAGGTAGGTGAAATTTTGTGATATTTTATTCATAATTACCAACTAAAAGAGTATGACTATTAGATGTGGAATCCTTTCAAAGACTTGGCATAGGACTAAATGATGGATATGAGGTGCAAGACCCCAAAAGGTGATGCCCTCTTTAATGTCTCAATTCAAGACAAGCTAAAGTATTCTATTGAAACTCACCTATATGAGTTGCCCTACTTCAAAAAACTAGAGGATCTCATCTAGTTCCTATTATCGCACATCCATAAGGACCACTTCTACTTTGTAGGATGACACATGAAGATCTCATTATAGTTAATCAATAGGATAAGTAAACTACCTGATGTTGGATAGGATATCAATTATATGATGGATGTTATTGAGGAGGTGGGGTGCATCACGAAGCTCTTAAATTAATTCAAGGGGGATATACATTCCTAATTACAATTTATGAGGACCCAAACATAAGGGTGGTGACATGCTTTGTAAGCTCCAAGTTGTGTCTAGGTAGTCAATGGACAGATGTATTGAAGGTGTATCTCTATGTGGCTTATCACATGGTGTAGGGCATCTAATTTAATATCTCCAAGTTCATCATGAAGGAACTAGTCAAGAATGTGATATAATGTCATAGCATGAAGGGAGCTTTTAGGTGGGGGTTCATTCTCATCTTGATAATAATAGAGGAGATTAGGATCTTAGATAGGAGTAAAGATAGTCTCTGGGTGTTTCCAAAACACCATGAATCCTCCATACAAAAATATAAAGATTACACTTGCCCCACCATTTTCATCCTTAAGTATAAGATGCACATAATGCACTAATATGAGTAGTACATAGAAGCTTTTGGACTAGAGTGGTGCATTCCCTAGGGGATCCCTTGAAGCATGTTTGAGATGATAATTTTTTCCATAATGTAGCACTACTACATGCACTTGGTGATAAGAGATGGGAATAGGTCAAGATGGATAAAACACCCCTTCACCTTCTCGACAAATATTTTAGGGATGCAATGCATAGGATCTTAAATGCTTAACAAATGGATATTCTAGTTATGGAATTGGATGAATAAAGGAGGAGGTTGAGGTATAAATTTCTCTATGATAATGGAAGAGCTATCGAAAATAGATATGATGCCCCAAATCAAATGAAAATCGATCCTATTTAAGAGGTCACCATCCTAAGCTTCATCTATAGGATTTACTATGAGATGAAGCCATGGAATAAGGCTTCTAGTGTTAGGTCAAGCACTAAGAAAAAAGAATACCCCTCAATAAATATTTGGGAGGAAGTAACCCTAGCACCCACCAATAATAATAATTCCCCTAGAAGAAGAGAGGGGAAACTCTGGAGGAAATATGAGAGCACTTAAAATTCAAAATAGCCTTAGAAAAAGAGCCATCCTCCTTGGGCTCATCCAAGAAGTGCATAAAGTCTGTGTTGAAGACCTACCCCAACATAAAGAAGAATAAGGAGAAGGCCTATATTTTGGTACCCAAGATAGAGCTCTAAGATATAAAAAGAGGAGTTAAAAGAAGAGGAGATAGAAAAAGAAGAGTTGGAGGAAGGAGTGATGGGCACATACATCATGCCTAGGGATTTAGAGTCCTTATCAAGTGAAGAGGCCCATTCCCCACCCCCTCAAATTGAGCTAAATAAGTGAAGGAGATTAAGGAAACTTAACTTTAGTCAAGCCAAAATATAGAGGGTACAAGAGCTGTGAGAGTAAAAGAAAGAGATGATTAAGGTAGGGGTGATAAAATAAGTCATTGAAATGGTGGAGGCTAAGGAATAGAGAAAAGAAGAGGAGCTAAAGGTTAAAATGGAAGAAGGAAGTCAAAAAAAGATATTAAAGAATATAACAAGAAAGAAACACCTTTGATCATGCCAATAGAGGAGAAACTACAATACCAGTAGAAAGACATGGGCCTTAACCAAGAACACATTGATTCGGTGATATAACTACACTACTAGGTATTGGACTACTACATGGATGAGCCTAAATTTGAGGTTCTAACCAAAGTGATCTAGAGCACTAAGAAGTTGAAAGAAGGGCATGAATACCAACTCTTCAATCCTTGTGACTTGAACCTTGTGTGCTTGGCCAATGCTCTGATCAATATTATCTCTTTTATTGCATGAAAGATGATCATTAATGATGCTCATATGTATAGCTAAAATAAATAAGCAAAGAAAGTTGATAAAGATATTAAGGAAATGAAGTTCAAGATTCAAAAACTAGTGGACCACATAGAAGAGGTAGAGCCATCCCTCCTAGATGGTGTGAATACCTCAGAGATGAAGTAGACTAGGTCTTCACACTTGTGGAGTAGATGCTCCCTAGAATAAGGTTGGTGATCAAAGAACAACAAGACCCCTGTGAGACTTTTAAAATAAATTTGAACAAGAAAGTAGATGTGGTAGAAGACATATTCACTAAACTTGAAGAGGACATAGAGGAAGTTGATGTAATATTCTAAAACTTCACCAACTAGGTAGTAATGATTCATACATGCCTGAAGAAGGCAAAGGAGGAGAATGACACTTTATTCTAACACTCTTTCATGGTATCCAAGATTGAGCATGTGTAGGTGATGGCCAAGTTTAACTCCATTATTGATCAATTAAATACTCATGAGTAGGACTTGGAGGAAGTAATTTTCACCCTAAAAATAAAGGATAATGAGTAGGGGGAGATATTGGATGGTAGGGTGAAGAATGTGAAGGAAAGGCTTGAATCCTTTGGAAAGTATTTCGAAAGAATAGACATGATTTCTTTTGAGGCCATATCCATAGAAGAAATTTGTGTTATTGAATAGATTAGTGGTGTCATCTAGGGTTTTAATTTTTTTAAAGAAGACTTAAAGAAAGGTGTGCTTGAGTTTTGCACACCTGAGGCACTTAAAGACTAGTTCAAGATAGACTAGTAATTTTGTATGGGGTAATGTTGGGACCCCTTTTTATAGAACTTATGTAGACCATACCAACTAGACCCATCTTATCACAAAGAAAACTTGTGAGTGGTTACTCCCCTTTTTTATATTTTAGCACTAGATGGAGAAGTCCCCATGGATCCCATGCCAGCTGGTAGGTAGTTACATAACACTGACTTACATAAAGACATCCCTACCAAAACTTCTATGTGGTGGCTTAAGAATCATAGATGTCAAAAGAGTGGATTATGTGAGATAGTGACCCTAAATGATAGTTCAACATACAAAATGAACTTGTCTAACCTAGGTAGTGTAGTGGAGCCAACAAGCTCATGATAACTCATCACCTGGCACATGCCCATCCAACTTGACAAGAGATGCCCAATTGCCTATAAAAGAAGACTCACATTTTAAGACCAAAAGGAGGTCATAAAGGAAAAAAATCTCTAGTATAATATAGAGTGAACCATTAGTATTTCTATTCTACATATTAGTTTAAGTAGTTGGAATGTATAGCCCATTCTCGCATGTGAGCCACTTGGCATGAATAGATTTAGGAAGAGCATATGTTCTATTTATTTGTATTGAAATTTGCTTCTAAACAATAAGTTAATGAAGAAATTAAGTATTAATACTTGTGTTATAATTTACATAACGTTATGTTTGTGAGTTAGTTTCATTTGTGTAACGTTGTAGCTGTTATTTAAATGTATTATGAAATAAAGTTTCATCCTTGGTCACTAATAGCATCCTTGTGCCATATAGTGACCTTGGCTCACCTAAAAAGTGGCTAGGTATTATAATTATAATGCAACAAGGTTTCAAGATCCATGCCTAAAGCACTACATTAAGGATGGATAGTTAAACCAAAGCTTTCCCTATGATTTACCTAAGTACCCAAACCATCTTATGCTAGTCCTTATCCCAACTTGCATTGTTATGAGCCCCACCTAGCTAGTTATGGACATGTAACTTAGGACCTATGCCCTAAATAAGGCTTGTGATTAGTGACCTCTCCTTGAATACCTATCATTGGAAGACTATATAAACCCTCTGGTTAATGACTAAGTCCCATTGAATCCCAAGTTATGTCATGATGCAACTAGATTAATGTGGCCCCTATCACTTCATTATTGCACTTTGAGTGAGTGAAAAAGGATTTCACCTTATGTGAAATTGATGCCATATCTATAACATGATTAAATGTTGTGTGCTAGATCTTACTATGCCCACACCTAACTCCATCAAGTCTAGACCTAACTTGGTTTGATAGCTAAGTGCATGACAAAGCATAATGTCTAACCAAGTGAACTATCCTACAACATGACATATATCTATACCTGATAAATTCATATTAAAGTTAATCCAATCATGAAAACACTATGTTTTAGCTCACTATCTACAGTAATAAATTGTGGTTAATTTTGTTGAGGTAAAAAGGGCTTGTAGATTATGTTTCACTTCTTGAAACCTATGTCTCTCATCATGGGGAAATTTTTAGATCTTAGAAACAACCCAATTGGAATTTTTTTGTTCTTAAAGGCCTAATACCACCAAATTTCATTCATGAGCTTATGAATCAACTAAAATCAAGCTATGTGTAACCTTCTTAAGAAGTGGCACATTTGTAGGTGTGCATGGAGGATAACATCTTGCAAGTTAACATTTGTTGATGCCTTTTGAAACACAAATGATCATTTGAACTCAATAAGATCAAATAAAATGAATATTTTCCTTCATACTACCACTTGAGGGGCAGATGTCACTTGGAACTTGAAATTTTGTAGACATCATTGAATGTTTGCAATGAAAACATTCATGATTTGGGAGGCTCCAAACACCACTTTCTTCAAGTCATGCATCCATGCTCCTTTGCATGATTATTATCCTATACAGAGGTTAAAATATGGATACCTTCAATATTACTTATACCCCATGCCATAATGTTACATGGCATCAACAAAAGTGCTTGGTGCTTTATTTTAGAGCTTTAGGGAAATCTATCCCTAAACAAAGTCCATATATAGATACTACACTTTTAGACCTACTTGACACTATATAATTTAAACATTAGTTATCATGATGTATACATCACTCTAACACCTTGATGATAGTCTCCCATTTGTTTAACATCTCTATCCAACAATCTCAAGCTTGTGAGAGAGCTTGCAGATGCTCACACAACAACAAACAAGGTAGTAAGTGTAAGGCTTGAATAATGTGCATGTTATATGACCTTATACATGGTCCTCAAGACAAATTCATCTTCTTAAAACCTAATTAAGGTATTAAACATGTTTTAAAAACCACCATACAATAATCTATATCTTTTTAAGGCATCTAAGGGTAAATATACAATCTATAGGGCAATGGAGGTAGGTTATTGACAATGAGCATGGTTATGGTCTTGCCACCAATATTAGACCTATTAAAATTATAAAATGGATATTTAAATGCTATTAAAACTTCAAACAATGTCAATATTATTCATTCCAATCTGGATATCTCCTGTGAGACACTTGTAGATACATTTATAGTAGTAAACAAGGGCATTGGGAGCATAATTTAGACTATGTATTTGATATATGACTCTCTAACAAATTATAGACCTTCATAAGGTTTTGAAATGAATATTTTATACCTCTTGGGACTCTAGACCAGTTTAAATACTCCCTTTCAATGTGATTGGCACTTGTGAAGCACCTATAGGCATGCATGAAGTTGTAAAACCAGGCAGAAGGGTAGTAGTTATTCAATATGTATCATGGATGATCCTAAAACTAGAATAAATCCTTATAAAAATATTCAAATGGGATTTTAAAATGTTTCAAGTCTTAGCAAAATTTTACATATCCCATTTCAATGTGGAAATCCTTGAGAGTAGATTGAAAGTTGTAAGAAGTTGACTATGTGAAGTATTCATAACTGCAACTACATGGTGCTAGCTTTGGAGATTAAACCTGGGAGGAAGGGAAATTGTCATAACACTTGAGATACATTGAACATAATATAACATTGACTTTAATCTTTATAGATAAAAATACCTTCTATAAATGATGTAAACTTGTCTATAGCTCCATGTGAGACCAACTTGCAATTTGGGATGTTGTACCCATCAAAATACTTACAAACATGAAACCAAATATGGGTAACATGTGAGAAGGAATTCCACATTCTATATAATAAATATCATCAATTATATTTTACATACCTATCTAAATAGAGGAAAAACCTATAGGGTGTGAAACAATAAGCATAAAAGAATAGTCAACTTGTTAAGGATAGTTCATAAAGTATAGAAAGCCAATCCTTAAAATCCAAACATGAATGTGAATTTTACTAAGTTTACTATCACTCACCAAATTAATTTGACTTATAACTTATTATAATGGCCATACTAATCATAACCCTATTGACTAGTTTTGCATGTCTAAAAGGGTGATGAAGGATCATAATGGTTTTTGACCATTTTAAGCACTTTCAAATATGATAAAACATTGAGATGAGTATAGGTAATTTGAAGAGACACTAAATAATATTTCCACATGTGCCACCTTCTTTTAGAGGTCATACAACTTCCAAAACTACCCAAACTACCACCTTTCTTCTTATTTCAACATGGTACCTTCAAGTTTCAGTTAGGGACTGACATCTTCTACATATATCAAATCTATACATATTGAGAAAGACTTTATAACACTTGCATTTAATACACTAAAATGACCCATAAATAACATCAAATGATAAAGGACTTAATTAGACCATGACAAAGGATATTAAGACATTAAATCACATAAAATTAACCATGATACTCCACATGACATTATAATATATGCCTATATCAATATTATTACTATAAAGGGTTGACTCATTTTGACTTGGGGTGCTTTGGCCAAAATCTTGAATCTATCTCTCTCCCCTATAAAGACAACACAAACTTGAAGTTCTCTTAAAGTCTACCAATGAAGTCAGATGGGAGATCACATTAATTTTTGGCTTCTTAAGCCTTGGAACACTCTAATATATTCAACATGTGTCTATAAACAAACCTCTTTACATACCCTTGACTCTTCCTAAGAAAATCCATATTGTATAAATTTGTACCACCTAAAAAGAATGATAAACCCTATAAATTCTCCTTCATTTCCTCATATTTCAATTCTAAACCACCATTTTCAAGAAATATGATGGAAAATGCGAGTCAAAAAGCATCTCAAAATAAATAATATGTTTTGGAGAGAAAAATGGGCATGTTTTCACATGCTCTCTCTTAATGGAAAAATAATGTTTTAGACTCATGGAGGGGACAAATTTAAAGAATAAAACTATTTGATCAAAATAATATCATGACCATGTGGATGATTAAGGGTATGGTTGATGCATTAGTGGCCTTTTGAGTTCAAAATTTATCATTTTAAGACTAAAACCTTTCTTTTAGACAACATATATATAACTTCAAAAGTATATTTGCTAATGAATATCATAAAAGGTACCTTATAACTTTCAAAAAGGTTTCAATTTGGATTCTATGTATCTTCATCACATTTTCAAAGCTTATAATGAGCCATACCTTACATATACCAAATACACTAGAAAATCTCATGGTGAGTCATCCATTACCATCTTCAACCATATTCATTAATTTGAGACCTTTCTAGACCTAAGGATAAAAGTATGTCAATACTATTATTTCTTGCTTATCCATTTACGTTTGAAATATCTCAAAGGTTGCACATAATTATTTGCAATCTAGTTCTCCATGTTTGGCTGTATTGTTAACCCTACACTAGTTAGGTAACATAGCTTCCATGATGTTCATCTTCGACAACTTGTTGGGTAGATACTTAACATTATCTCAAGATTGTTAAAAGGCAACTTATATCTATGGTATCTAAAGATCTATTTGAATTTTTGTCCATCAAAATTTTCCACATGTTTTTGTATATTTACTAACTCATTACTTAACTTATGTAACATTCTTGAGATGGAATCTATCTTGGCTTTGTTGGAATCAGTAATAGTGCCTTAAGTAGTAGAAGCATTAAGTAGGACTAGAGTTTGGCTTCTATTTAGATTAGATATTTGGATAGTATTGTATAAGAAACCTAGATTTTTGTTAGGTGAAATGTGAGATAAGAGCAATTTCATATAGGCCTGAGCTTGATTGTGAACCATAGTGTTTTGACTAACACTTGGGATTACATTTAACATTGGATAGACATGATAAACATTTGGCCCCACTAAGCATTATGACTAAGGGTTCATTTATTTATTGACCTTTATAGCTTTGGCATATGCATGGGTTAAGTCTAAGACACCATCTAACATACATAAAAATAGTGTAGCTGTAGTATCTAAGGCATTTTTGTACATCTACAAAGCTAATGCAACATCTAGATTATATGGAGTATCTATTTGGCCATATAATTTATGGAATATTGCATTAAATAATCATATGGGTTAATTGGGTTCCATTTTCATGCAAGAAAAGAGTTGGTATATAATGTAGACACTTAAAATTAGACACTTTGTGTGTATTATAATTATTTCTTCTATTATCACATTTTATCCAATTAAATTCTCATCACATTACATTAGTTAATTTAGAGCAATTAATTAGCTAATCTTCTTATTTAAATGAGGTTTCATGGAATGCACATATTACAAATATATAAAAAATAATATTTATATTTATCCTCATCATCCAATAAACTTGCCAATTTAATATTCAAATCACATGGAAAATCCCACTTCTTGCAAAACTTACATCTTACAAAGATTGCATCTTACAAAGATTACATCTTCTTACATAATTCTATCCTCTTCTTACATGTCCCATGTTTCTCATCATAAATATTAGTATATATTTTTGGCCCTTGATTCTCATCTTAAGATGGATGGTTCGCATTCATTTTAAAAGTCTATAAATTAGAGGTTCTTACTCTAATTTAGACAAAAACTTCTATATTCTAGACTTATTATGCATGGATTATTCTATAAGCTTAAATTTATTCATATTATAAATTCTCATGTCAATCCAAAATAAAATGTGACAAGTAGAGATGTTGCCCACAAGGAACTAGCATTGACAAAGACTTCTAACTCACAAGTCAAGCTCAACCTCTTCAAACCTCTTTTTAAGAAAATATTCAAAGAAGGTATAAATGGTGGTTTTATCTTCTAATATTGTATTTCTTGTTTGATTATCACATATATAAATTTAGGGATTAGACTTGATAAGTTATGTCTTTAATTTGTTTTTTATTTATTCACTAATATTTGATTAATCTCTCTGAGATTTTCGATCTACATAATGGCATGCCTGCTGGGACTTGATTGCGCACTTCACGTCTTCTTATTATTCTAATCTTCATTTTCTATTTTCTTGTATTATTTAAATATTCTAAGGATTAAAAAAAGAGAGAAAATAAAAATGAATGGTAAAATAGTTATAATTTTTAATTTGTTCAATGGTTTTCTTTGAAATTTGGTATGCATATTTGTATTAGTGTTAAAATAATGCTCTCCAAATTCATATCAATATGATTATTATTTTAGGAGTTATGCTTAAATCAATCACTATCTATTGTTTTAAAAAAATAATGTTAAATAGGTTATATCTTATAATAATGAATTATTTTCTTCTAATTTTTGGTAGGAGATGTAGATTTGGATTATCTCAATGCTTTCCAAATTTCATATCAATCTGATTGTTATTTTATGAGATACACTTAAATCAATTACTATCTATTTTTGTAAGAAAAATGACTATTAAATGGGCTATATCTTCTAATATGGAAATTTTTTTCTTCTAATTTTTTTATATGAGGTACGAATTTGACTTATTTTAATGATCTCCAAATTTTGTATCATTTTGATTATTATTTTAGGAGATATGTTTAAATCAATTATTATTTATTTTTTTAATAAAAATAATTTTTAAACAGACTATATCTTCTAATCTAAAAATTATTTTCTTCTAATTTTTGTAGGGGGTTCATATTTGATTTATTTCAATTATCTCTAAATTTTGTAACAATTTGATTTGTATTTTTTGAGATATGGTCATTTTACTATCTATTTTAATTAATTTATTTTATTTTATCTCATTTTATTGTTTTCTAACTTACAAGTTTTTTTTTCACATATCTATCCTAACTTGAAAGAATGAGCAGGAGATACACAAGATCCACAGGATCAATCTAGGAGAAAGAACCCACAACAAATAACCTGCAAATAATACCAGAGAATAAAATAAATTTCTCACACCTAAAAAATAGGTGATAATCCTATAAATTCTATATATTCTCTCATTAATCTCTAGTTATTTTCTCATAGATTGTAAAGTATATATAATACAAATAGTTTGTTTCATGACAACAAAGTATTTTTAGTGATTACAAAATAGAGAAAACAAACTATTATTTTCAAATACTATGGACAAATATATTGTTGAGAGATTCTCAACAATAAAACAAATTAACCTAGGTAAATAAAATTAACCCTAGGTAATAAATAACTTACCCTATTAACCCTAGGTAAACTTAAATATTCATTATTCCAACATAACTATCAGGCATTTGGTGGTTGGGAAAATTTTAATATTTTTATTTTGTAGGTTTTTATTTTCTAATATTATCTATAAAAAAAACTACTAATTGGTTTGATGTAAGACCTTGGCCAAAGAATGGCATTTTGAGTAAAATAAATCAATTTTATGTCACATTTCACTTTGGACACTCAAATGAATCTAAATTTTAATTTGGGTATTAAAAAAAATCATTTCAAATTTCTTTACTTTCTTTCAAGATTTTCTTGTTACTTAACTATCTTGTGAGGCATTTTGTGTGTATGCTCTCCCCTTTTTGGGTGATTTAGAAACACAAAGTGTCAAGTTGTTTTATACTAAAGATTAATTATACCAAATCATACATTCCATGTTTTTATTTTAGGATTTTCAATTGGGATTTCATCACCTTATTTTAAGCCTCATAGGGCATAGTCACTGGGAGTTTATACCTAGTGTTTGTACCAACCTCATGCATATGATGAAGTTTACAAATGGAAGATAGCTATATTTAGGGTCAAGCATGATTCCCCAAGGATAATCTCATGAAGGTAATGGATAAAATTACACCAAAAAATAAAACAACATCATTGAAAAATATAACTCCAATAACACTACTACTTATAAGGCAAGGATAACATGGTCACAATGGGGACAAGACCCCTCCTGTGGATTGCCCAATTTAAATTTCTTCTTCAAAATTTTTTTTGACCCACGTGCCACCTACTATGGTTTGTTTATAGGGACCATCTATATATCCTATTGTAAAAACTTTTATATACCTATTTTACCATGGATCATACATTGACATAGGGGTGCAAAGGTAATATCCCCTAAAGTGTGCTTTTATCATTCAAACCTTGAGGGAGAAGGGGGAATAAAAACCTTATAAATATTTAAAATAATTTATGTAATAAACTTTAAACTTTATAATACTCTCTCAATTAAAGTGTTTCAAAAGGTTTAATGAATGTGATGCAAACCTGAGTCAGTTACTAAAGTTCCTTGTAATGCTTGTGTGTTATTGCTTGATTATTGTGTTGAAATGTTATTTAAACTTGAGACCAAATCAAACAAACCAAGTTTAAATACAAACCAATTTTATACCCACAAAATAAAGCATTACTTTTCCAAAATTTTGGTTCAAACAAAATTTACATTTGAAACTTGGTCCCAATAACTTATTTGTGTTGATAAGGTGGTTGAGTTTCAGGAGGCGCGATGGTGAGGAGCGACGGTCTGCAGCTGGGCGGCCAGCATGACGCCAACAAGATGGAGCGACCTCTGCCTGGGGGATATGAGCAGTAGGCGAAAAGGAATTTTATTGCTGAGAACTCCAAGGTGCAGAAAATTAACAGATGCCTACCCAGAACTCTGGAGAGACCGGTTCTGGTAATTTCTCAGAATGATGTGCAAGAGGAGGTTGAATACTTGTTAGCTCATGCCCTTATTTGCAAATTCTTGGGAATTCATATTTCGTTAGCAGCATTGGAAGCCTAGATTAGGAGGACTTAGCAAATTACTGGAGATTTTGACATTTTGTTGGCAGGAAATAGTTACTTCATGGTAAATTTTTCTTTTGTAGCGGACTGAAACAAGATTTTTGAAGGTGGGCCTTACTTCTGCGATAGAAATGGCCTCTTCCTTAAACCCTGGCATGCTGGTTTCAACTCAGTGGAAGATCTCCTAGCCTGTGTCCCTATTTGGGTTTGTTTGCCGAGACTGCCCCTAGAGTTTTGGCAGGAGGATATCCTCCGTCAGATAGCAACCCTGCTTAGAACACCGATGGCAATTACACACCAAACTCTGGATAAAAAGGTAATTTCCTACAGCCGTATTTATGTTGAGATTAATCTGAATAATCCCCTTCCAAATTCTCCTAAGATTTGTCTGGGAAGCTCATCTTGGATCCAGCAAATCGACTACGAAGCCATTCCGTTTCGCTACCGCATTTGCCATGTGTATGGCCATTTGCACAAACAATGCCCACAGGTGGTCAAAGAGAATGATAATCAAGGAGAAGTAGCTGGGTCTCAGGGGCCCAATTGGGATAGAGGATCTAGACAGCCAAAACATTTGGGGGCAGCCCATGTACAATCAGGCGAATTGAATAAAGGAAAAAACTCACTCCAAATAGAAGGTGCTGAACAGGGCATAAATGGCTCCAAGGGTCCCGACAAGGATGGATTTACCACAGTTAGGTGCCAGGGGAAGTCTCAGGGTCAAAAAAGGGCAAATTATGATAGATAGAATGAGGTTGATTTTAACAGATTTGAAGTGCTGGATAGCATGAATATAGAGGATGGTATTTCGGAGCTGTTACAGATGGAGGAAGAAGGGACAATGGAACCATCTGCCCCTGGGGAGGAAATTACTACCTTATTTAATTATCCGACACAAGTGACTGACCGGGTTATGCAGGATGCACCCAGCTCTGATTTGCTGACCAAAGGGGATTTGGAAGTTTGTTGGGCTGACCTGGCAAAGGAGGTGGAGGCATCCAGAACTACAAAAGGTTCCTCCTCTAGCCTAGGCATTATGCCAAGACCATTTAAGAAGCCTACTGGCCCCAATCCCTCACGAGCTAGGCGCAAGAAGGATCAGGAGAAACTAAAAATTATAGGGGATCTTCTAGTAGAGGCAGGGCATGTTAAGCCCTTGGATGAACATTTCACACATGTTACCCAATGATTGTCCTCTCTTGGAATGTGAGGGGTCTGAGTAGCTCTCCTCGATAAAGAGCTATAGTTAAATTGGTACATGCCAATTCTCCAGACATCCTGTGTATTTAGGAGATGAAATTTTCAGTTGATTTGTGGCTCTCTTCTATGCAGAATCACTGCTTCTTCAATCACAGTTAATGCATGGGGGCAGCTGGATCTTCTGGTGGGCTGGCAGTGTGTTGGAACCTGGATTGCATAACCCCTCTTGGCTGGTTGGCTAGCAATTCTGCTCTCACAATGATAGCCATCTCGAAGGAATTAGGGAAAACCATTCTAGTTACTAATGTTTATGCCCTTGTGGACCTTCCTAGACAGCAAAAATTGTGGGATCATGTTCAGTTTGTCAGAAGCTACCACCCCTACTTGCCATGGATCTTGACAGGAGACTTTAATGTTGTCCTTAACTTGGAGGAGAAGAGAGGTGGTCTGGCTCAGCTTGGGCCTTCATCGAAAATCTTTCAGCAAAATATTGACCTTCTACGCCTCTCAGATGTTAAACCTCTCAATGGCACATTCACCTAGAGTAACAGGAGGAGTGGCGAGGATGGTATTTCAGAACGCCTTAATAGATTTTTGGTTTCCTGCTATTGGCACTATGGTTCCACGTCCATCACTTTGGAGATTCTTGACTGGGGTGGATCGGATCATTGGTTGATTAAGTTGTCCACTAACTAGATATCAGGCCCAAGGAAGCCTCCCTTTAAGTTTCAATTAATGTGGCTTAGAGAGCCTTCCTTGCAAGAGCTCATGGGCCAGTGGTGGTGCCAGGGTGGACCCAATTTTGGTACAGCCATGTTTTCTTTTGCCAAAAAACTCTAGTACATCAAAGGGAGGCTTAAGTATTGGAATCTCCACAGCTTCAAGAATCTTCATACTATGAGGAAGAAGGCCCAGGACCAGCTGAATGTGATTACTAGGCAGATTAGACATAGCAGCTTGTCTGAGGAGCTTCAGGAGGTTGAATCCCAAGCGATGAAAGACCTTGCTAAGTGGGAACTCAGAGAAGAGATATTTTGGAAGTAGAAGGTGAGGCTTGACTGGCTCCAAGAAGGTGATAGGAACATTGCCTTCGTCCACAAGTCTATCCAAGCAAGGCATAATAAAACCTATTTAACTCACTTGGTGTGCCCGAATGGTTCTCGGTTGAGCTCTTCGCAGGCATTTCTCAAGCAGCGGTTACCCACTTTTCTAGTCTGTTCTCTGAAGGGTGGCACCCCTCTGAGATAGCAAAAAATATAGTGCTGTCCTGCATCCCTTCTATGGTGACTCTGGAGCTGAATGAGTACCTGATGAGGCCTATAGAGTGGATTGAAGTGGAGGGGGTGGTCTTTAGTATGAAACATGGCAAAGCCCCTAGGCCGGATGGTTTCCCAGTGGACTTCTATCAGGACTTCTGGGATGTCATCAAGCATGATCTCTTTGATGTTATACAGGAATCCTTTACCAACAAAGAAATGCTGAGGGCCTTGAATGCTACCTTCCTTGTCCTTATACCAAAGAAAGAGCAGGCAGATCAGTTGGACCAATTCAGGCCTATTGTGCTCTGCAATGTGATATACAAAATTATTATGAAGCTCTTAGCGGAGAGGCTTAAAAGTTGTCTCTCGTTGATTATCTCAGAGGAGCAAGGTGGATTTGTTACTGGCAAGCAGATCCTGGATGAGGTAGTTATTGCTTCGGAGGCTATCCACTCTATGAGCACTTCCCAGGAGAGGGCCATGTTTATCAAGCTTGACTTAGCTAAGGCTTATGATAGAGCCAGTTGGATATTTTTGGGAAGAATCATGCGGGCCTTTGGTTTCAACCCTGCATGGATCTAATGGGTCTTGAGTTGTGTTACCATGCCCTCCTACTCGGTTCTCATCAATGGACAGCCAACTAAACTTTTTGGGGCTGCAAGAGGCCTGAGGTAAGGTGACCTGTTGTCACCTTATCTATTTATCATTTTGGCAGAGGGATTGGGCCGACTGATCAAATTATAGGTTTCTTAGAACATTATGTAGGGTTGGCAGTGGGGGAATGGCTTAGTCACGTCCCATCTTTAGTTTGTTGACGATACTATGCTAGTTGGGAAAGCTCGCATTCATGAGGCAGAAGCTTTCAGGGACACCCTTGACATGTATCTGGATGTTACGGGGCAAAAAATCAATGACCATAAGTCCTCCATCTATTTTTTCAATACTCCTGGCCCGATATAGAGGAGAATAGTGTTCATTCTGAGATTTCAAATTCAGGTTCTCCTAGTTGTTTATCTGGGCATTCCTATTATGGTAGGCAGGTAGCCACGCCTCTTCTGGCATAATGTTCTAGATAAGTTGAGACAAAAAGTGAATCACTGGATGCACAGATGGCTCTCCATGCTGGGAGAGTTACTCTGTTGCAATCAGTGATTCAAGCTCTTCCTGTGTACCGCTGCATGGTGTTGGCTGCTCTGATCTATTTTCTTAAGGAATTTGATGCCCTATCCCACCAATTCCTTTGGAGTGGCAACCTTCGGTGCACCAAATGGAGCCTGGTCAAGTGGGAAACAGTTTGCCAGCCTAAGAAAGATGGGGGGCTTAGTTTGAGGTCAGCCATCCTGGCTAGCCAGGCGTTGGCTGCTAAATTATACTGGAGATGGTGTTCTAATCAGTCTCAAATGTGGGCTCAGATCTTGGCTCTTAAGTATTTTTTGGGGGTGGATCCCTCTGTCATTGCCTGGATGCCTCTTGAGAGGGGTGGATCCATGATTTGGAGTACCCTCAAAGTGGGAGCTCAGCTTATTAAACACAACCTTTTCTAGATTTATAAGACGGGGGAGCAGGCTCTCTTCTGGGAAGACTTGTGGGATGGGGCGCCCCCGCTCTCATCCTCTCACCCGCATCTACAGGGCTTATGTGAGGTTTTCCATGAGGCTAGCTGGACCAATGTGGCGCACTACAAGGAGGAGTATAGAGTGGGCCTGGCTACAAGCTTCAGATGGAAAAATTCTTTAGAATTGCCCCCTGGTAGTTCCTTGGAGAACAGGGCTGAGCTCTCTCAGTTATTAGCTTCTAGGAACTATAACTCTCTTCAGGGTCAGGATTTGCTTGCTTGGGGAGGCAGGTCTACTGGAAACTACTCTATCTTGGTGGGTTATCAGACTTTGTCTAAGCAAGTTCATGGTGATGTGAATTTCCTCTGGGGGAAGAAAATTTGGAATTCTATTACTTGGCCCAAATGTAATTTATTTTTATGGACGCTTGCGTACAACAGATGCCTCACATGGGACAACCTATGCAAGCATGGTTTTCAGGGGCCATCCAGATGTGTGCTCTACTACAAAGAGGTGGAAACAGGGGTGCACCTATTCTTTTAGTGTACTTTTGTCAAACATATCTTGCATAGATGGTGGCAAGCTTGGTGCAGACCTTACTAGCATGCCTCCTCCTTATTAGACTTCTGGGAATGCCTTAATCCTCCCCCTTCCAAAGCATCGACCCTTCAGGCGGCTTGGTTTGCTAGACCGGCCTTTATTCTATGGAACTTGTGGAAAGAAAGAAATAGGCAAATTTTTTGAGCTGAGTAGAGGATGGTCGATGCCATTTGGGAGCTTGTTCGCGCGACTCTATAGGAGACTCTCACTGCCAAAGGTCTCAGTTCAGTTGGGCTGGGAACGGAGGAGCAAAATATTCTGTTTAACATTGCTGGCAAGCCATGGGTCACTACTCCCTTTGCCTCTCTTAAGAGTTCACTGATTAGAGATAGGCAATGTCACAAACCTATCAATAGACTTGGCGATGGACTCTTCCTCCTCCTGGTTTCTTGAAGATTAATACTGATGGCTCCTCACGTGGGAACCCAGGGGATACGAGAATCAGAGGTGCTGGGCGGGATAGTTCTAGAAATCTTCAATTTGTTTTCTCTATTTATAAAGGCTGGTACTCCAATAATTATATGGAGGCGTTGGCCATCCTTCAAGTGTTGAAACACGGCTATCATCTAGGCTGGCTAAATGTTATCTGTGAGTCAGATTCCCAGGTTGTGATTGATTTGATCATTAACCATAATTTTGCTAATGCCGAGTGGAGATTGGCCAAGGTTGTGCAACAGGTTCTTCAGTTAAGTTCTTTGTTGGATTCTATCACTTTCAAGCATATTCCCCATGAATGGAATGGGGTTGCTGACTATTTGGCCAAGTGGGCTTCTGAACAGGGACCCCAGTGGGAGATCCTAGATTATAATTTGTTGCCTTTGCAGTGCTCCCAGAAGTTGAGTCTTCTGGTGGAGTAGGATAAGGCTGTGTAATGGTTTTGGTTTCCCCTGTTTATGAATAAATTTTTACCCCGGTTAGTGAAAAAAAAAACTTATTTGTGTTATCCCAACCATGTCGTTAGGTTGTTGAAATTGAACAAAAATCATTGTCCTTTGAATTATAATTTCCATTTAAAACCAATTAAAATATATTTTCAAATATTAGAGTTAATACTAGTTTCTTGTACAACTTGGCCCATTATGTTATTCAATTTATTCCAAACCCAAGTACAACTTCAAGTGTCAATTCTGATTTGCCCTCTAAGTTCCAATTGCAAAATCTAAGTTCCAAGTTCTAAACCATGTTTTTAATTTTAGTTAAATTTGTGCCAAGGTCAACCCCTTTTAGCAACTAAGATCTAAACCAAGTTTGGATCTTGATTTAACATTTTAAGACCAAATTTCTAACTCTTGTGCCAATATTTACACATTCTAAGTCCTAAAAATGCCTCAAATCAATCAAGTTTCCTTTCTTTATTCATAAAGTCAAGTTTTCAAGATCGAACCTTCTAAATCAAGACCAAAAATTTGGGTCCTTGTATAAACCATGTTGATGTGCCATCCATTTGGTTCCAAACTTAGTTCTAGTTCCAACCCAAGGTTAATTTATGATACCAATTCCAAAGTCAAAATTCCAATTCCTATGCAAAACTATGCCAAGTTGTAAATCTAGTTCAAATTATGTCAAAATGCACTCCTTTTAGAAATCTAAGATTTAAACCAAGTTTTATTTTTAATTCAACATTTCAAATCCAAATTTCAAATTATTTTCTAAATTATGCCATTGATGTGGTTCCAAACATAGTCTTAGTTCCAATGCCAAGTTTAATTCTAATACCAATTCCAAAGATAAAGTACCAATTCTTATGCCAAAATATGCTAAAGTTAACATTGATAGAACTAGTCTATTTGATATTTTCATTGACATACCTAATTCAACATTCAATATCTATCAAATTCAAATTTAACTTTAAATTTTTTACTAAACCAGTTCTATGCCAAGCCATTCAAATCCAAAGTTGGTTCATCTTGAACCATGTACCAAATCAATTTGTACCATTCTAAACTAATTATGTACCATGCCAATCAAAGGTAAATATATTTCATATTGAACCATGTAGTTAACTAATTATTTACCATTCCAATGTAATTTTACACCATTCTAGTTCAAATTTGAATCAATTACATGATAATTCAAACTATTTCTTGTCTTTCCATTCAATCTCCAAAACCTATCGGTTAGGAATGATAAAGTCATATAATCTATATTTTATTTAAATTGAATAATACCTATGCCAATTCACCCTTCTTTGGGCCTATTCTAATTTGAGCCAAGACCACCCTTTTTGGGGCCAATTTTTTATCCATTTCCCCTTGCATGTATCCTTTCTTAGGGGCATTAGTCCAAGATTCATTTTAGTCATGGAATCTTATGATCCTCCACCTATTATATTATCACCCATCTTATGTCAAAATATGATAGATCAACTCACTCAACTTATTCAACAACTAGACTACTTTACTTCTATTTTAAATATTTCAAAACCCAAGCTGGTCTTATAGATGCAACATAGCCAATCGAACATTCTACATCAATTGTACCTCCCAAATATGTCATCTAGTGTAGATCATAAACAAGAATAATTTGATCAATAATTATTGACAATAAGGATTAATATCTTATTATATTGTGGGAAATAGGTGCTAAACTACTAGATGGATTTCCTATAGAGGACTTACACTATTTTATTAGAGCTCCTAAAGATACAACACAAAAAATCCAAAATTCTAGACCCATTATGTCATTGTCCCTCCAAAGGCTAGTATCTATTGAAAATATAAATGTGTCCAAGTTTGATAGCTACTCAATTAGAATATGTCATGATCCACTTCCTAATCATGATCAGATACATCCACTTCCAAAGAAAGATCAAGATAATCAAATCAATGATAAATTTTCTATCAAATAACCCATCTTTGATCAAATCTAAACCATTGATGATCCACCTATATTTGATGAAGGAACTCTATTTTATGAAATACTAACCTTCAATGGGCCCATCTTTGACAAGCCTATTATTATTAAGCCATATACAATTATTCAACCATTATCAAGTGTTCCTCATTTCCAAATATTATTTCATCTTAAAGTTTCCATTTTCAAATGAAATGTGAATAAGGTATTTGTGGACAACATTAAATAAAAATTAGGTTACATTTCAAAATCAATATTAGAGTTGGCTTCCGTTTTGGAGCCAATATCATATTTAGCATTAGTAGAAGAATCAATGTCAGTATCAACATTAGGTTTAGATCCTCTTGAGTCAGAATCAACTTTAGAATAAAAAAATATTGATGCATGTTATGACATTGGCTCCACATTTCCAACAAATCTAATTGAAAACATTTATGATTCTTCCATAGTTTTCAAGGATGTTTCCTTCAACATCGATGAAAGTTATCATAGTAGCCTATATGATATTTATGTTACATTTTCCACTTTTATTACCATTACACATGCCTTTATAATTAACCAACCTAATATTTATAATAACATTCCACCTCACACGAATGTTGATTAGGATTAATAGAATCACACATTATTGAACTGCATCCATGGTGACATTTCAGTAGTAGAATTTCTATGGAAATAAGACACTATCAAAGTAAAATAATAATATCCTAGTGAAACCTTGTTTAAGGTGTTAGGGGACAATTAAATTTTAAACTTAGCATATTCTAGCAAAACCTTGTTTGAGGCACTAGATGATAATAAAAATAAAAAGTTAGAATCCTTTATTGAAACCTTGCTTAAGGTGTTAAAGGATAATCAAAATAGATTATCAACATATTATATTGAAACCTTATCCAAGGCACTATTAGATAATCAAAAATATTTTATTGGTGAAACCCTTTTCTCGATAACTAAACCAATTAGTTCCTCATTAGTTGATGAATAAGTCATTAAAGTTAGTACCATCTCTACCATAACCAAAATTAAGTCGAATATGGAGTCAACAATAATGTGTGTGACTGAAAATCTTAATTTTTATTTTTCCACCAACCATTATACATTCCATTATGATTATATTATTTATTCAAGACATATTTTGCTTTATCCAATTAGACCATATATCTCATGCTTACGCTTCTTTACCTTTCTTGGTAGTACTCTTTTTCTAGAGGCTATAAATACATCTTATCTAGAGGCTTAGAGGAAGTATAATCAACAACTAATGAAGATCACAACAACATCAGTGCAGTTCACAACACCAATAGGATTCAAACATAGCAGCTATTCTAAGTAGATATTGGCAGACAATAAAGGGTCTACATTACACATCTTATAATCCTTTATTGATTTGAGATTTTTAAAAAAAAAAGTAAAAAAAAAAAATCAAGAAATAAAAAGAGAAATAGAAATAATTCATCTAATGGTGAAAACCATTCTTATGGCACCTTGGACAAGTACCATGATGAAAACCAAGTTTTTAGCATCATGTGTAAATAATTATTGTCTATAAGTACCTTTAAACTTGGGTGCAGCCTATATACATTATAAACCATTGCCATTCCATCTATTTTAGCCATTTAATCTTATTCATCATATCCCATCGTATTGTGACTGTTATTCATCCTATCTTGACATTGTTATAGAAGTGGAAGGTATATTGAGACCAATTTGGGGAAACATTTTGGTCTATTATTCAAATGATACTTTGATGACTAGACACATTTAGCTCTCATGTGACATGGAATTTGGATATTCTTAGTCCTTTCCCTCATTATCATTTGTTATTATTTATCCCTTGCCAAATCCTATACTATTTATTTTACCATTATTCCATTTTTATTTTACACCCTATTATTAATTCATAGTTTGAACCCTATGGGTTGAACTACATTGACCTAAGGTCCATTTGGACTATGTAGGTAGCATTTAGTATCTAAGGTCAGATTGCTCACCCCTTTCCCATGTTCTCACCATTTTACAATCAATCATTATCTAACACTTTCATCATTTTATGAGCTTATTTATTTATAGGCCCTTGCCCTTTTACAAGATTTTTTGCTATATTGATTCATGGTTCAAACCATATGGGTGGAACTAAATTAACCTGAGGTCCATTTAGACTATGTAGGAAATGTTTAGTTTTTGAGGTCATCTCAGTCACCCCTTTCCCACGGTCTCGTTATTTTGAAATAAACTATTATCTAACTCTTTAGCCATTTTGTGAGCTTATTTATTTTTAGGCTCTTGCCCTTTTGTAATATATTTTATGTTATTGATTCATAGTTCAATCCTTATGGGTCTGCGGTCCATTTAGACTATTTAGGCAATGATAAGTTTCCAAGGTCAGCTCAGTCACCCCTTTCCCATGATATTTCTATTTTGTGAGCAAACATTATCTAACACTCGTACCATTTTATGATCTTATTTACTTCTAGGCTCTTTTCCTTTTTCAAGTTATTTTAGTCTATTGATTTGTAGTTCAAACCCTATGCATTAAACTACATTGACCTTAGGTCCATTTGGACTATGTAGGTAGTGCTCAGTTTCTAAGGTCAACTCGATCACCCCTTTCCCATGCTCTCATTATTTTTTTAGAAATTTAAGCCACATTCTTATCATTTTGTGAGCATCTTACGTCGCACTCTAGTTGTTTTATGAGTTAAAACATTATGTCTCTCATAATCCTCCATTTAGTTGAGATGCTAAAACCCCAAAAACATTCCAATATTCTAAATATCCTAAAAATAAAAATAGGCTTACAATCTCCATAAGAGCTATAAAATTAAAAAATTGAAAAATATTTATCTTGTTCTAAATCAGTTACAATCCTTAATCCAATTCTTTTAGGTCCTAAACCATTATTGGGATGTGTCCTTACCAAATCTACCCTATTAGGGATGACTCATTATTGTATTCAACTATTTTTAGACACTATAGATGTGTCCTTCCCTTACATGTATCATTTTTTTGGGGCACCATCCATTTATCATTATCATTGAGCCATCACACATGGATTTGGAATTAGTTAAACAACAAGATGTTTTATGTTGATTTTATTTTCAAGTTTGTGTTTATGTGTGTGTGTGTGTGTTCTTGTTTATTTCATTTTTCCTTTTTTTATTGTTGCCTCAACTTAGTCCATTATGCCAACAAGGTCATCATCATGGTTCTTGCTATCATGCAGTCATACTTGAGTCCATCTATTGGCATTTGTTAGCATTATCATCATGGTTTTTATCATTGGTGTGTTATTTTCAATTTTTTATTGGATCGAGGGTTAGTCTTTATGCACATTACAACTAGATCATCATGGTGTTTTATATCATAGTGAATATTGTTTTATGCTACTTCAAAAATCTAGATATGGGTGTCTACTCGGTAATGTTGTAATGAAAAATCTCCTTATTCACCAAATATCTATCAACTATATCATATGGATAATTTATATGCTCCTCATGATATGTATAATCATATACAAAAAATCATGGTCATTTTATTAAATTTTTCCAATTCAATCACATCATTTTTCAATCATTATCTTGTTCTTCTGGTTATCATTTATCTTACCACTTTGACCATTCACATGTGCATAGTTTTTTGTGGTTTCGTCATTTTTTTTAAGTCATTTACCATTGTACCTATGTTTGTGTCACTCTAATTTTTTATCTACATGATAGGTTAATTCCTTGATTTATGCTATCTAATCAATCAATTAACCATTTTCATCATTTTATAATGAAATCCTCCCTACTGGGGAAAATCATATATACCTATCAATGATTACATTCACTCTACTGGAGAAATGTATTTACATATTTGTACCATTTTCTTTAGGACCCTTTACCATCATTTCTCCCTACTAGGGAAAATTATTTTAATTCTAAGCCTATATATTTCACCCTATTTATGACCTATTAAAGTGTGCAACTTATTTTAGGATGCACCCTTCCCACTTATACCCACCTTGGGGCCAATTTTACTATACTATTCTTAACCACTATGATCAAAGTGTGAAAGAATTAGATTATTTATATTAAGATTATCCATTCTTTAAGTTCACCATTCTTATCCTCTCTTTTCTAGAGCCTATCTATTTCTTTCATCCTTAAATGTCCTCTTGAGGGGGCATCATGGGTTGTCTATTATTTATTCAGCTAAAAATTCAAACTTCTTCTTAACAACTTCTTCTTAACATCTTTTTCATTATTTGAAAATAATTTATTATGCCTATTATTTTGCAATTCCTTCTCAAACAAGGGAAAAATATAGACACTTAAAATCAGACATTTAATGTTCATTATAATTATTTCTTTGATTATCACATTTTATCCTATGCAATTTTGATCACATTACATTAGTTAATTAAGATCATTTAATTAGATAATATTATTAATCAAATGAGGTTACATGGAATTCACATATTAAAAATATAGAAAAATCAATATTCCTATTTATCCTCATCATCCAAGCAACTTGCCAATTTAATATTCAATCACATGGCAAGGCCCATCTTTTTACAAAGCTTACATCTTCTTTCAAAAATCTATCCTCTTCTTACATGTCCCATTTTTCTCATAATGAATACGTAAGAGAGATTTTGAGCCCTTGATTCTCATCTCAATATGGATGGTTCACATTCATTTTTAAATTCTATAAATTAGAGGTTCTTCCTCAAATTTAGATACAGGCTTATCTATTCTAGACTTACTATGTAGGAATTAATCTAGAATCTTCAATTTATTCATATTCTACATTCTCATGCCAAGAAAAAATAAAGTGTGACAAGGAGAGATGCTACCCATAAGAAACTATCATTGACAAAGACTTCTATCTCACAATCCAAGTTCAACCTCTTCAAATTGAGTTTCAATAAAATCTTCAAGGGAGGTATAAATGATTCTTTTATCTTCCAATATTGCATTTACTGTTTGATTATCACATAGTTCCACTTAGGGATTAGACTTAAGAAGTTATGTCTTTAATTTATTTTTTATTTTTCACTAATAACTGACTAATCTTTCTTGGATTTTTGATCTACAAATAATACAAGGGCTAGTGACTTGGCCAAACTATCCTAAAATGTTATTCTGGAAATAAATCTAGGATGTGATGGAACCCTTAGTAATATTAATGAATTATTCATAGGCATCATCTTGAAGTGTAAATGGGAAAATATGATAATCTGCATCCTCATGAACTACATTTAGTATCCATAGAGTAGTTATATAGGATTTCACTTGTTCTTCGGTAGCTCTGTCACATAAGGGAGAAAATGTGGGAAGGTATTTATTGGGGTTTCTAGGTAGGTCATGGATACCTCCTAAAATATTAAAAGTAGAACCTATTAACTAATAATGAGCCATTGGACATAGAATTGGTCATCTATTTGAAGAATATGACTGAGCTTAGGATCTCCTCAAAACACCTCTATCTGACATAAATTTTCTTTGGGCATGTAGGGGCAGATGTAGAAGGTTATTGTTAGAGATATACCTAGTTAGTCTTTAGGATATATCTAGTATAGCTTAAAATCTATTCAAGTATAAATAGAGAAATCGGCCCTACGTCTAGCACCGTATTCTTTTTGTTCTAAGTTTTACACACAAAAAATAGATACAAGATAGCCTCTATTATTTTAGGATTTTTGTTAAGTATAAATTCTTTCTTGGGCATGAGTTATGGGTATCGGGTCTTGCATTGACCAACGATGGAAAAGAGGTGATCAATGCAGGTATTAATTCATTTGGTTCATTTATGGATATAGATCCTAGCTATACTTTAATGAATGGGGTGATGATGGATTTAATATAAAGTGGATAGGACTCAAATAAAATAATAAATAGAGGGTAAGGTAAGGTAGATAAGGGGATATACAAACATAAAACATGAATTATTTCTAACTAGCTTTAGGACAAGGATAAATGCCAAAGAACTAATGCTTGTAAACTACTACTTTAGCACATAAAACTAATAAACATAGTGAAAAGGTCTGAGGGATATGATGAAATTAACTCTAATTTATTAACTAAAGGTTGTTTATTATCAAGACTATTAGAACATATCTTAACTTCAAGATTATAGTTAATACCATAGGTTACCTTCAACTAGATATGTCTTAGTCTTGGAAGTTACACCAATTGCATCTCTACAAAAATTCTAAAGATTAACTTATCTAGCTTATTACCAAAAAATAATATTAATCAACCTAAATTATGATAATACATTTTAATTGATAAATCCTTATTAATTGATTATGAGCTAATTAAAATTTCTATTGCACATATCAAGGAAAACTAAGCTATTGGTTAGATCAAAAGCATAAACACTATGACAGAGACATGAAAGAGAGAGAATGAAGTAGAAAATATAAACTTATAGAATAACTAGAAGGATTTATTATCTATATTGATATATCAAAATTTATCCTCTCTTTGTAATATAGGAGACACATGTATAAAAAGGCTTGGGATGGAGGCACCTCATCACTCAATCCATTCTTAAATTTTACATTTATTTCATAAAATATCTATTAAAGTAGTACACAGAGGACACTTGGCAAAATATGCCACCAATAGATAAAACTTGATACAACAAAACTCTGATACCACTAACTAACATCATTCCCCATATGATTAAGTACTTGTAATGGTGGGAACCTATACTCTAATAACTATTGCCATTGAAGTTGTTGTAATGGTAGGCCCAACCAATGAAGATGTTGGTGAGAGTGACATGGCTTGAGAGGCCTATTTACTTGGATTTTTAAGTAGAGAGCATGGCACACTTTAAAATCATTCTCTATCATTTGAAATTCTAATAGGGGTCTCTTGAATAGATGGGGGAGATTGTCTATTAATTTTATTTGTGCCTTCAATACAACCTCGATCTCCACATAAAGAGTCTTTATGATAAGGACCCTAATTATACAAAATTTATCAATTATTGTAGGTCATCTTAGGTCTTATATATTATACCCTCGACCTCTTCTCTAAAAGTATATATATCCATCCATAGGAGGTCTTCAAATATGTTCTTAAAGACTAGCTCTCCATTCTGGTTAATCATACCATTGACTCTCATTTCCCTTAGAATGGTGAGGGCTTGACCCTTATAACTAGGGAGTTGCTGCACTAGATTTTTCATCCCATGATTCCACTCAATCAAGATAACCCTCTTAACAACCACGTAATTTTGGGCCCATACCACCTTAGGGGTAGTTATCAAATTTATGTAACTGTAGGCATTAATGTTAGTTGCTCAGCCTATAAAATAAAATGTAGCCTCTATCTTCTTCATGTCTTAGGAAAGGGATAATATATCCCACATTTGGGCTTGGATTCCTTCTTTGTGTCTCTTACTAATAAAAGGACAATATATAGCTTATAAAGTACTCTCTGTACTCTACCAATGATATCCCTTAAAGGTTGAATGGTGATCCTTTTCCTATAAGGCCTCCAAATATTGATCATAGCCTTGAAATATCTCCTTTAGTACTCTCCTTATAGAGTCTACAAAATTATAGGTATCTTCCCTACATCTACTCAAGTTAAAGGGGAGAGTTATTCATTTTTTATTCAATTAAAACACATCTTCTCTTTATTCTAACTCTACTTTATGTCCTTAATATATTATAGTTTTCCTCTTTATCTTTATCATAGTCTTAGTTTATTTCTAAAATTGAAACTTTAATATGGGATAATCCATAATAACTAAGTCCTACCTACCTACTTCTTTTTTTTCATCTTTCAAATTCACTTAGGTATATTCCAAACAACTAGTTATTGTGAAGGTTATTTCTGGCCTATGGGAGTGGAAAGAGGGGATTGTCTATGGGAAAGTATGGGATTAGGAGAAGATGTTAATAGATGATGAAAAGGAGGATTGGCCCTTCTCCACCAATTGACCTTCTTAAGAGTCACTGACTCGAGTATTAGTTTTCCCCTCTTTGACCCCTTTGATGATGTAATGTTGGTAGACTCTAGATAAGCAATATGATGACATGTCATCATCCAGGTGTTATGCTTTCCCATAGGGCTTAGAAACTTTTTGAATGTTTTTATTGTGGTAGGTCCATGGGATTGAGACATGTGGAATATTATCATTGATTCACTTGCCCAAAACTTCCATACTTTGAGATTTATATTTTGTCAGTCATCGAGTGAGAGGGATTGAAACAATTAAAAACATATCAATACTTTGATTACCCTAAAGTCTTTTATAATTTTATAAGTGTTTCTAAATCCATGGGCTAGCAGGTTGTCACTACATGACATTGATTTTTTTTTAATACCAAAGTGTTAAACATCATCAAGTTCAAAATGGGCTATGAAGCTCAAGGATATTTGAGTCTGCATATAATATCTTATGGAAAAAATTTCTAAGGAACTAGTGTATTGAATATAAATATTGGATTGAAGAGCCAAACATAAGAATATCTTGGCATCATATCAAATAACTTGCACACTTAGGAAACTTTTAAAAATCATTAATAGGTTAGCCTAAGTAGAAATAACTTAGATATCTAGGGTAATGGAAAATCTTACTAGCATTAAGGTGATTGTTTTTTAATCAAAAATATGGCCACAAGAGTGCTTGGGAAATCATATCATTGTTAAGCACACCCTAAACATTAATAATTGATCTACCAACCATATCTAGTTCCCTTTAGGATGAAACAAGTCCCTACTTAAATTTTTTGAAAGTGGGGTATGTTGGACACAACACAACCATTAACTTGAGAATTCACCAAATTTGGATTCTTCTCAATAAGCTTCCACAATGGGTATTTAAAAAGAATAAAACAAAAGTTCATAATTCTTGAAGAGAGATAACTTAAACCAAATAACCAAATACAATGGGACTAAGTTTCTCACCTTTTTATGGGAAAAACATCATATCCCTCCTTTAATTTTAAAGTAGGGATTACATCTCCACTGCCATCACCCAAAAATAAAATGATTCTTCCACCTGTCTTCTATGGATTTTCTCATTTTTTATATTATTGCTCCTTGAAAAACATAACATACTATTAAGCATAAACATTCTAGATTATACACCATATAAAATCCCAAAAATAAGAATATGTTAAACATAAAAAATATGGCCTTGCACATATTGGGAGGATAAAAATTTCAGCCATGAGGCTCTTTTGTGAAGGTGTGGAATGGACAAAGATTTAACCTCCCACTCTCCTCAATAAATCCTCAATTTGTCTTAATATCAGTGAAATAGTGGAGTAAATCATGGTTTCCAATAATGATTTTTAGGAATAAAATATTATCATCATTCATAATTATTAGATCAAACTATAGAAACCAAACAAAAACATTGATAGAACTAGTAAAGATTAAAATAAACAATTTTTAAAATATTAAAGAAAAAATCAAAAATATTTGTATTCTAATTGGTGTTTAAGATGGTAAAAGTACAATTCCATTTCATCCACCAAAATTAAAGGCACCAAAGTTTATGGGTACAAGGTTTGATTTGAATTCTTGGAAAATTTTACAAAATGAATACATTTCAGCTCTTAATATTAAGGTGAAGGCTACAAAAAAATAAAATAAAAAAACTATTATTTGAAGTGCAATATTGAATGGATTTGCATCATAAAAAAATTATCTGATAGGCAAGGTCCACCATCAATTTAAACCTTTTCTTTTTAGTGACAAGAAAATTTTAAGAATGAAAAGTTAAAGAGATGAACTAATGGAACTTTAAATGAATGACTTAGTGAAAAAATTATTCTAAAAAATATGTAAATGATAGCAACAATATAAATAATTATCATTCATTTATACAATAAGGATGCTATAGTCATTAATTTATACATATATTTTTTTAAAGTATTTAGGAGTATTTACCAATTTAATTTTTTCATGAGTTTTTTATTTTTTTATGCTAAGATATATTAGGCGAAAATTTATATTTTAAATAGATGGCCCATATTTTTAGTACATAGAAATTTTTATGCTAGTGGAGGAAACCTGCATACCCCTTTTTTAAATTTGACACATGTATGAATGTATTATATACATTTGGGATACTAAATATGGTGGCATCATTTTCCAACATTTATCCCCCTTTACCATCAATGTTTTCTATGTGGTGGTGTATTTATTACCCACTTAGTTATGCTAATTTGTATATTATATGTGACTTTTAACTAGGCCTCATGTTTTTTCATTCTTCTACTTTCATTCTTGAAGAAATATTGCATGTATAAGTGCCCCAATATTGTGGTCATTAGTTAAATAGTTTATATATGAATCACAAAATGAATGAAATGTTACTCTAATATATCCCTTATATGGAATGTTGTGCCATCAATAAGAATGGAATAATAACACAACTATTTGAAAAAATTTATACAAGTTAGTTTTGGTTTTGCTATTCATACTTATATTTTAGGGGTTTTGTTTTTGATAGAGAGCTTCACAACTTAGAATTTAGAAAAATTGATTTTTTTATCAGTTTTCTATGTTTTAAGAAAATCAAATCTAAAGAGGAGTGGATGACACATAAAATCTAAATGCAAATAAGGATGTTTTGAGTCTTTACATAGGCTATTAAGCTTCTCAGTATTTAAACAAATTCATCTTATTACTTTGTGTTGTTTTTATTAAAATATATTTATTTTCTTACAATATTCCTCAAATTTGGGAATAAAACATAAAACCTTACAAAGAAAATAGGGAAGTAAATGTAATTTTGATTATGACCTTTGTGGAGCTCATGAGAATGAAATATGTTTGGTGTAGTATTCTTTGTATATTCAATAAAATTTTCTATCAAGCTATCATTTTTTTCTTTGTTTTTGAAAATTTCATTTCTACATAGCTAAGCTTGTTTATATTGAATAACTTGTTTAAATAGACTTGTTCTTTAATCAATTTTTAAATAATTTTATTAACAAATCCTCCATGTCATTCACATTAGACCATCCATAAACTTGAGCCTTCACATTATTTGGATTCTGTACAAACTAGGTATCTTAAAAGAACCCAAAAAAATAGTTTGGAATTCTTAAAGAGAAAGATACCTAAAATTAAACAAGAAAATATGGTGGGATTAAGTTTCTCACTCTTTTATAGATAGAATATTATCTCCTTTAATTTAAAATTAGGGGGAAAATCTCCATTTCCATCATCCACATAAATAAAATGCTTATTCCACCCATCTTCTATGGATTTTCTAGTTTCTTATATCATTGATCCTTACAACACATAACATCCCATTAAGCATAATCAGTCTAGATTCTACACCATACAAATTACTAGAAAGAAGAATATGTTAAACATAAAAATTTTAACCTTGCACATATTAGGAGGGTGGATATTTCATCCATGAGGCTCTTCTATGAAGGGGTGGAATGGAAAAATATTTAACCTTCCACTCTCCTTGACAAATCTTGGATTCGTATTAATCTCAGTGAAATAATGGATCAAATCATGGGTTTTAAGAATGGTTTTTAGGAATAAAATATTATCATTGCTCACATTTCTTATATCACATCCCACAAACCCCCCAAAAAAATGATAAAGCTATTGAATATTGAAACAAACAATTTTTTATTTTAAAATAATAAATATTTGTAGTATAACTGGTGGGATGGTAAAAGTACAATGGCATTCCATCCACCAAAATTAAAGGCACCAAAGTTTAGGGGTATGTGGTTGGATTTGAATACTTGATAATTTAAAAAAATTAATACCTTCTATCCTTTAATATTAATCTAAAGGCGACAAAAAAAATTAAAAAGAAACTTGTATTTCAAGTGAAATATTGAATGGATTTCCATCATAAAAAAATATCTAACAAGTAGGGTCCATCATCAATTTAAACCCCAACAACTAACATTTTACCACCTAAAAATGTGGGGTTCTTATTTTCTAAGAAAAATTCATTTTATTCATATTGTTCTATTGTTTCAATTCTATGAGACCAATCTCATGCTATAAATGAGACCACAACCTAAGTTTCTCATGTTTTCATAAGTTACCTTTGTTTGTTCATGATTTTTTCAATTTACACATAAGGATTTTTTTAGAGGATTCTCTATGGTGGACACTTTACATATATATATATATATATATATATATATATATATATATATATATATATATATATAGCTTACAATCAAGTCACTAAAGTCAAAATACAATTTACTTAACATGGAATTAACTCTTGTTCGTATGTTAAATAATCCATGTTACATTGTCTCATTGATTTGGCAAGTTATATATGTTACAAGTATATTTAAAATATATATAAATTATTCTTATAAAGCTTGATTAATTAATTGAGGTATGAAAAATATTTGTGAGTCATTTGTTATCATGGGTGTTGAATAAAGCATCACAGAGTTATGAATCCACTCCCAAGATGTAAGGAAATCCAATATAGATAAAAAATGAAAGTTAAATATACTTAACTAAGAATTAGTTTTCTCTTCATCTTCTTCTACTATGTTTTCTCCATACAAAAAAATGTGCACATGAATAATTTGGTTCTGAATTCTAGGTTTTAGGAAGCATAACCTCATATTGTAATTTATTATTTGATGGGAAATTATGGTTAATATGTTTAGCCTTTGTGGTTAGAGGTGTGGGCACATAATTTTGATAAAAGACTTTTTATTTTGATGGTGGTTTATTTATGTGTTTATTTATCATTAGTCAAAGTTAGGCTCTTATTGGTGTGTGTTCCTTGTATTTCCTCTTGATTTCTATGTTTTCTCCCATTTTTATATATATGTATATTCCTGATCATTTATTTTTTCCTCTCTCCCATGGTTCTCTCCTCCCTTGTTTTCTTGTGGTCATGGGTAGTGATTTTTTTCCCTTTTATCTTTGTTTGTTTGTTCCTCTTTGTTTATGTTTTCCTCTCTACCATGGCTTATTTTCCTCCCTTGTTTTCATATGGTCCTCATAGTGTATGGTATTGTTCATGTTAGTTTCATTCTCTATAAATAACTAAACATTACCTCTTTGGGCCCTTATCTACCCTAATTTTGATGCTTCATAGTTGATGTGCCTTCTTGTTGATTTTCCCACCCATTGTGTGTCAATTTATACAAAAACATGGCTCTTGTTTGAATTCAAAAAGTCTAAAAATAGATAATAGTTTGAGTTCAATAATTTATGAGTGCATTATTACATTTAAGACAATCATATATGATAGATCAATTCATAGAGAATATATTTTTTCCAAAAGATTCATCATCCCAAAAACATAATTCAAGTAGTTAGAGAGCAATCTAGCATTTAATAGTTGTTCTATGTGTAATATAAGGTTTAGGACACTTGTATACACCAATTTTATGTTAACTTACATGGAGTTTTTATTATGATTTTATTCAAGATGTGTTGGGCCTAATAATAATGGCATCCCCCATATTTTATGGATCTTTCAAGGTGTTGAGGCCCGATTATATTTTAGAGCAAAGAGGATAATTTCCCTATGATCTATAATAAAAATATAAAAAGGGAGTGAGGTTTTTGAATATTATAACCATGTGATCCATTTATTTGAGGAAGCCATTTCTGTACTCATTACATAATTGGTCAACCATTTTTTTACCTTATATAGAAGTGGTTAGGTTAGCCACATAATCTCTTTTTTTAGGGTCGATATGCCTTGTTGTCTAGACTTATCCCTTACTTTTTTTTAGTGATAAATATCTTCATATTCATGCAAAATCAATTATTTTCCCATGAAACCCTAATTTTGTAGTTTTTTAAGTACTTTTAATTATTCAAAGTATATTCTAGATTTTCATATACTACTCTAGATAGCCTCTATAAAGAGGGTATTTTGAGATAATATTTAAGGCAATACTTAACTAATCATCTCAAGTTGAGACAAAAAAAGAGGTGTGTATTGTCTCAAAGTGAGCATCTCTATTTATTGTGATAAATAATTCTCTCTAAATATGATATAGAATAATTATTATTTTTGTCTCTATAGAGATGATATAAAATACAATTTTTTTCTCTTAAGATATTATCATTTTTATCTATCTAGAGATGATATAACTTTAATCCCATATATCATATATATAGAGACAATATGAATATAATGAATTAAAAAATCATTTTTTTTCTAGTGCAACAAATAGATAAATATCATCATTTGCACAAAAGTGAGTTGGTGATTAGTATTATAAAATAACTATAAAAAATAATGTGTCGATTCTTCTGACCACAAGTGGTTCCAAAAGCATTTTATTAATATCAAATAGAGAAAATACAAAAGTATATATAAATATGGTTAACCCTTAACATAGAATGACACACTTATTTATTAAATTAAAATGAGATCATAACTCATTTAGTAGCAACACAAATTTATTTTATATCTTATCAAAATTTTATATTATTAATTCAACAACTTATTCATACAATGACATAAATGAAAGGTTTATAAGTATGGACCATGTTTATTTTATTAGATGGATGTGCTATTGAGGACACCATGTCCTATGAAATCACTTGACTTTGATAAATTAGTAGTTTCCAGGTAATGTAAGGTATATGGAACTTTTGCAAGTACATGCATGTTCTTATAAACATGGTTGTTATTATTCCTTTTTATAATATTTTTATCAATCTTTATCATGCTCGCTAAAAATATTTTAAATTCTTCTTCTAAACCTACATCATATTCCCTATCCATGGTGGATTCTTAAAATTTCCCCAAATATACCTTATTTTTCTCATGCATTGTTAAAATATCTAAAACTGCCATAATAAGGGTAACTTGTGTAGGAATAAATACAATCTTAAAGAAATATTTGCCTAGATTCATTAGCAGTTCATCATATTCATGAGTTATTTTTTATATAATTAAGCATCTTCTCATGGTGGGCATATTAGGCATATATCCTCCATAGGATTATTTTCCAAAGTTAATTATTACTTGATGAGAAAATATTATCCAGATAATATTCAACACTACTTCGATTTATTCATTGAATGCATCCATATTATACCATCTAATTGGACCATCCTTTAGATCTCCATACCCCACATTTATGATTTTATCTCACCAATCTTGAAATTATTTATTTATTTTAATAGTGTGATCATCCTTGTAATACAAAGGCAAGTAGTCAGAAACCGATTATTTTAAGCCAAACCATATTTCAATTCCATCCATATCATATTGGTAGTCTTTAATCATAAGTCTCAATCCATGAGGTTCCTTTGGCTCTGGCATAACCATTCCCATATAATTAACTAAACATGAATTGAATAAGTAAAACAAAAACTTGATTGCAAAGTAAAGCATCAAATCTATTTAATTATGAGCATTTACAGTATGTGTCTTTGGATCTGATTGACCCTTGAGAGTTCACCTAAAAAATATATAACAATAATCAATGGAATAAGACTAAGTAAACTAATTAATGAAATTGGTATCTTACTTGCCTTAGAAGAAGGTCAGAAGGTAATCATTGCTTATTAAATTTTCATTATTTTTAGACTTTAGATGACATTTTGATAGAATATCTACTTGAGGTAAAGCCTTGTTCAATTATACCTCTTGTATTTATCAGAATTTGATGGGCATCTTGATTGTGTCCATGGTATTGAGGAACTAAGGATTCAATAACTTGTAAAGTGGGTGCATTTTACTTATTTGTCTGTGTGTGACTGTAATAAAAGGTTTTGTGATACAATGAGTCCTCACCCAATAGTTAACAATAAAATAAATTTTACAATAGTTTTTGTAATCTAAATAATTTTATGACAATTATTAGATGTAATTTAGTATTAATCCCTGGCTAGTGTTATGTAATAAAATAAATGGCACAAATCTTGTTTGATTTAACTAAGATATAAAAAGTGTCATGCATTTTGGGAACATTTATGTATATGACTGTGTAATAATTTTTCAATTTCCACTTTTAAAGTCCACTACTAGACCTATCATTTAAAAATTATGTTTGAAACTTTTCCATAATTTTATAACATTGAGAACAGAACCCCAAATATTTAAGTGCTATAGAGTGGTGAAGATGTTTCTTGAAAGGATAACAGTAATAAAATTGTGTAATTACCAATGGATTACAAGTTGATGGTAATCTGTATCATTGACTTTAACATGAGATTTTTTCAATTACCACATTATTCCTTCCTCTTATCCCTGTTTGGTTAGCACAAACACCTTTCTTACTACTTCATTCCCATTAATTGGAGGTAAACACAAATCTCTGGACACATGGATTAGGGTGATTTCCTCAGTGAGGATTTGAATCATGTGGCTTGCATATGTTTTAATATCCTCTAAAATCTTATTGATATGCTTGACATAGGGCATAAATACATCATAGTAGTCCATAATAGATATTCTCTTGCATGCCATGACTTGTATTAACATATAATCTCCATTATGTTTTTATAGTAGAGATCAAATAAATATATTCTTAATCATGACCTCATATTATAAATGAGTGTTATCTATATAAGTAACTCCAATTCATAATCCTTGTCATTAATCCTAATGATGGGCAATAGAGAAAATACACAAATGTCAATTCAATCTTGACTTTTGGCTTCAAAATTATATATGTATTAAATATATACATTGTAATCAAGTGGTCAAAGTTTAAGGCATTCAATATGAGTACCCTCTACAGTCAATGGTATCTCCTCCACATCTCTCATCACCATTGTAGTTGGTTATTACACCTATTCAAGAGCATAGAATAAATAAAAATATTGCACCTATTCAAGAGCATATTACATATATAATTATTGTGCCTATTCAATATCATAGTGCATTTTCAATTATCATAAATATTCATAACATTTTTATAAATAAAGTTCAAAGGAAAGTGATACATCTTCATAGACAAAATAGTTATGCATCATATATTCATTAATTTTATTTTTTAAATGCATCTTCTATAGTGTGTTCTAAGGAACTACCTTAAACACTTTAGTGTGTTTCATAGTGAAAATAAGTAGTGAGACATTACAACATACGCCACCAAGACCTACACCTTCTCTAGTTATACATCCTATGAGTAGTGATCAATAAAATTGTGTTATAACATCTGATTAATTTTGAGATCCTGATTCCTCCACATGTATCACTTTTCAAATAGTGTTCAAGTTTTACACTGAATATTGATCAAACTATCCTTTCAAGATTTTATATTTTTTACCTAGGCTTTCAAATATCATTTCTAATCTCCTTACACAACAAACCTATCTCAATTTTTTTATCCCAAGGTTTCACTAATTTGATTTTTTATTTCCATTCATGAAAGACTTTTTTATCTTTGGCCTAATCTCCCCATAATTGTATACTAATATGGATTAGGCCTTAATTATATGGAAAAAACTATAGACAATATTTATGAATCATATATCACCTCAGTATTATACACTTGACAAACTCAGACCTTGGTTGTTCCTCTCATTTCTATACCTTTCACACTTTTATAAATCTTGTATTTGCTATATATTATGCCCCTTTGCCTATATCTTGGTTTGACCAACATTATGTTGACGACCCATACATTATCTTTCCTAGAATGCTTAAAATATGTAAATCTTATGCCCCTACAAGTTTTGATCATGTAACTATTTTATAACTTCTAGGACACAATCATCACTTCCAAACACCTACAATGATTTTAGTGTCCTACCTTGATGTAAGTGTCCAGTTCCCTGAAGTCATCTAATTTTTAAATGAAATATATTCTAATGGTTGACCTAAGTGATTTAATGAGACATATTTCCTGATAAGAGTGGTATATATTAACAATCACTCCTCATTCATTCCTCACCTAGAATTCATACTAAAGAGCATTAAAAATGAATTAAATTAAGAAAAGGTTCCCTATTTATTCTTATTTCTATATTAGTCATAGGGACTACACATATACAAGCATGAATTATTGAAAGAACAATAAAAAATCCCAATTTTCTAAGTTACAATCTAGGTCACTATTGTACTTACTTTCCACATATTGCATGATTCACACATAAGACAACATGTCAGGGAGAACTACATTAGTCTGAGGTCCTCTTAAAAGTATTGGCTATGTAAGAAGCATTCATTGATATAGGGGTATTTGGGGTTCTCTCAACACTATGATCCTACTAACACATTTTTCCCAAAATCATTATGAAGATGAAGAACTAAGGTTTTATAATTTTATGAGGATTGATAGTCTATAACCTAGATCTAAATGCACTAAAGTGAAGGTAAAGACAAATCCACAAGCATCCATATGGTCACATCCTTTTCCATCAAGTATTACGCACATAGAACCTATGTCTAGTTTAGATAGTAGTGTCAACATAACTATCCCAAGGTGATGTTGGTGTCTATATCTCTAGATGAACTCAATCCAAAATTTGGTAATTATTATAGAATCCTCTTTTAGTCTGCTTCCTACTTGTTATAGATGTAGAACTATGTTAGCATCAAAACTAGCTAAGTAAATTATTTATTTGTCATTTCCATATCTATCATATTTGTACTTTCTATTTCTATCATATCTCAATTTAATAAATTTAGCATATGTTATATCTAAGTTTAGAATTTAATTAACCTACTTTAGATATAGTTTATTGCCTTTATGCCGTAGCCTATCTTTATCCCCTTTAACCCTAAATTCCTTAATCTATATTTTTAGGGTTAAACATTTAGTTAACTAGATCCATGTGAATGTAAAAAAATTGATCTAATTATTCCAAACCTCCTAGGGTTTTATCTTGTTGGGATAGATTTTTAGATATGAAATTTTATCCTAAGGCTTTACTCTCCTCTAGTCACAAGCCTTTTATGTGCATATGTTTGTAAGTGGATTATTCCTTGATTGGTGTATGTCAACCTCCAATAAAATCTATTTTAAAATTAATAAAAGGTGTTTTATACTCAGGTTAGTATACTAAAAATCCTCTTTTGGTTTGCCAAAATATTGTATGAATTTTTAAAATTTAACATTTTACTATTTTTACTAAATGTAGATCTACATGAATTATATTATACTTTTGTCTCCCTATTTTTATAGGTTCATCTCATTCACTATTTTTATAAAAAAACCTATCTCATATTTTCAAAAAACTTAGCTAATAATATTAAATTGTTATATCCTTACTGTGTCATGATTGATTTCTCCCTAACATTTACGAGTCTTTCTTACCCTATTCTCATATCAATTTTAAGAACATTTAAAATGGATACAAATGATCCTATTACTCCTAATCCTAAAGAGGGTGATATATTTTATCCCTCTAACTAGGTCCAAGATATCACTTATCAAGGGGTAAGGTGGCCCATCCTATAGTTTCAAATATAGGCAATCAACCTCAAATACTTAAGGTTTGTCCTTGTAAAGATGTAAAAGATCAAATTACCAGTATGAGAAATTTAATAAAAGAGTTACAAAATAAAATTAAATACATGAATAATCCAACACATTCTAGTATTAATCATATATTTTCATCCTCATCTACCAATGTTGTGTCAAACAAGGTTTCTTATCCAAATGAAAAGTTAAACTAAAATACATATAAAACTAGTGATTAAAACTTTGACCAAAAGGATACTAAGAGACCAAGTAAAATCCTAAGAGAAATGATTTGAGACAAAGTGATTAAATTGCCTCCTATACATCCTATACATAGATCCACAAAATATTGTACATATCATAAAATCCATGAGAATCATACATATCATTATTTTGCATTAATGAACAAAATATAAAGTCACAAAGGTTGTCGTCAATATATCATTGATACATCATTTTAAGTATTTATTTCATTCTTTTATAAAATAAACTATTAAAAACTCAAATTTAAATAGAGGGTTTTAAGGCTTACCTATGATTTGAAATATTTCACACCATTGATCCAACAAATGTGGGAGTTCTTTTTTGGCTAGGAAGTACTCCATGTACACATGAGAAAACTTGGAAAAGATTTGATTAATAGGATATGTTAGTGAGTTTCCTAGTGATAGATCAGTCCTAGGAAGTAATTAAATTCTTAACAAAAAATGTTATCCCAATTTATGAAGTGATTAAGTGCATAAAAAGAGTAAAATAAATTACAAAATACATACAATGATATATATATATATATATATGAAATTATATATATATATATATATATATATATATATGAAATTAAAGTATCTTGAATTAATCTACATCTATTTCATTAAGATTATCAAAGCAATCATGCCAATAGGCTTTACCAAAATCTTCATCTTATTTTATAATTTATAACTAATAATAAATAACCTCTATAGTATAGGCAAACACAATGGAATAGAGGCCTAATTCAAAATCAATATCACTCTAATCATGAAAAAAATACTGAGGGGTAATTGGTAAGTCACAAATGGTAATAAACTCATGTGAAACTCCAGACAATGTCATTTATAGGTGAAACCCATGGTTTAGGAAATATATTATTATGATTAATTTAAAGGTTCTAACAAAAATAGGTTTTAAATTTAAAGCATAAAATATTTAAATAGGGATCAATGGTGATCCTATGAATCGATACTGATTTTGACAATAAAGATAATACTTTGAAAATATGAGGATGAATATTAGTTTGATGAGATACAAGATTTTTTAGGGTAGTCTAGGGATAATAAGGATGATAATATGAAAAATAAAATAGAATATAAAAAGATAAAAATACTAAAAATAATGAAATATACTTACCTTAACAACTCTCTAAATATGTGATAATCGTGAGGTTGATAAGTTAATTTTTGTTCTTTCGACAGATGCTAAGGCACTAATGTGGCAATGCGACTTTCTAATAGAGGGATAACACTCATATGTTATTCATCTAAAAGTAATTACTTTTGTGTTCAAGATTAAAATAATGGTCCCTTGCTTAAGGCAAGTCTAGGTACAAATAAATATTGATTCTATTGAGAATTGATGTCAATCACATAGATCAATACCAATTCAATATATCTTTACCAAAAGTTATTTTGATCATTTTAATCATTATATAAACTAGGATCTATGTTTTTATATGGATTTTGGGCTACAATGGAGGTTTTTAAAGAGTTTAAACCAATTACTTTTATTATATTCTGGTAGATGTGGCTGGATTTCATTGTTGGCAATTAATTAAAAGTAATTACATGGAGTAAACTAGTAATTAGTGAAACTAATTACGTGTAGTAAGGTGGTAAATAGTTAAAATTAATTATGTAGAGTTTAATGAAGATGGAATGAGATAATGGGCCTAATACATACATTTAACACAAATATTATTGTGCAAAATCTTAGTGCTTACATTTGCCTCTTTTTGTTGAGCGGTTTGTAATAACCTATTATGAGATAAAAACTAAGATAGTTCTAATGCCCCAAGTTTATATGAGGAGTCATCTAACCTTAAAATAGTAGTTGAAAGATTAAAATTTGATGATGGGTTTGAAATGATGTGGTAATTTTATAGGGATCTGATAGATAATAAATGAGTAGAAAAGTTACAAGGATATCAATAGAGTAAAAATTTGCACTAACATGATACAAGATACGATAAGTAGATGTGCCCCAAGGCAAATAAGTAATGGATTACCACAACTATTACTAAGTGAGCTTAATCAAAGGCAACCAAGAGAATAAAGGATAATATGGTCTGACCAAAGTATTCATTATGCTTGGGACATGTGTGTTGTTTATAGATAGTTGTTCTCAAGATGACGTACAATATTTTGATCCACAAGGGATATGTTCCTAAGGAAGTGTAGGCCTAAAAAAATATATGGGACCAAGAAGGGTTCAATTTCTATTATCTAGTAATATAAGGTAAAAATAACATGATAGTTGAAATAAAGATAACTTATATGGCCTTGGGTCAAGACTGGTAGTATATAAAAAAATTAAAAGTAGTGAAAAAAATAAGCCAAAATGGAGAAAATCAACACCGATCAATATATATCAATGTTGAATACACATAATCAATGTTGATCCTAAGAGAATAGAAATTAATCCCTAGGGGATATATATATGAAGCCTAATGTGTTAGGTGTTCATTTACAATTGAAAATGTGTTTACGAGAGTAAAAAACTAGATATCTATTTACATGTCTTTGTTATTTATGGATGATGGAAGCTAGTGGGAGTGGGCATGGGAGGAGGTAGAGATCACACAATAAGGTATATTTTAAATATTTAATTTCTTTCATTTTTTATGGTTAATTTAGGATTTTGGTAATGGTATAGTAAGTTACAAGGATTAATATTGATTGATATCAAATCAATGTCGATCCAATGGGGTTGACATCAATTGATATATAATCAATGGAAATCCTTAGGGATCAACATCAATTCTTTAGGATCATTATCAATTTAGTTAGGATAGTTAAAATTTAAGTAAGCTTAAGAGTATAGGAAATAAAATTATTAATGGAGGCTTATAATTTTAGGCATGAATGTTACTGATGATGTAATACCAAGTACCACCTCTATTGGATTAGCTATAGGACTAAATGAGTGGTGAGGACTAAGAGCACATGGATGTCATTAGGTTTAGAGGGTTGTGCCACTATCATCATGTGTAAAAGTATTTGGGTTTGTTGGTAGCTTTGTTGGAGATATGGGATGTGTTCATAAGGACCTTCTAGTTGTTGATAGGGGAGCTTACGATGACTTTTGAGGATATTTATCATATACTATTTCTACCAGTGTAGGGTGTAATTATTGTTCTAGTGGATGAGAGGGGATATGTAATAATTTTGACATGACTATATGGGGATGATATGATGGACATTATTTTTATAAATGGAGGTTTTGTATTTGAAACATTATATAAAGAGGATGTAAAGGGGAGGTTAGTTATGATTATGATGATGATTTATATTTCCTACTATGCTTTGCTAGATTCAAAGGGAGGTCAATTTCCCTAGAGCTTAATAGGTATTATAGTAAAAATGTTGGAGTAGTGCATAGTGTTTGTGTGGGCCCTAACCCTATTAGCATAGGTGTACATGGAGATATGGGGGTGGAGGATGTAATAGATATTTGGACTAGATGTGACCTTTGTATTTTAGTGTTGTGCTTATGATCATACTAGAGTGGTTCTTCCACTTTGAAATCTATGGGTATGATGGCACCAAATAACTTTTAGTATGGGATTATTTTGATGGAAATAAGATGTTGTGAGGCCATTTACTGATGGGATAGTATGTAACTTGGCCTATTATAAACAAGTTTTGTGGGAACTATAAGATGGAGATGTGATATGGAAGCCATATGTGAGGTTTATATCATGGCCTGGGATGGAAGGAGAGTTAACTGGGGGATAGTAAGATATATGATTGTGGGGGAGGAGAGAAAAAAACCTAGAGTTGTTTTAGTTTAAGAGTACAAGGAAATAATTTGGCTTGGTATATATTAACCTAGATGCACTATAGCTATTTAGGTAAGATGATATGGAGACTTGGATACTAGAGGTGTGGTATGTTGATCCATAGGTGGGGTCAAATTAGGAGCCAACTACTATAGATATGGATGTGCAGGATGCACCCTAGCATACATCCTCATCATAAAGGAGTAGATGTGGAGATGGAGGTAGAGGACGATGAGTCAACTGATATATAGGCTATTATTATAGAGTAGGATGCACTTAGAGATCAATGTACCATATTATAGGGGTAGGTGACCACACTTTAGGGGACTCTAATAGAGATATAGGGCATACATGTTTCCTTATGGACCCAACAAGATGTACTATAGGATATCCATGATCAGGTAGTGTGAGACTATGATAGGTATTTTGAAAAGTGGGAAAGACTATAAAGAGGTGGTATGGTGATTTTATGGCACCTACATATATGAAGGGTAAGGTCGAGTATAGGATAGGGATGGATGGTGAGCTTGTATAGATATCAAGATATTATTATAGAGTTACAATACTATGATTAGATTATACTAGATCACTATTTTCACTTGGATTTTCACCCTTTATGGAGATGTCTTAGCTCTCCTCATCCAAGTTCAACAATTTAAACACCTCTAGGATGTGGGTGAGATTAAGAATGAGTTGAATCTCTAGATAGGGCTAGCTCCCTTGATGTACCACTTTAGATCACTACTACACCTAAACTTTATGGGGAGAAAGGGAGAGAAAACTAAAATCAAACTATCCTAAGCAAGGTGATACACCAAATTTATTGATGACTACCAACTAGTTACATGTTACACATGAAATAAAGAGACTAACCAATCATACACTTCTCCAATATACATCTTCTCACATCAATGTTACATTATGAGGTTATGGATGAATGTTTAGGATAAGAGGATTAGATAAGAGGCCTTTAATGGTACTATCGAATATACTAACTCACTCAAAATTGACACTTCTTATAACACTTCACATGCCCTATAAGAAGAAGTTGAAAATAGGTGAACGAATGAGATAACATGCTAAGGAATCCATAGTCTTCACTAAGCAAGATCCATCATCTAAGATAAACACACTATGAATAGTTATATAATAGGTAAAAATCAGTAGTATTATTGATCAAATGGTATGAAAATTATTAGGGATTCACCATACTCAAGTGGAGCATAATTTATATAGGCCCAAATGGCTAGTTCTTATAGAGCTTGAGAGAGAGAGAGAGAGAGCAGAAGAGATAATCCCAAAGGTCATAAGGAAAATTATCATACTGATAGATTGAGTTCCTTGTGCATGGGAAGAGAGTGTGGAAATTAACATGTAATTTTAGGAATCGCAAGTGTCCATATAAGGTATAAAACTCATGAAAAGTAGTATGAAACTCCCTGTGTTGGCTCAGAAAACATGCCTTCATGATTAGCCCTATTTGAACATCCCAAAAATGACTAGGGATAGGTATGATGATTATAATTAAGATGAATGGTTTCATACATACCTCTCCATACATTATTTATATTCTTGGTCATCTGGCATCATCTAGAAATGAACTATCACCATCTGTAGTCTAAAAAATCTTCCTTCATGCACCCTGCACACTTGGCCTCCAAAAAGGTATAATTTTTCCATGAAAATAAATGGGATGAAGTGAATGAAAAATTTTAAGACCCTTCATTTCCTTATATGAATTAGGCACGCCTTAAAATCAACTTACTTGAAGTTTTCCACCCTTTTCACTAGTTTAATCACTATGCTAGTTTTGACTAGCTAAAATGAAGTAGGTAGTTGAGGCACTTAAGAGTTTTTCCAAGGAATTAAATTTAAATTAGGAGTTATCTTAAGTCTTAATATTATATTCTATGTGATTTTAATCTCTTGAAACCTTGTATAACCTGCATAATGCATAAGACTATCAAGAAAATATTGTTTTGTACTCCATCCATATAATTCCATACAACTAATACTGATGGGGAGTATCCTAATAAAATATTACATATCATATAATAATTATAGGAAAATTATTCAATTAGAGTAATTTTCCAACCTTGTTTCTCTAATCAGGTCACTAGCAAGGGTTTAGCAAGGGTTTTAGATAGTTTAACCTCTTAATCTTTATTCATAGAGGTTAGATGTTGAAGTTGCAAAAAAATTACACTAGACCATAGTATAGGACCCTTTTAAAATTTTATAAACTCCCTATATCCCCATGCAAAGTGCTAAGAAATATATGAGCATTCAAAGTCACTTATCGAGCTCTTTCCTTTCATTTACATAGGCCTAATGTTTTCTTTGGGACAAAAATGGATTACCCTAAAAATTATCTTCATTCCAATAGTTCATAAATTTCTAAATTCATAATAAAAATGTGTTCTAATTGATTATAAATCTTACCCAAGGCTGGAAAGGAAGTTGGACCCTCATTTGGATTCTAGGCCTAAACATGCCTAACAGGTCTGACTATAACCCTTGATGATTTGGACCTCTATGTTTAGTTTCTCCCTTATGTTAAATTTATATAATTATTTCATATATGTGTTCCAACCTTCCACACTTTCATACAAGGCTCTTTTATCTTATGGTTCATGCTTTCTCACCCATCTTCTCCAAAACTATAGGCTTTACTCATAAAGGGAGTGCCTTTTGTTTGAGAAAAAATAAAGGGTACTCCCATGATTATTCAAATAATGGTGGATATTTTAAGGGATTATAAAAATTATGGATATGCCATATATAAATTTTTATCCTTCTTTTAGGTCATTTAATCCTCTAATCTGTAATGAAATTACTTCAAGAATTTAGTATAACAGTAGAATTATATCCAAATATGACTAAAATATATCTGAAAATATGATAATAGATAAGCCACTTCAAGGGGACAACCTCCACAAGCTTCAATAAGAATAGAATTCACAATGATGATAAATGATTACCCACTACCTCCTATATATAGTCTAACTAGGCCATGGTTACTCCATAGGCCGACATACTAATCTAAAGAAAGCCACAAGTCAGCCATAAGTCAACCATAATATAATGTCAAAGATGGATAAGTAAGCCACAAGTTAGCTAATACTATCCTCATACATGTGATAGGTTAGGGGTGTAACATGCCCTTCCCCTTTAAACTAATGTTGTCCTCAATGTTGAACAACTGTGGATGTTGTTGCAAAAATTCTTCACCTTCCCAAGTTGCATCTTCATTGCTTTGGTTTTTCCACTTGATCAAATATTCCTTAATCTCTCTGGTTCTCAACCTCTTAGTACGTGTTTGGAGGATCTTCTCTGGTTCCAAAATGACTCATCCTTCTTCATCTAGTTTTAGGAGCTTTGTCTGGGTAGAAACTTTCTGTCCAATGACCTTCTTCAAACAAGAAACATGAAATACTGGGTGTATGTGAGATGAATGAGGTAACTCAAGTTTGTAAGCCACACTTCCAATTTTTTGTAGAACCTGATAAGGTCCATAATATTTTGGAGCAAGTTTGTTGTCTTTTTTTTGTTGCTTTAAGGTCATCTGCTTGTAAGGTTGCAAATGAATAAATACCTAGTCACCCACCTCAAAATTTTGCTCACTCTGGTGTTGATCTTCTTGTTGCTTCATCCTATTTTGTGCCATGGCCAAATTCTCTCTCAAACTAGCCAAAACCTCTTGCTGATATTGAATGTGGTCTTCCACATCTCAAACCTTGGTGTGCACCTTTAATGAAGAAGTGATGGAAGGTGGATGGTAACCATATAGTGCTAGAAATGGAGACATTTTAGAAGAGGTATGGAAAGATGTGTTATACCACCATTCTATAAGTGGTATCCATTTAACCCAATGTTCTTGTTTATCTGATACAAAACAACAGAGATACCCCTCTAAACATTTGTTAACCACTTCAATTTGTCCATCAGATTGGGGGTGCTAAGATGAACTATGAGCTAGCTGAGTACCCAAACAAGAAAATAGTTTAGTCTAGAAATTACTAGTGAAAATAAGATCAGGATCACTTACAATTATTTTTGGGGTTCCATGTAATTTGAGAACTGCTTCCATAAAAATAGCCGCGACTATACTGGCTGAAAATGGGTGTGAGAGAGCACAAAAATGGGCATATTTTGTAATCCTATCCACAATGACCAAAATAACATTATTACCATCAAAATAAGGCAACCCAGTGATGAAATCCATGGAAACCTCCTCCCACCTTTGACTAGGAATTGCTAATGGTTGTAACAAACCTGGGGTCTTAACTGTTTCACCTTTATTTTGTTGGCATATCATGCATTCTTCCACAAACTTTTGTACATCTCCCTTGAGTCCTTCCCAAAATAATTCTTTCTTAATTCTATGATAAGTTTTCAAGAACTCGGAGTGTCCCCCAAGTGGAGATGCATGAAACTCTGCAAGAATCTTATGCTTAAGTTCTGAAGTTTTGCACAAGTATAACCTACCCTTATACCATAGGACATTACCTTTCCATTCAAATTTGTCAGATGATAAATTACCTTGCTGGAGATTCTGAATCAGAACCTATGTATCCTTGTCTTTCTCCCATTCTAACCTAGCTTCATCCACCCAATCTGCTTGCAATATGGACATTGCACCAAGTAATACTTCTGTGGATGCATCCCGTCTAGATAGTGCATCTGCTACTACATTATCTTTACCCTTCTTATAGATGATTTCAAAATCATAACCCAACATTTTGGTTACCCATTTTTGTTGTTCCTTAGATGATAATCTTTGCTCCAAAAAGTATTTGAGACTATCATGATCCGTTTTCACCTTAAAGTGTCTACCCATCAGATAAGGCCTCCATTGTTTAACTGCATGAAGAATAGCCATCATTTCTTTCTCATAGACAAGTTTTTGTAGATTCTTACCTTTGAATTGATGACTTTAAAATGCAATGGGTCTTCCTTCCTACATTAGTACTGCCCCCAATCCAGACCTAGAAACATCACATTCAACAATGAATGTTTGTGAGAAGTTTGGAGTAGCCAAAACTGGAGTGGTGCACATAGCTAATTTTAGTTTCTCAAATGCTTTGGTGGAATCATCATTCCAATGGAAAGCATCCTTCTTTAGCAATGTAGTGAGTGGAGTTGCTATGCTGCCATAACCTTTCACAAATCTTCTATAGTAACCTGTTAGTCCAAGAAAACCTCGAAGGTTTTTGAGAGTTTTTGGCATGGGCCATTCCATTATCACTTTGATCTTCTGAGGATCAACTTTGACCCATTCATGGGAAACAATGTGACCAAGGTACTCTACCTCCTATACTCCAAAAGCACATTTAGATGGCTTCGCATAAAGTTGGTGCTTCTCCAAAACTACCAATACATGTTTCACATGTTGCAGATGTGCTTCCCATGTCTGACTATAAATCAATATGTCATCAAAGAAACTAGCACAAACTTCCTTTAAAAAGGCCTAAAAATAGTGTTCATCAAGCTCTAAAAAGTAGATGGTGCATTTATAAGACCAAAGGGCATTACCAAAAACTCATAATGGCCCTCATGTGTTCTAAAAATAGTTTTATGAACATCTTCATCCTTGATTCTAATTTGATGGTACCCCGAGCAAAGGTCCAATTTTGTGAAATAATTAGCACCATGCAACTCATCAAGTAAATCATCAATTACTTGAATAGGAAACTTATCTTTGATGGTGTACTTGTTGAGTTCCCTATAATCAGGGCACATCCTCCATGTGTCATCCTTCTTCAACACCATGACCACTGGTGATGAATATGCACTTTGGCTATGCTTGATGATCCTTGCCTCCAGCATCTCATGGACCATCTTTTCAATTTCACTCTTTTGTGCATATGGATATCTATATGGTCTGATATTTGGTGGTTGACTACCTAGAATTAGTTGAATGGCATGATCATGATCTCTTTTTGGTGGTAGTCCTTGTGGCATGACCCCAAAAATAGATGAGTGGTCTTCAAGAATTATTTGTAGATCAGGATGTGTAGATACCTTTGTGGATTGAACTTCTATGAAGCATAATCGTGCAATAATTCCCTCTGCCCCCTTTTTTAGCATCTTGGTCATTTGATGTGAACTAACTAATTATGGAGATTTTACATGTAATCCATGTAGTTCAATTTTCTTACCTTTAGAATGAAAGCGCATGAATAATTCTTGAAAGTTCATCTCAATGGTACCTAAGGTTGTGATCCATTAGACTCCCAAAACATGTCTGTGTTACCCATGGGAATAGAAAACATAGGAGAGTTGAGATTGTACCCACCCATAGTAAGCTTAATACTATGGCATTTGCCTGAATAATTAATTGTGCCACCATCTACAATCATGACCTGAAATTTTGGTGCTGGGTAGATGAAATAGTTTAATCGAGTGGTCAACTTATGGCTTATAAAGTTATGTGTGCTCCCTAAATCAATCAACACTATCACCTTCTATTTCTTGAGGAAACCCACCACCTTAAGAGTTTGTGGAGTGCTAATACCTGAAAGTGCATGACAAGAGATTGTAGGTTGGGAATATTCAAGTACCTCTTCTATATCTTCCTCATCATCATTGGAGGCATCATTTGCTTCTTCATCTTCATTTGGTCCCTCAATGTAGAATAACTTCTTCTTAGCACATCTATGTCCTCTACTCCACTTGCTAACACAACCAAAACATAATCCTTTTGCACGCTTTTCTTCAATTTGCTGAGGGGTCAATCTAGTAGGTGGAGGAAATGTTGATGATGATATGCTACTATCTTTGAAGTGAGTGAATGGTTGCTTCTTATTGGCTATGAATTTTTCCTCAGCTCTACATGCTAGGATAATAGATTTAGAAATAGTACATGGATTAAACATGCGTACCTCATGTTGAATGTGGTCCTTGAGTCCACCCAAAAATAGGTCATTCAAGTTGGCATAAGAAATTGTCTCCACACGTAAGGATAGGTTCTGATAATGATGAATATAATCCTTGATGGAGCTAGTTTATCACAATTTTTCCAGTTGGCTGAAGTAATTATCTGTCACACTATTGCCATAGTGTAATTGTAGCTACTCTGTAAAAATTGACCAGGTGACATTGAGACTCATCTTTGTCTTTTGATCACACAACCATCGATACCAAATGAATTGATCAGGTTCAAGATACAAGGATGCCATGGTGACCTTTTATCCACTTGGAATTTGATGTAGGTCAAAAAAACTCTCCATTTGGTTGAGCCAATTGAGTGGATCTTTTCCATCGAACTTGCGCATATCCACTTTTAGTAATAGGTTCTTCTGTGGCCATGGATTTGGATTTGAAGTAGACTGGTTAGGAGAACCACCCTGGTGGTTTTGTGAAATAGATTTAGCTTGATGATTTGATTGATTAATATTCAAATATGTCATGATATATCCCAAACTATCTTGTATGGATTGCATATTAGATTGTATGTCTTGCACCTCACTCTGAATGCCTTGCACACTATAGTCAAGCTGGCTCACTTTGTGATCTATGTTAGAAAACCCTAGTATAAAGGGTCTATTACACCCCCCTTATAACTCCATCTCATCCTTGTTAGGATTTTTTCCTAGAGTTTTAGCACCCTTTCCTCGGCCCCAAGTTTGTGGACCTGCCATAAAAGGGTTTTACAATGTGGACCCTTATTGACACTTTTGACCCAACTTTGACCAAGTGATTTTGGAATTATTTAGGCCTCAATACAAAATATACAAAGAACAAAACGTATCCAAAATTTTCTAAACTTTACAAAAATGTAAACAACTCAAAAAAATTCTTTGAATTGTGCACAATAGAGCAATTTTATGAAAAACCATAAAATAGCGATAACTTTTGAAAAATAGATCCAAATGATCTAAATTTTTAATGTAAGCTTAATGTGATGATTTATGACCTCCACTAAAAAAAACTTGAGAAATTCAGAATAATTTTTTATATATCTCAAAATTAGTGTTTCGCCCACAAGATTGCCCAAATCGCAGCTCTGATACCACTTGTAATGAAATTATTTCAAGAATTCAATATAACAGCAGAATTATATCTAAATATGAATGAAATATATCTAAAAATATGATAATAGATAAGCCACTTTGAGGGGGCAACCTCCACAAGCTTCAATAAGAATAGAATTCACAATGATGATAAATGATTACCCACTACCTCCTATATATAGTCTAACTAGGCCATGGTTACTCCATAGGCCGACCTACTAATCTAAAGAAAGCTACAAGTCAACCATAATATAATGTCAAAGATGGATAAGTAAGCCACAATTTGGCTAATACTATCCTCATACATGTGATAGGTTAGGGGTGTAACACAATCTCTCCAAAACCCAAAATAGAGTCCTTTTATGACAGACTATGTGCATGACTCAAGGAATGGACTATGTCATACAACATTAGAGATCCCTCCTAGCTTGTTTTATACTATAAAAATCCTATGTATAATGTCATGATATTGATATATGTGTTCTTATTTGTCTCATCACTCCAATCCTCCATATGCTCTTTACTCTTGCCTAGTCTAGACTATATGTGTTTTTTTACTATGTTCTACCTTAGAAGGGCACCTGTAGGTGCATGATTGTATATTTTAGGCTTGAGAAAAAGGTATAAAAAAATTAAGGGTTAATTTTATTCTTTTGGTGTTTCTTAGATCCATTTATCTCATGCTTGGGCCAGACCTCATCAAAACAAAGCCCATTTGCTTTATGCCTGTGTCTTAGTCAACTATAGTTGATTGTGATATGGCACCATGGAGTATCATGGGTGTTGGTTTCCCTTAGAGAATGCAATATATCCTTGGAAACAATTATAAGACCTAAATAAAATTTATACATTCATTCTATATGGGATATATGAGACCATCATTCCCCAAGTTCATTTTTAGAGCTCTAAGAGCATTTACAAGTAGGCTATAAATGAATGACTTGTAGGTGTTTATGAGATTTAAATACCATAATGTTTGATTATTTAGACACTTGAAACATTTAGATAATATTAAAATAAATATTAAATATATTAAGCATGATTAAAACTCATACATTGTAAGAAAAAATCACCTTCTTAGTTTGAACCCTATGTTGGCTATAAATGAATATGTTCATGTTATTTGTATAGAATGTCATTTCCATTAATGGATGAAAATCATAATTTATGCCTACCTTGATGATTATCTTTCCAAAATTGAATTTTTTAGTGCAAAAAATCATTCAAACCTAGTTCCAAGATTAAAATTTACTCATTAAGCCTAAAATGTTATTTTCTCATCCTATTGTAGGCAACACTGTAGGCCTACTATATTCCACTTGTCATCTACCCCTAAAACCTTTTAGAGATCTTATCCTATATGGTTAATTAAAAACAAAAACATCTATATGATTTAAAACTTCTTATAACCCTATTGTATTCATTTGACAAAACTGACCAGACCTCTATTTTGACATTTTATGGAAAAAATCTAGTACTCAGTCATTTTTTGTTGAACATGGTTTATAACTCTATATATCAATATATATTATAAAAATTTATACCATTATCTATAAATCACAATTATAGTTCAAGGAGGGATATAAATCATGATCTAACACTTTTAAATGGCACTACAATTCTCTACCAAGCCACCTGTAGATGAACATTTTCCTATCTACAAGTAGTGAGTACAGTCATTAATAGTGTGTGTTGTATTTGACATTCAAATAGATATTGACCTATTTAAATGATTTAAAATATACTATTATTAATCCCTATGACCTCTTTCATCTTAGTTACTCTTCTTCCAATGTGATTTTCTTCATGATAACACATGTACATAAGCATTTTGAGTTATATATATAGGCATTGAATGTAAGTGGATAATGTGTATAATTTTAAACCTCGTGAAAAGACTTGAACTCTTATCCAATTATACAAATGTTTTATTATATCTATTATTTTATTTTAACCAACTTAAAAACATCCATTTCAATGTGATTTTCTTCCTTCATGTCACCTATACATGTTCATTAATGGTTGTTTGACTGGTAAGTTGCATATGATTACACCTTCATGGAGAATTTTACTTATCTAATTAAATTGAAATAGGATTGGACTAATAAAAAATTTAATTCATTGTTATTAACTTATCTACACCCTCTAAAACCATTTCCAAAGCATGAGAAACTCTACATATGGTGGAAACCTACTTGTCATCCCAAATGAGACTAATCTACCAACCTAAGATGATTTTATCATTAAAATACAATGAAACCAAAAAATAAGAATTTAGGTCATATAAGAAGAGATCCAACATATTTTTGAGTCAACATCACCAAATTTTTCATATGGACTTGTCTAAAATGGAGCAAAACCTACAGGGTGCACAGATTAGCAAGCAAAAAAACATAGTCAACTTCATGAAGATTATTAATAAATAATAAGACAAAATTATTCAAACTATTATTATGTAAATTAATATATTTTAGTTTAATTTCACCTCTAAAATACATTTTAGTTGGAATTTATCCAACTATCGGTACCAAGTACAAACTTGAAGACTAGTTACGTGTGTCTAGAAGGATGAAAAAGGAGAAGAATGGTTTTAAATTAAAAATGGAACTTATATAGAATGTAATTCATGTAATTTAACTTAAGGAATATTAATATTCATATTAAAACCTTATCCCACATGTAAAACTCTCCCATAGGTCATACAAGTGCCAAACTTTTCTCTTTTCCCAAGAAAACTACTCTTTCTTCTAAGAACCTATCATTTTAAGCTACGAATAGTTTATTAAGGCATAATATGACACATGTCACATTAAATAACCTTTATTACCCCTTAAAACCTCCTTATGAGGTTGTAAAACTCATTTAATGTACTATTTTAACCCTAAAATGACTCAAAATGATATAATGACTACTATGACTAATGACTAAGGATAAAGTGATATGGAATAAAATTAAATGACCTATTATATACCTTATGACCAAATATTATACCCATAAAACATATAAAATTCAAGATATTACCTATAGGGGTCCTAATTTAACCTGTAGGGTCAAATTTGGTCAACAAATTGATGACTCATAGGGGTAGTATGCCTATTATACTAACTAGACCAGTGGCCTTATCAGTCCATTGGGATTATGGAGTAATATAAAGTATATAACAAACAAGGATACATTTGACCACTTTATAGCCATGCTTTTTTCAATACAAAACCACTGGACTACCTCAACCACACAAAATAAAGGACACACACAAAGCAAAGCAAACACACTAACAAAACACACATGTGATTAAAATACTTAGGAAAAATAGGAAGAAAACAACTATATACAAATAAAAACTAAACATACCTCCCTCTTAGATCAAAGGGTAAGTTTGAAGTCTTCCTTACTTCAGGACATGAAGGATTTAGTGAGACATGTAGCCTTTTGTCTTTTAGTATTGATGCCTCCATCTTCTTCATGGTGTTTGCCAACTTCATTAGCATGAGAATCAATGAGAACAAAATAACTCCATACAATTTGAATATATAAATATACTCTTATTTCATCCAAATAGTGTTAACATTCTCATGTACTTGGCATTTGATGTGTAAGTTTGAAAATATGACAGTCCTCTTAGCCTTGCTCTCTTTTGTGGCATAATGTGATTGATGTTTGGAAGCACCAAGCTCTCCTTCACCATGTTCCCATATATTATAATGTGGTTTTACCTCAGATTTATTTATTGAATATCTTTTAGGTACAATAAGATCTATCTTGACATCATTATCCATGTCTACAACTTCAAGTACACTAACATGATCAAATAGATTCATGATAGTAGGTTCTTGACTAACAGAATGAACTTCATCTTTATGTTTGATTAAAAACTAAATATCATGTTTAGAATCATCAAAAAACTTTTAATTATCTATGAAATATTTTGTAGAAGAAAAAAATTTACCCTACTTATCAAATTCCTTGCATATGTCATTGAACTTCTACCATAAATCTTCTTCCTCATGAATACCATCTTCATGAGCTATTTCATCTACCTTGGTCTTATGAGACTCTCATATGACTACCACATCTTGATAGATTTATTGAAATTGTTCTCCATAATTTATAACACATTCCATTTCATGCTTGATATGGCCATCCACAACTTCATGATCAAACATGGAGTCTTCTTCAAATACCTTTCTCTTTAAGTCCTGGCCACATTCTTCATGGACACACATCCCTTCAAAAATAGAGGCATTAGAGTCTACTTAATTAGACACACATCCCTTAAAATATGGAGTAAAAAACTTGTGGATTGTCCTTTTTTCACCAATGAAATTCCTTATGATTATTTCTTCCTCATAGTCACTCATGATGTCTTCTTGATCAGCCATGAATTGAGTTTTATCTTCTTCACTTTCTGCTCTAAAGATGGGATCTTCCTCAAAAAGGGCTAAGGTGGAAATTTGAGGGATGGGATCATGGATTTGAGGTGAGGGAGATAAAATATTTGATGTAGTGGAAGGTGAATGAGTTTTAAATGGAGGTGTAGTAGAAGGTGAAGGAGTTGGAGATGGATTGTGAAATGAAGGAGAGAACTTGGGAGTGGATTTGGGAAAGAGAAAAACACTAGTAAGATCATATGGAAGTGAATTATTGGGTTTATTATAAAGATAAACACCTATAGAAGTAGGAGATACATCTTTCCAATAATATCTTTGTGTAAAATCCATGGAAGCATCTGATTTCATATGACAAGACTCATAGGAATACTCTTGAGGCTGATAGGCATCATGATATGAATGATAGGGATCATATTGGGACTCATAGAGAGGTGTCTCTTGATATTTTTCTTGGTAACCATACACATAGGGTTTTACAACAACATGGTGTTCATATGGATAGGGAAATGAAGGGTTATAAGGTTGGCATCACTCATAGGATTGATAGCCATTTTGATAGGACTGTTGAGGAGTAAAATATGATTCATAACAAGGTTGATAAGAAGGTTCACGATAGAAGTATTAGTAATAGCTATCGATATCAACCTCATATATCAAATTAAACATAAAAATGATCAAAATTTTAAAATAGATATACTTGGGTTGCTTACAAATAGAAGTTATCATTTGGAGTCGTTATTGGTGCTTTCATAGATGCCTCCAAGTTTTGATTGTTGAAAGAAAACACTAAAAACATTTCAACCTCTTGGACTAAGAGTCCCACTGATCATGCCAAAAATTATTGTCACTTTTATTTTCACCCTTCAAGGAGACATCTCATCTCTCCTCATCCAAGTATAATAATTGACTAGGTTATGGGTGAGCATAAGAATGAGATGAATCGTTATACATGGCTAGATCCCTTGATGTACCACTTTGGATCACTACTACACCTAACCTTTGGGGGGGGAAAGGGAGATATAAAAATTAAATCAAAATATAATAAGGAAGGTGATACATCAAAGTGATTGATGACTACCAACTAGATGCATGTTACACATGAAACCAAGAGACTAACCAAACATACACTTCTCCAATATGCATCTTCTCACATCAATGTTAAATTATGAGGTTATGGATGAATGTTTAGGCTAGGAGTACTAGATAAGAGGCCATGAATTGAAATAGTGAATAGACTAACTCACTCAACCTTGACACTTCCTAGAACACTTCACATGCCTTACAAGAAGAAGCTACAAATAGGTGAAAGAATGAGACAACATGCTAAGGAATACATAGTCTTCACTAAGAAAGATCCAAAATCCAAGACAAACACACTATGAAAATTTATGTAAGAGGTAAAAATAAGTAGTATAATTGATCAAATGGTATCAAAATGAGTAGGGCTTTGCCATACTCAGGTGGAGCATAAGTTATAAAGGCTAAAATGGCTAGTTCTTATAGAACTTTCGATAGAGAGAGAGAGAAGAAGAAGAGAGAATCCCAAAGGTCACAAGGAAAATTAACATACTAAGAGAGTGAGTTAATTTTTCATGGGAATATAGTGTGGAATGGACCATACAAGGTTAGGAATACCAAGTGTCCATACAAGGCATAAAACTCATGAAAAGTGGCATGAAACTCCTTATATTGGCTCAGAAAAAATGCCTTCATGATTATCCCTATTTGAACATATAAACAATTAATAGGTATAGTTATGATGATTTTAATGAAGTTAAATGGTTTCATAAATTCCTCTCCATACATTGGTTGTAGTCTTGGTCATCTGGCATCATCTAGAAATGAGCATCACCATCTGTAGTCTAAAATACTCTTCTTTCATGCACCCTACACACTTGGCCTCAAAAAAGGTATCATTTTTCCATGAAAATATATGAGATGGTGTGAATTAAAAATTTTAAGACCTTCCATGTCCTTAGAGGCATTATTCACACATTAAATTCAACTTACTTGAAGTTTTTCACCCTTTTCACTAGTTTGGTCACTATGCCAATTTTGACTGGCTAAAATGAATTATCTAGTTGAGGAACTTAGGAGTTGTTCCAAGTAATTAAATTTACATTTGGATTTATCTTAAGTCTTAATATTTTCTTCCATGTGAATTTAATCTCTTGAAACCTATTATAACTTGCATAATTCACAAAATTGTCAAGAAAAGCCTATTTTTTACTCCATCCATACAATTCTGTAAAACTAATACTATTTGGGAGTATCCTTATAGAGTATTATATATCCTCAAATCATAATTATAATCAAAATATTCCATTAGAGTATCTTTCCAACCTCATTTCTATAATCAGGTCACTAGTAAGGGTTTAGCAAGGGTTTTGGACAATTTGACCTCTTAAGCTTTGTTCATAAAGGTTAGACATTGAAGTTGCCAAAAAATTTCACTATAGCATAGTATATTACCATTTTAAAATTTTAAAAACTTTATAGATCCCCATGAAAAGTTCCAAGAAATATATGAGCATTCAAACTCACCTATCGAGCTCTTTCCTTTCATCTACATAGGCTTAATGTTGCCTTTGGGCCAAAAATGAATTCCCCTACAACTTCTCTAAATTAAAATAGCTCATAAATGTATAAATTAATCATATAAACATGTTAAAACTGATTATAAATCTTACCCAAGGATGGAAAGGAAGTTGGACCCTCATTTAGATTCTAGGCCTAAACATGCCTAACAGGTTTGACTGTAACCCTTGATGATTTGGGCCTCCCTGTTTAGTTTATCCCTTTTTTTTAGGGTATATAATGATTTCCTAGATTTTTTAAAACCTTCCACACTTTCCTAAAATTCTCTTCTAGCTTCTGGTTCATTCTTTCTCACCCATCTTCTCCCAAACTGTAGGATTTGTTCATAAAGGGAGTGCCCTTCGTCTGAGACAAAATAGAGGTCACTCCCCTAATTATTCATAAAATGGTAGATATTTTAGGGGATTATAAAAGTTATTTATACCTTCTATAATAAAATTTATCCTTATATTATGTCATTTGACCCTCCAATCTCTCCAAAACCCAAAATAGACTCCTTATATAACAAACTATGTGCATGATTCAAGGAATGGACTATGTGATACAACATTAGAGCTCCCTCATAGCTTGTTTTATACTATCTAAATATTTTGGCTACTATCATGATCTTGATATAGGTTCTATTATTTCTCTAATCATGCCAATCCCCCATATGCTCTTTACTCTTACCTAATCCAAAATGTATGTGCTTTTTGACTGTGTTCTACCTTGGAAGGGAACCTATAGGTGCACTTATATATTTTAGGCTTGAGAACAAGGTATAAAAAATATTAAGGTTCATTTTAGTCACTTGGTGTTGTTTGTATCCATTTATCTCATGTTTGGGATAGACCTCATAAAAATAAATCCTTTTTGCTTTCTTTTTGTCTCAATCAACTATAGTTGACTGTGATATGGAAACATAGAGTCTCATGGGTGTCAGGGTTGCCCTTGGAGATTGTAATATATACTTGGAAATAATTTTAACACCTAAATCAACATTATATATTTATTTTTTAGTGTCTTTATGAGACCATCATTCCCCAAGTTCATTTTGAGATCTCTAAGAGCATTTACAGGCATGATATAAATGAATGACATGTAGGTGTTTATGAGCTTTAAAGACCATAATGTTTGCTTCTTAAGACACTTGTAACCTTTAAGGAAGATTCAAATCACTATTATAGATATTCAAAAATTCCTAAAACTCATACATTTTAATTAAAAAAAACACCCTCTTAGTTTGAACCCTATGTTGGTTGTAGATGAATATGTTCAGGGCATTTGTACGGAATGCCATTTTCACTAATAGATGTAAATCATCTTCTATGTCTGCCTTGATGATTATCTTTCCATAATTGAATTTATTACTTTAAAAAATAATTCCAAACTATTTTCAAGCTTAAAATTTACTCATTAGGCCTAAAATGCTATTTGTTCATCCTATTATAGGCAACATTGTAGGACTTCAATATTTAGAAAGTAATTTTGGAGCTCTTGAAAACTATTTTACACTTTTCATATGCCCCTCAAATCTTGTGGAGATCTTTTCCTATATTGGGAATTCAAAAATAACACATCTATAGGATTTAAAACGTCTTGTAACCATATTTTATGCATTTGATAAAACTAACCAAACCTCTGTTTTGACATTTTAGGGGAAAAATTATTGTACTAAGTCATTTTGTGTTGAACATGGTTTCCAACTCTATTTGTCAATATATCTTCTTTAAAATGTATATAATTATCTCTAAACAAAAAAATAATTCAATATTTCTCTAAATCATGATGCAACACTTCAAAATGGCACTACAATTCTCTACCAAGCCACCTATAGATGAATATTTTCCCATCTGCAGGTAGTGAGAACGGTCATAAACAATGTGTATTGCATTTAACCTTCCAATGGATATTGAACTATTTAAATAATTTAAAATATACTATTATTACTCCCTAGGACCTTGTTTATCCTATTTAATATTCTTCCAACATGATTTTATTCATGAGAACACCTGTAGGTAAGCATTCTGAGTTATATATATAGGCAGTTAATGTAAGTAGATAATGTATATAGTTTTAGACCTCATTAAAAGACTTGAAATATTCTCTCATTATAAAAATTGGTTATTTTAAATATTGTGGTCTTGGAACCAACATCAAAACATCCATTTCAATGTGATTTTCCTCCTTCATGGCATTTGTACATGTTCATTAATAGCTGCCTGACTGGTAAGTTCCATATGACTCCACCTTTATGGAGAATTTTCCTTAAAAAATGAAATTTAAAGAGGAGGGGACCAATAATAAATTTAATATATGGTAAAAAACTTATATACACCCTCTAAACCAATTTCCAAATCATGAAAAACTATGTAGATGGTAGAAACTTGCTTGTCATCCCAAATGAGACTAATTTACCAACATGAGATTATTTGCTCACTAAAACACCATTAAACCTGAAAAAAAGAATTTATGGAATATAATAAGAGATATAAAATCCTATATAGTTAACATCACCAATTTTTTCATACATACTTATCCAAAATGGATCAAAACCTATAGGGTGCACAAATTAGCAAGCAAAAAAACATAGTCAACTTCATGAGGATGGTTCATAAGGCACAGGCCACCATTATTTAAAATATTTTTATATAAAATAATATATCTTAGTCTAATTTAACCTCCCAAAGGTGTTTGACCTATAATTTATCCAACTTTGTGTACCAAGTACAAATTTGAAGACTAGTTATGCGTGTCTAGAAGGGTGAAAAAGAGCAGAACAGTTTTAGCTTAAAAATGGAACTCATAGAGCATTTAAATCATATAAATGAACATAAGGAATATTAAGATTCATATTAAAACCTTCTCCCACATGTAAAACTCTCCCATAGGTCATACATGTCCCAAACTCTTTTATTTTCCCAAGAAAACTACTCTTTCTTCTGAAGAACCTATCATTTTTAGTTATCAATTGTTGATTAAGGCATAAAAGGACACATGTCACATTAAATCACCATTATTACACCTTTACACTTCCCTAGGGGGTCATATAACTCATTTAATGCACTATTTTGACCCCAAAATGACTCAAAATGATATAAGGACTAATATGACTAATTGCTAAGGCTAAAGTGATATGGAAAAACATTAAATGACCTATGATATACCTTATGACCAAATATCAGACCCTTAAAAGATTTAAAATTCAATTTTTTTACCAATAGGGGTCCCAATTTGATCTGTAGGGTCAAATTTGGTCAACAATCACCTTCTAAATGTACCTCATTATGCCACTTATGTATCTGCATAGGGAAGATCATCATGATGGGTTCATGGTGGGTTAGTTAGTATGGGGAGTGTAACATGGGACAAATATGGAAGAGATATAGGGGAGATAGGGGAGGGTGTGGAGGCATGGATGGAAGTAGGGGTAGAGGTAGTGGGAGCATTCACCTAAGTTGTATCTAGTTTACTGAGCAGTTATATTTTGCTTATTGTATTGGCTAAAGAGCCATTTTGTATATTATTGTATTATGAGACTTCAGATGATGTACATTTATGATCCATGATTTTTTATTATGGGTTAATATTATTTATGTGATGCATTATATGATTGTGATTTACCTTGTTAGATTACGTGATGATGTCATGTGGTTTTAGATTATGGATGTATTTTAAGTTTTGACATGGTTATGATAATGATAGAAATAATGTATTTTACACTTTAAGTTTTTATGGATGATAATTAATGATTAAATGGATTGATATTTATGGGATATTATATAATGGATAATTTAATTAGATTTTTTTAATTTATTAATGATTATAATAAATAATAAAGGAGGTTTCATGACCCATCATTATCTTAGACCCTAACTATAAATAGAAAACTTGTTGTATCTACATGTGCATCCTTTATCCATTATAAATAAGTACTTTTAACAACCTTATGTCAGCGAATTTCATGACCCCTTAGCTTAGGAAGAGAATTTATATGGATTTGTGTTTCACATGATGTAATTTGAAGTTTATTTTTTAGGATTATATGCCTCATATTATTTACAAAGCTTTTAGGGATGACCTTAGGACCTTCATGTAAACTAATCAATACAAAAAAGCCTATGACTTTGAGAAAGTTGACCATTGCAAGAAGTTTTCTTGGACTATTTTTTATTTTCCTTTTAGGGATATTTAGAGGCATGCTAATAGAAAATTGATCAAAGGGATAAGTTTTATAATGTATTATGTTAATTTGATAGCCATCCTTTGAGAGATCGATCTATAATTGAAGATATATTTCTGTGCAACTATCCTTTAAGGGAGAAGTTTGTGATTTGTGCCTTATTATGAACATTTGTCCTTTAAGGGATAAGTCTGTAATTTTGTCTTTTACTTGATTTTTTTCCCAAATTATTGATTTAGATTAAGGCAACCTAATCTATTTTTTATAAACCAAAATGTTACACAAGAGGATATTTCTATCCCAAAAATATACTTTTCTAGTAAAATATTTTAGGAAATAATGATATGGGGATCTTTTTATTATAGGTAGATCTTGTCCATCTAGAAAATGCTATGAACAAAGCTGGGGTGTTCATATTTAAGGTTAGGATAGGTATATTTTTGGATAACCACATTATCCTTTGTCATTATTGGGTATTTTTAAGTGATAGGAGGTGTTTTTTTTAAATCCAAAGGAGGAGAAATTATGATGACTATAGTTTATTTTAAGAATATTAACAATAAAAAGGATGCAAATGCAAGTATTAAGAGGCCCACATTATAGTTTTCCTTCAAGAGAGGACAAATGATATGCCCCAGATTCATATTTATGAGTAATAATGTATGTTTTAGCAACCCAAGTTACACCTTACTGAATCAAATTGCTTGGATCTCCTTCAAACCTAAACTAACATTGGAATGGTATAAGGTTCTAGGACATATGTATCTTAGACCATACCTCTAGGTTATGAGGCTATCTCCTCTGAATATATCAATTTTTCTAAATTTACTAAAACCTACTTGATTTTTGGGTTGAAAAGGGTTAGAAATAAACTAAAAGGTAAATCATATTCTACTGATGGTGATACACCTATATTATTAGGTCATCCACTCTATTTGAAATCCTATAGCATTGATAAGTAATAAAAATCATTGAATCTACAACTATAAAGGACTCCTATGCAATAATATTTCACATAAAGGTTCTATCAAGTGATCAAAGCATGAGGGCAATGATGGTACACCTTATTCTAGGCACTAACCAATCAGTATTTCCATTGTTAATTTAGTTACTCAACATCAAACATTTTATATGACTTGTATAAGATGACATACTAGTAACTAGGTGAGATTAGGACCTGTTAAGGGAGAAAACACTACCTCATGTGCAAATCAAAATAACATAATCACATTAAACCTATATAAAGGAATATAAAATAGTCATTTTATTCACTTGAATAGGTTATAAATCTCAATCTTGGAAAAGTTTCATCTTGACCAAGAGAGGGATCCCAAAATTAGGCTGAAAGCTTGAATATATAGAAGATGAGAAGATAAAAAGGCAATGTGTTGTAGAGGAGAGAAGAATAACTTGTCTAATTCTTAACTCAAGTATAATTTTTATTTACAACTAGTACAAATAGTCCTTAATATATCTCTTCATAATTTATCCCTTGCATGAGCTCATTTTGGTATTGAAAATAAGGTGATGGGCCCTCTTTGACTTATTGATCATTATTATCTATCATGCTACACCATTATTTTTTAAATATCTCCACTTTAAATGAGATCAAGTTAAATGAATGTACTTCTAGCATGAAGACTTGAAACATGCATTGATTGCTAGTCAATGATCAACTAACTTATGGTAATGATAAATTAAGCAGGAATTAGTACTTGAAGACTAGTTAGATAATTATTTATCTATTTTATGAATGAATTAGCACTTAAACAATAGCTATGCAACATGATTACTCCTAAATGGTTAGTTAAACATGTGATAACTCCATGTCAACTCTCAATAATAGTTTCCAATGCCATTTTCATCTTCACTTGATTGACCAAATAGGTCTACTATGACAATTAGGCCTAATATCCTAATGTATTTCACTTTATGGCTCTTTAAAACCAATATGAATCCATTATAACCTAAAATTATTGTGTTAAGACATGAATCAATGCCTCACATCATGAAATGGGTTTTCCTAGGAAAGCAACACCTATAAATTGGTCAAACTAGTGGACTAGGTTAGCTTGTCCTTCAAATATATAAAATAGATATTTTTAGTTAACTCATATATGTATTTATAGGCATATCAATTTGATGGATTTAGGAGGAATAATAAGTGCCAAACTTCACTCTCAATGGATTAGAATTCATTAAATTGACTTGTACCTCTTTTTTCACTTTTTCCTCAAAAAACTCTATTTTATTCCATGTTCATAAAATTTTGCACATCACAATACCATTTAAAATACCTTATCTATGTTTAATTCATGTTTTGATATTTTTTAGGATGATTCATTTGGTTTTGATTTTAAGAAATTTCATTTTTCTCAAAACTAGTTTATAAGAGAGTTTTGGAGGTGAACCTTCTTAATGATGGTTCATAAAGTACAAAGCCCCAAACCCAAACTTCTTTACATTAATATTTATTACATATACCCCTTAAATTTTCTTTAGAATCTTGGGTTCCAATGCAAAGAGTGTCCAAAGATATGTACATAATGAAGTTTTCCTATAGGGGTTTGCTTGCATTCTAGACATGCTTATATTCTTAGTGATGGTTCATTAAACTTAACCCATAAATCAACATAAATATTTCATGGATTATAATTTAATATGTATCCTAAAAACATTCTAAAATAATTTGGCCAAACTCTTATGATGAAAGATATGAGAACTCGAATATGTGGTTCGAATGGGTGTCTTGACTAAAGAGTTTTAGTTTCTCCTTGAAGACCAAAATGACATTTTATCCTATTATTATTTTATTTAATAAAGCTTAATGGTACCTATAATATCCACTTAAACATCTTCATGAATTCATATTTTCTTGTTAGAGTTTTTTAGTGTCTTCACATGGTGTAGGCCTTATAATCCTAAAATTGGCTTTAGGCCTATTTTGGCCTAATTTGAGTTTCAGGGTTTGAAAAAACTATAATAGGATATGAGTTATTCAAAACAATTTTCTCTACTTAATTTTCACCTCCTATGACTTCCTTTTTCTATTCAATTTTCACTTTGGCTCCATGTTTCTTAGGACTGCATGTAGGGATGACTACCTGCCTATGTGTTTGTATGGAGTTTTGAGGTTTGATGTGTTAATTCTCATTCTAATGAATTTTTAATTAATTTTTAACTCTTGATATTATGTATCATATTGATAACCATTCTCAATTTGATTTCCCATCCTCTCAAACTCCTCTACTTTCTTATCTCTCTACCCTAGGATTTTAAGCATTCTTAGCTTGTAAAACCTTGGGTGATCAATTTTTGATGACTTTCCTCTGATAAAATGATATTATATTCTCTATGAGATATTTATATGAAACTATCATGTTCTCTTTGACCTCCAATAACTATCTAATTCCCATTATCACATGGATGACACCATTAGCATAGAGGCTTGTCTAGATTCTTCATCTTAAAACTGCCCTCAAGGGCATGATTTGAATCAAAATTGGAGTGTGATAAACTATAAAAATGTGTTTGAATATTTAAAATCACCCTCTTATTCTCATCAAACACTCCAATGGAGTGGAAACCATCTACCACACTAGTAGACACTTCAAGAAGTCTACCTAAATTTTATTTGACTGTCAACAAATATGAGGTTGACACAAAATAGTGAATAGTTACACTCCTCAAATGAACTCAAAAAGGTTATAGGTAGGTATAACCACCAATTATTACAAACTCCACCAAGTTTCATACATTTATATTGTATTTATAAGAATGTAGATGCATTTTACCAATTTTGACTAGTAGGTTGCCTATGTTTTAAGTCTTAAGACTGAGTTTTTCTTATTTTCGCCTTATTTTACTACTTGAGGATGATGTATTGGATTTTAATGTCATGAAAATATATATTTAAATGGTTTTGATTCATTTATCAACTTATTATTACATATCTAATCAAAAACCATGTATTTTTAAAGAAGCTCAAAGTGACATGATTGTCATAACACTATTGTAGGTATGCATTTATGAGAAATGGAGGTGTTTGGGATCAATTTCACCATGATTTTAAACTTTTAAGACACATAATTTCATTTTAAACCTCCTTTTTATCTCATCTCTAGCATATTGATTCTTCTTGCAGTGTTCTTAGGCTTTACACATTGTCTTATTCTATATAAGTTTGTGTACATTCATCTTCATGAGTTGGCAGTACTTTAGTATTCTTGATAAAGGTTTGGAGATGTCCATTAGTTTATTGAATTGAATAAGACACTTCAAAATTATCCTAATTTATTGTAATGTTCTTGATTTACACTTTGATAATATGTGGATGTATGAGTGGAAATGACTTTTAGTATGGTTGTAGGTGTGCTTTTTACAATTGACCTTGACTGTCAAGTAGTGTTTGGAGTCCCATAATCATTTTTTAACCTAATTACATCATCACCTTTTTATATTAAACATTCATTTTAATAATAAACTCTACCATTTGATCATGATATTCCATCATGGACCTATTGTCACCAAATCTTGCACCCTAGAAGAACTTGTTCAAGCTTCTTCTAGATTTGGGCAACATGGGAACATTTTCAAGTATGTGGGTGTACCTATATTGGAAATGAGCCTCTAGTTTTAAGATCTATCTCCCTGAATGTATCTTTAAATTCTCTTATCAATGTAAACTCATCACTTATGTGGAAAAAGGGTTAGAGATTGCATGAATTGAACCTTCTCTAAATGAGGTGATGCACTGAATCTTTAAAGATACACTCTCAAAATTAAACTCATTATCACACTAATAAACTATGAATAGAGCTAATGAAGTGTCTAAAATTATTTCCAAGAAAAAATTCTTAACTTAGAGGTCAATTTGATGGACCTAGGCTGGAGGGCAATGAGGGTAAGGCTTGATTTAAAACACTTATAGTCAACTATCTACTCTATACTTGAGACATCAACCTTAAGACACACTAGATTACCTGGAAGTAAAGTTTATTATCACTTAGGTTGAATTTGGATATACAAAAGGAAGATGACAACCACTTTTCATATCAAATACAAAACACTAAGCACAACTTAGCAAAAAACTACAAAATGCTTTATTCATTATTCCAAGAGGTGTAGAATATAATTTCTAGCAGAGTCTAGTCATACCAGATTGAGGGATGATCAACAATAGCTCAAATCCTATATTTATAGAATAAATTAAGCAAGAGAGAGGGAGTTTTGGTGCTAAAAATGGGATTTAATGAGTTTAAACATTTGAATCATAGTTACAGTTACTTCTAAAAATTATGCTCATTTAGACCTTTTGATTGATCTGGGTCACTTCAAGTGGTTACACAGTTACATTATTCCCTCATTGATACTCCCTGATGGTTGTAATGGTAGGATCAATTTATTTCAAGTTGGTTCCTAGAATTAATGTAGTCACAACCATTAGATCAATATGTTAGAGCTTTTTCATAGTGCTAACTACTCTTCATTGGTTCATCATGGCATGAAAAAGGGGAGAGAAGGGTCCTTTTCATATAGTTGGTATTAGAAATGAAACCATTGGGGTCTATGTTTATGCCTTCATGGTATCCTTTGAAGTTTTATCTCTTATCTAAATTAGATCATGCTCAAACTTATCCCCATGTTCATAGGTACGCTATAGACAAAAATCCAATCTCAGACTATTGGTTTTCCTATAGTTGTCACATTGATACAAACCTATAGACTATATAGCCCCTTTTTTAATATAATAGGTCTAAATAGACCCACTTTGTTTCTATAAGAATCAAGGATTCACCATATACATGGATCCCCTTAAGAATGGTGGACATAATCATAGAAATAACCCTGCACATCACATAACCTCAAGTCAGAGGTCCATATTAAGATTTAATGGTGGTCTCTTTATGTCCTTTATACCTAACTACATGGCTATGTCCACTCTTTGGTGTTTGATTGATCTCTAAGGGAGGAAAAATGACCCTAAAATTATTGTTTTCCTTTGTAAAAAATGGCTTTGTTAACTTCCATCAAAAGTCTTGGGCTCACCTTTATTTAATTTGATGTTGACTATGACTCAGATCATTAACTCATTGACATTTTATAACACCATCCAATCTTCATGATATGAGTTAACATGAGCCCTTAGATCTATCCTTGACCTATCAATTCTATCTAAGTTATTGTCACTTGGTAGTCCTGCATTTGCACTTAGGATCCACTATCATTTTGCCTTCTTTACATGCTTATGCCATGTTGTGGCCTCTTGAGCTCTTTGACCTTTTGACTCATACTGTATCATCAAATCAAGATATACAAGTGAATTTTGGCCACAGATATCATTGGTCCCACTTCCTTATCAGTATATCTTGCATCATTAGATTTTTGGTATGATTGAACATTGATCATTGATCTATTTGCATTTGAAAACAAATGGATATTTACCATGGTCTAAATTTGATGTTAACATGACTATCATTTGACATCCATGAGACCTTCATTGATGTCCATGTGAACATCAAATTTAAGACCCTGATGGTTTTGTCATAGCTTAAAGTTAGCATCTGTGCAAACATCTTCCCTTATTTTACCAACTTTGAAAGCTTGGATATAGAACTGAAAAGGTCATGGAGGCACCAAATTTGTAGGAGATGTTTTTGATACTAAAAGTATTATGCCCACTTGATTTGTTGGTTCTGATAGATTTCAAAGTATGTTTTAAAAGTGTTTAAGTGTGATTTTTCATGACATTTTCATGCCTATCACTGATCATTTGAACCTGAATGGCTACTTTTTAGAGATCAAACTTGATGTTAGTGTGAACATCTTATGCTAAAAGTACAACTTTGAATGCTCATAACTTGAGCTAGGAAGCTCATATAGACTTGAAATTTGTAGAGCATGTTCCTACCATAAATAGCCCCATGGTGTTGCAACATTTTGGCTCATAAGGCTTTTTGAGGTGCATTTATTAAATGTATAAGTGAGATGGTCAATTTATTTTTGGATGATGTCTTAGTGATGGCCTGATTCACTTAGGCTTGTGCTTGAGCTACTGCTTGATATCTGAAATCTTGAATAAACTTCTTGAGGCCTATGTGAAATATCTCCATGATCATGACTTCTTAAACACCATGAAAACCAACCACTTACATATATGACTCTAAAATGACCCATAAGACACCAAATGACACAAGGGCTGAGCTAGATTATAACCAAAGCTAGAATGGCATATGAAATGACATAAAATGAACTACAACATACCCTATGACATTATAAAAATCCCCTATATAATATTATGACTATAGGGGGTTGACCCATTTTGTCTTGTGGTAAAACTGGTCAACATTCTTGGTGACTTCTTAAGGGTGGTATGCTTGTTATGCCATGACCAGTTGAATAATCATGTCCATTGGGTTACAGAGTCATAATTATGTAGGTTTGACATATAAAATACCTTGACAACACACCAAATAGTAGAAAACAACATGAAAAAAAAACAAATCAAGAAACACACATGTGCTTCAAAATCACTTGTGAAACATAACACAACAAGAAAGGAAACACATACCTAATCTAATATTTATAAAACTTACCTTTAATTATCAATAGTAGGGTTTCAAATGTATCTTATTAATAGGGATAGGTAATGATTCTCCATTCATCCTTGCTAACTAAAAAGAGTTTCTTTCCTTGCACTTGATGATGATATATGGTCTACTCCATAGGGTATCAAATTTGGTATGTCTCCCTAGTTTTTCTCTATCTTCATCTCATTTCAATACTATGTCACCTTCTTGAAATGATCTTAGACTTTCTTTCTTAATAAAATAAATCTTCATTAGTACTTGGTGATGCTCCATATCATGATGAGCTTTATCTCTAGTCTCTTGAAACTCTATTAATTATGTCAATCTCACCTCCATTGGGGTATTCTAAAGCAACTCTAGTTGATGTGATAACTCTAAGGTAGCTAACTCTTGAGAGATAAACAACCTAAATTCCATTTCATATACAAGCACAAATGGATAATTATTTGTTGAACTCTTGGGAGTTATCCCATTATCCCATAAATTTGTCTTCAATTTGGTGTGCTAAGCCTTTGGTTGTGCTCTAAGGTTCTCTTGATGATTTTGATCAGATTCTTATTAGTAGATTCAACTAGCCCATTATCTTGAGGGTAATAGTTAGATGGAGTGATCAAGAATATACCATTACTATTTGCCCAATCAGTTGTTTTAACACCCATAAAATCAAGAGCATTATTTGAAATAATAGTAGGAGTGCCAAACCTTGTTATGATGCTCTTATATAACTCCAAGATAGCATTATCATTAGCTTTCTCAATGCTACTACCTCAAACTATCTTATAAAATAGTCAATGGTGAGTATCCATTTATGACTAGCACTTGATGGGGGGTTTATGATATGAATAAAATCAAGAACCAATTACATGAAAGGTTGATCTACTTGGATAGGCTTCAAAGGAAGAGCTGCAAGCTTCTATTTTCCTAAAAAGAAATCACATTATACACACCTTCTCACCCAAGCATGGCAGTCTTTGAAAAATTTAGGCCAATAATATCCTATAACCTCATGATCTTGGTAGCTATGGTTCTTAGAGAGAAATGACCTCCTACTATCCTATCATGAAAATTCTTGAGCAACACCCCAAAGTTATCATTATCAATGCATCTCAATAGTACACCATTGATGTCCCTCCTAAAAATCACACCATCCACAAGAAAAAAAGGAATAGATTATAATCTAAAATATCTCCTTTGTAATCTAATAATATTATTAGGATACTCATCATTTTGAATAAATCTAATCACATCATGTGTCCAACTTTATGAAGGCAATGAACCAGCTCATTAAGAACAATCATGATTGACTAGAGTTTCTTCCTTTAACTCATGAAGATCTAAATTTGGATGTTCATAAAGGCCCTTACCCCTTATCAATTTTTTCACCTTAATGTCAACATCATATTCCATTACTTTAGTGATCTACCTTGCCCTCTTTTCATTAAGATATTATCTCAAAACAAACTCTATGGTACTAGGATGAGAGACCATAACATGAATCTTATTATTTGAAACCATATGTCTAAACTTCTTTAGTCCCCTTAAAATATAAATGAATTGTTTCTCTATAAAGGTTTACTTTAATTCATAATCTTCTAATACTTGACTAAAGAATGTGATTGGTTGTTCCACACCCTCATCATTCTTTTGCATTAGCTTGGCTGAGATAGTATCAAGGTTAGTGAATGAATAAAATATGAAATTTTTAGTAAATTAGGATTCAAAAGAGTAGGATATTCTATAATTGATTTCTTTATGGCTTCAAAATTTATCTTACCCTCTTTGGTCTGAGAAAAGACTTGATTCTTCTGAAGCATAGTTGTGATAGGTTTTACCAAAGATGAAAAACTAGGTATAAACCTCCTTACAAAATTTATCTTACCTAAGAAACTTTTAAGACCTTCCTTATTCAAGGGAAATGATAATCCTATAATAACCTCTATTCTTTTAGGATCAATAGTCAAATTATCCTTAAAAATTATATGTCCTAAGAGCTTACCTTCATGAACAACAAAGATGCACTTCTTTGGATTAAGAAATACTCCATATTGCCTACATCTTTAAAAAACTTATCTCAAGTGTTACATGTGTTCATTAACATCTTTCTAAAACACTGTTATATCATCTAAATAAACTAATAACATCTCATTGATCAAACCTTTGAAGGCCATGTCCATTGCTCTTTAAAATATGGCACCAACATTGGACAAACCAAAGTGCATCTTCCTATAAGAAAAATTCCCCCATTTAGCAGTGAAGTATATCTTAAAATGATCATCTTAACTAACTAAAATTTGATTATATCCTAAATATCCATCTAGAAGATAAAAACATTAAGAACCTAAAACCATTTGCAAAATTTTCTTTATTAAGGGTAGAGGATAGTGATATTTGAGTGACACTCTTAAGATCTCTAAAGTATACACAAAGTCTTATTTCCCAATTCTCCTTTATAATAGGCACAAGGTCAGCTACCCATGTTAAATACTTTATGGTAAATATTATCTCAAACTCAAGGAGTTTGGTAAGCTCTAAACTCATGAGTTGCTCAACCTTGGGAATGATGAGTCTTTACTTCTGTCTAATCGATTTAACTCTAGGTTCAAACTCAATGGTATGGTGTGATAGGCTAGGATCAAATCCTTTGAGTTCCTTATATTCCCGATAAAACTTATCATGAAAATATCTACACAACTCAATGAATACTTGCTTCTCTAATGTAGAACATATCTTGCCTAGTTTGAGGAGTTTATCCTTGAAAATCAAGACTCTTTCATAATTCTCCTCTTTTATAGACATACTCACTTTACCTGTATTAATTTGATAATTCACATTGAAGATAATTATAAGTTCACCAAAAAATTAGGTATCTTATTGGTTCTTAGTTTCACAAATTGATCACCTAATTGTTCTTAGAGGCTTCTTTGATTTCTTGAAGAAAAATTAGCCTCATTTTGCAAGAATCATAAAATGTGTTTGTCACTATAAAACACTTACCAATTCACTTAATTATCATGTACATAAGTTCTAACAATGATCTTAATATGAGACTATTTTCCCTCATATTTTATGGTAGTTGGAGTATCAAATTGAGCTCTTATGGTAGCTAGTATATCAACATGATTATTCTTCTCTCTTGGGACTGATTGAATATTGAATGCATTGAAGTATTCAAGAAAATTCCATACCATATGCTTGTATGACTTAATCAAAGGTTTATTAAAATCAAACACATTCCTCACCTAATGCACAACTAATTCATTGTCTCCGCATACTTTTAAGTTCTTAATTCCTTTTCTCCTTTCCCATTGAAGGCCAGGAATTAAACCTTCATACTCAGCCACATTACAAGTACAACTAAAATGAAATCTATATGAAATATAATATTTTTGTTTATATGGGGAAACCAACATAACACCATACCTTACACCAATTTTACTTCTTGAACCATCAAAGAACATCTTCTATATCTCATTGTCTTCACCCTCTTTCTTGGCAAGTAGAGGTGTTGGTACTCCTTTTTCATGTATACAATACACTCCTAAGTTTCCTATACAAAATCATATGGATAATTATCATAATTGTTAGTGCCATATCCATCAATAATTTTTTTTAAATGCCCTCAATCTTGGAAGAAGTACCATCATTTACAATAGAGTCCTTTTCTTCATGGGCCACATAATACAAATTGAAACTTATCTAAATGTAAGGCTCAATATGAAACCTTGTAAGGGGTTATGATCCAATTGTCATTTTGGACCCATACCTTATTATAAAGGCCAAGAAAGACTAGTCAACTGAGAGATAACCACCTATTTTGGTTATGAAGTCCTTTGATAGGCAAATTGTAAAGTTGGTTGGGAGATCAACCACAACTATTTCATGTAAGATAGGAAAACTAGGAAAATCATGCAAGAAAACCTTAGGCCTTTTATTAGTCCTAATATCTTGCTATTTGTACCATATAATTTAAATAACCCTTTATTATGTGGCTCATATTTCAGGCCCAACTTGTCATCTATAACTTTGGGCATGACAAAAGTAGAAGCTCCACTATCAACTATGTAATTATGTACCAACTTGTCACCTATAATGAGGGTGAGGTAAAAGTGTGGAGGTTTATCAACCCTATTGGATGGTTCAATAATGTTAATAGGATCATTTTTAAGATCAAAATGTCCATGACTTTGATTTTAGGGTGAGACACTAATAGGGATAGCAGATAACTTCTTCTGTAGGAGTTCTCTTTGACTAGACATATGAAGAACATCCCAAAAATAAATGGATGTTTAAGTATTTTTCAAAGAATCTATAATGTTTAACGGATCCATACCTAACTTCTCTTGGGATCTTGTATGTAGATAATTACTTGAAACTTTATAAATAGGTACAAACCTTACCATATTTTGACTTGATGGAGATGTAGAAGTTTATGGAACTATCACACTTGTAGCTATGTTTTGTTGTCTTGGAAGAGGATTAGATGAGCCCATGCGAATGATACTACCACCTCCTAGGTATTCCTCTTGTACCTTATATTATTTATGATAGAGGCTCCTTGATTTATCATAAAAGTGTCTTCAATGAGAAAATTGGTGAAGATTTGTCCTTAAGGTTTTTAATCCTTATTAACTTTCATCATCACCTCATCCTCATTTGATAGGAGGGGAGTAAATACTCCTTGATTCACTATAGATTTCTCTCCATTATCATTGGAATCCATGAGTTATTCTTGTTTCCAATATTTTCCCCATGTGAAATTTTTATGAACTAGTACCATCTCCCTCACATTCATGGTAGAGTTAGGATTGTATGCATTAGTAGGTCTATTGGGATTAGGATACTATTGACCTCTTCCTATTCCATATAGTTGACCATACTATTTTTGATAGGGGTAATGATTTTTATAGGCACCTTCTTGCATATTAGCTTGCCTATTTTGAGCCTCTAAGGCTAAGAAATTTACTTTCTAATCGACATTATTTTTTGCTTGCCTAGGAACAACCTTAGTTTTGGTATTTGCATTAGGGACTTAGGCTATATCTAGAGTATTATAAAAATTATCAGATAAAGGAGGCATATACACCTTAGGAGGAAATCTTCTAGCTTGGATGAGACTATTCTCATCTTTGATATCAAGATCATACTCTTCAAGAATAGTGAAATATCCCATAGATTGAAGTATGATATCAATTTTAGTCCCAATAGATTTTATGTAAGTAGGAAACACAAATATAGAAGGTGGTCTCATGGTAGAAGGTAATATATGCCAATACTTCTAAAACATTTCATTTAAGTCATGTAATATTTCTTTGGGTCCTTTTTTTATCATGTTGAGTTGATGTATGAGAGAGGCATGGTCATTTTAATTTCCAAATCTAGAAGTCAACAAAATTCCAAACTCATCCCATGTTGTGATGCATCCACCTTATAGATTCCTATACCAATCAAGATCCTTCCCTTTAAGGGACATGAAAAGGAGTCTAATGGTGATGTTATCTTAAACAATATTTTGGAAACTGTAAAAGTTAGAAATATCTCTAATGTGCTCACTAGGTGTGACATGAATCTTACCATTGAATATGGGCACACCTTTTATGGTGTTAGGATGAATGGAATAATATAGATGAAGTTGAATTATATTTTTATTATTGAAGGCAAGGAAAGCATGAAGTATAGCCATATATTATTATTCAATTTATTTATCCTCTTTAACCTCTTCTTCTCTATTAAAATCTACTTGTTCTTCAAAGGGTAGATTAGGCTATGGATACTGAACTTCAAGAAGAATTTTAGGTTGAATTAATGGGTTAATTAAATTGAATATTCTACTAGAGGATGACCTAGTGAGAACCATGAATTATGAGGGCATGTCTATAAAAAAAAAAATATGCCCTTAACCTTTGGCATGTATTGGGATATGTATGTCTAACTTGTGGCTTACATACCTCTTTTATATTCTTGTTACATTTTTTTATGTTCTTGGTTAGGTTAGACTATGGAATAACCATGGATAAGTAGACTATATATATGAGTTAGTGGTTAGTCTTTGATCATCATGTTAAGTATTCTAATCTTAGTGCATTGTTGTGGAGATTACCCCCTTGAAGTATCTTTGCTATATTATCCATTATTTTACTTTGCTCTCAATTATTGTTGTGTGATCTATAATATTTGCTTATTTTGTGTGATATAAAATCATTCTATGTAAACATCTAATTAATTTCATTACAAGTGGTATCAGAGATTTGATTTGGGCAAGCTTATTATGGCATTATTTTTTTAGATCTGGTGAGGCATGACATCTGTGAGGGAAGAAGTAAAAAAATAACTTGCAATCTGAGAAGAATTATTTTTTTTGTCATCGTAGTATTGTTCAAAATGATTTTTTTTTAAAAATAATAATTAAAAAAAAAGTTTAGAATTTTTTTTTGCCTTACACGTTTGCAGTTATTGGATTTGTCTCGATGAGATGATCATAATGGTATAGTCTATAGATACACTTTTTGTGCCAAAATTGTTTACCCTAGTGTATAAAGGCAGTCATTAGATTCATCTTAATGAGGTGATCACAATGGTACCATCCCTTGGTACACTTTTTTTAGGGTAAAAACCCTCTTAGGGTTTGTATATGATTGGTCCTTATACATAGGATGAAAAGGGGGCAAGAAACTCCTTAGACTCCTATTGATGATATGGAATCTGGAACTTTAGATCCATTGATTTCTCAACTTTAAGCTTAAATAAAATGCTTGGTGTGGCATGATTACTTTGCTTTAGTTCAAACTAATGCTTCATGGATGTACATAGAGATTAATGGGGTTCACATTGAATTGAATTGGATCACTACTTCATTGGTTGCTCTTTCATCTCATTTACAGTCAAACAAACCTCCACTTCAACATTTGGGTCTTCCTCCTCTCAACACTAAAACTCCAATTTTGGTGTGAAACCAATGCTTCTCAAAGTGGACATGCATAAGTCTGATGGTAATGATCCTCTCACTTAGATTACTCAACTTGAGAGTTTATTTGATCTGCATCAAACTCCTAGTTCTCAGAAGGTTGTAGTGGCATCTCTATATCTAGAACCTGAGCAGTTCATTTAGTATCACTATCTATGTGCTCAAAAGAAAAAGAATGGTACTCTTGTTACATGGTCAATTCCATGGATGATTTATTGGCTCATTATAAAAATAATGTCTCTAAGAACTACTTGAGCTAGTTATCCAAACTATGGCAAATAGGAAATGTGAAGGATAATATTCCTCAGTTTTAGAATCTATCCTTATGGATAGAAGATATCACTAATGAAAATTTAACTGATCTATTTTTGCGTGGTCTCAAATATAGCATCCAATTAGAGGTTTGAATGTTTAACCCAACATCTATATTAGATGCTATCCCATGGGCACGTATGGTAGAGGAAAAAGAGATGGTCAAATAGAAAACCTTCACTACTAGTCATGATCACACCTTTCTAGCATAATCATATCCTCAACCCACCAAAATGATACCTTGAAAATTAAGGATAAGTGAGCCAAAGGGTTGTGTTAAGGTTGTGATATAAAATGGAGCAAATACCATCATTGTGCTAAAAAGAAGCTATTTTACATCGAAAGTGATAATGAGGAGGAACTTGGTGAGGATGAAGAGGGCCCTGAGGAGGCATCTGAAGACTCTCAGCCTATTATTTCTTATCATGCCCTTTTAGGTATTAGTACTTCCCAAAATCTTAAGGTGGTGGGTTTCCTAAAAAAATAAGTCACTATTCTAATTGATTCTGGGAGCACACACAACTTCATCAACAATAAGTTGTCTACTCACTTAAACTATTTCATTTATTCCACTTTAAAATTTTAGGTCATGATTGTAGATGGTGGTACTATCAGCGACTTCAAAAAATGCCATAGTATTAAGCTGGCCATAGGAGACTACTTGTTGGATTATCCTATGTTTGTTTTTCTTATGGGAAGAGCTAATATTATTCTAAGAATATAGTGGCTCACCACTTTGGTCACTATTGAGATGAATTTCCAAGAATTATTCATGCATTTTCATTTTGAGGGAAGGGCATTTGAGCTAAGGGGATTAAGGGATAAATCTCCACAACTTGTTAGCTCCCACCAAATGATAAAGATTCTCTAAAAGGGTGGTGAATGATTTGTAGCTTGCTTGTTTTCCATGGAAGTTCATCCAACTCAGTTATCTACACCTCCTGATATACAAGTGATTGATGCCCATTTGGTTATTTTTGGTGACATGTCGAAAGGACTTCCACCTAGCTTCATGCATGATCATACTTTCAAACTTATTATTGGTAGTACATCACCCAACATTAGGCCATATAGGTATTCTTATGTTTATAAAAGTGAAATTGAAAATATGGTATGGGAAATGTTGGATGTAGGAATCATTTATCATAGCCAAATCAAATATTCTTCACCAGTTATCAAGGTGCAAAAGAAAGATGACATTTGAAGGATGTGCCCTGACTATAGGGAACTCAATAAGTACACTATCAAAGATAAGTTTCCTATTCTTATCATTGATGATTTTCTATATGAATTAAATGGTGCTCTTTATTTTACCAAGTTAGATCTACATTTTGGGTATCATCAAATCTAGATCCATGATGAAGACATAGCCAAAATTGCTTTTAAGACTCATGAGGGCCATTATGAGTTTTTGGTTATGCCTTTTGAGATAACAAATGCACCATCTACCTTTTAGATTTTGATGAATATTATTTTTAGGCCCTTTTTGAGGAAATGTTTTTTGGTATTTTCTTATGATAGCCTCATTTACAATAAAAATTAGGAAGACCATTTACACCATGTGAAAAAGGTACTCTCAATTTTGAAACAACATCAATTATATGACAAACCTTCCAAATGTACTTTTGGAGCTTGTAAGGTTGAGTATTTGGGTCATCTGGTTTCATATACAAGAGTCAAAGTGGATCCTAAAAAAATCCAAGCAATGGTGGACTGGCTGATTCCTAAGATAATCAACTAAGGGGATTTCTACAGCTAACTGGTTACTACTATAGGTTTGTCAAAAATTATGGTAGCATTTTAACCCCACTCACATCTTTGTTGAATAAAGACTAATTTCAATGGATTGATATAGCTATGAGGGCATTTGAAAAATTAAAATTGGTGATGTGCACCACTCTAGTATTGGCTACACCTGATTTTTCCAAGACTTTTATGGTTGAATGTGATGCATATGGGTATGGTATGGGTGTTGTACTCATGCAAGAAGGTAGACTACTTGCATTTGAAATTTGTCAAATAAAGGGTAAAGATTATCACAAGCCCATTTATGAGAATGAAATGATGGCCATTTTGTATACAATCAAATAATAGAGGCCTTAATTGATGGGTCATCACTTTCAAGTAAAGACCAATCATGACAGTCTCAAATATTTTTAAGAATAAAGGTTATCATCTAAAGAACAATAGAAATGGGTAACTAAGGTGTTAGGCTATGATTTTGAAATAGTTTACAAGAAAGGCAAGGATAATGTATAGGCACATGCACTATCTAAGAAGGATGAATCAGTTGAGGCCTTGCTATATGTTAAGACCATTCTATAGGTAGATTGGCTAGAGGAAGCATGATCAGAATGGGACAAGGATAGTGCTACCCATGATTTGATTCAAAATCTTTAGCATGGTTTGGGTGGATTTGAAAAATTCACATGGAAGGGTGATGCATTATGGTATAAAGATAGATTATACCTATGTAAGAATTCTCTTCTTAAACAAAAAATCCTTGAAGAACTTCATGCAACTCTAATTAGGGGTCATTTCATATTTTTGAAAACCTATCATAGAATCAAGTAGGATTTTTTGGGAAAGACTCAAAGGGGATGTCTAGAAATATGTAGCTGAATGTATGATCTGTCAACAAAATAAAGGAGAAACCATCAAAACCCTAAGTATTTTTCAGCTTTTATCCATCTCAACCCAATGTTGATAAGAGGTGTCTATGGATTTCCTTCTAGGATTACTAAGATCTAATGGTCAAAATTTTATCATGGTTGTGGTAGATAATCTCAATAAGTATGCTCATTTCTATTCTTTATCATAGCCATTTATTGTTAGTCTAGTAGCTTCTACTTTTTTCAATACAATTCAAAAATTACATGGTACCCATAAGATCATTGTTAGTGATTGAGATCCCATCTTCACTAGTAATTTTTAGACTAAGTTATTTGCATGTTTGGGCACCCAATTGGCTCATATCTCATCATATCATCCTCAATTTAATGGTTAAACTAGGGTAGTCAACAAATGTCTAGAAGGATATCTCCATTGTTTTGTTTTTGATAAATAGGATAAATGGGTTCATTGGTTGCCACTTGATGAATGGTGGTATAATACTTCTATTCATAGTTTTTCTAAAATGTCTCCTTTTTGGAATTATATGGATACCACCTACCTTCCATCACTTTAACCTTGAATGTCCATCTTAAGGTTTGTGTAGTTGAATAACATATTCACCATCAATAGGAGGTCCTTGCTAGTTTTCATGAAAATTTAGCCATGGCCTATAATCACATGAAACATCAAATAAATCAACACAAGAGTAAGAGGCACTTTTACATTGGTGATTGGATTTTTGTTTGTTTATATCCATATAAGTAGATGTCCTTGAAGCAACAAATTAAGGATAACAAGTTGTTCCCTAAGTATTATGGGCCTTATCAAATATTTTAAAAATTTAGTAGTGTGGCCTACAAGTTAGAGTTTCCTTCCTCCACTTGCATACATCTAATATTTTATGTATCATTCCTAAAGAATGTCATTAGACACAAAGAGGCTACCCAAATTGAGTTACCAAAATTGGATGAAGAAGGAAGAGTTATTCATTATCTTGAGGTAATTCTTCAAATGCGCACTAAGCAGTTGTGGTCTCAATTGATTAAGGAGTACCTCATCAAATGGAAGAATTTGCCCTATGAAGATGCTACTTGGGAGGATGAATCTTTTGTGCCGAAACATCTAGAGTTGAATAAACATTGAGGACAACATTTTTTTAAAGGGTAAGGGCATGATATACCCTTAAACTTTGGCATGTCTTGGGATGTGTATGGTCAACTTGTGGCTTACATACCTCTTTTATATTCTTGTTACATTTCTCTATGTTCTTACTTATGTCAGCCTATGAAATAACCATGGCTAAGTAGTATATATATAGGAGGTAGTGGTTAGTATTTGATCATCATGTTAAGTATTCTGATTGTAGTGAATTATTATGGAGGTTTCTTCTTTGAAGTGGCTTTACTATATTATCTAGTATTCTACTCTGTTGACAATTATTACTATGTGATCTTTCATATTTTCTTATTTTTTGTGATATAAAATCATTCTGTGTAAACATACAATTAATTTCATTACACAAAATAATGGTCTTGAACCAATTTTCCTTTAAGGAGTCACCAAACACTAAGTAACACATCAATTTTTAGCTAATGTTGTCAAGACTAGCATTCACCTTGATAAGTTGTCTTGAAGACAATGAGTCCCATCGAGCATGCTAGAACTTTTATCACTAAATCTTATACCCTAGAAGGAGTTTTTCAATCTTATATTGTATTTGGGTAACATGGGAACATTTATAGGTATGTGGGTGTAGCTATAATAGAAATGAGCCTCTATATTTAAGGGTTATCTCTCTGAATGTATCTTGAAATGATTTTATCTATGTCAATTGATCACAATTGATCACTTATGGGTAAAAGTTTTAGAGATTGTATGAATCGAACCTTCTCTAAAGGAGGTGATACACTAAATGTTCAAAAATCCACTCTCAATATTCATCTCATTATCACACTAATAGACTATGAATAGAACTAATGCAATGTCTATAATGGTTTTCAAACAATAACGATTTATCTAGATGTCAAAATGATGACCTAGGCTAGAGGGAAATGAGGGTAAGGCTTGATTGGAAGAACTTATAGTCAACTATCTACTCTATACCTAAGACATCAACCTTAAGACACACTAGATCACCTATAAGAAAATTTTATTAGTACTTAGTTTAAACTTGGACCTACAAAAGGAAGATGACAACCACTTTTGCATATCAAACAAATACAAAACACTAAGCACAAATTAGTAGATAACTACAAAATGCTCTATTCATTAATCCAAGAGGTGTAGAATATATTTTTTATAGAGTCTAGTCATACCAACCTGAGGGATGATCAACAATAGCTCAAAGGCTATATTTATAGAAGAAAGGAAGAAAGAGAGAAGGATTTTTAGCACTAAAAAGGGGAATTAATGAGTTCAAACATTTTAACCATAGTTAAAACTTACTCTATAAATTATTCTCATTTATACCTTTTTATTGATCTAGGTCACTTTAGTGACTGCATAGTTACATTATTCCCTCATTGATGCTCCCTAATGGTTACAATGGAAGATAAATTTATTTTGACATGGGTCCTAGCATCAATATAGTTAGAACCATCAGATCAATCTACTAAAGCTTTTCCCCAATGCTAACTACTCTTCATTGGTTCATCATGGCATGAAAAAGGGGAGAGAAGGTTCCTTTTCATATAGTTAGTCCTAGAGATGAAACTATTTGGGTCTATGTGTATGCCTTCATAGCATTCTTTGAAATGCTAGCTCTTGTCTAAACTAGATCATGCTTGAACTTATCCCCATGTTCATAGGTACACTATAGATGTAAAACCAATCTTAGACTATTGGTTTTCCTATAGTTGTCACATTTATGCAGACCTATAGACTATATAGGCCCATTCTTGATTATATAGGTCTAAATAGACCCACTATATCTTTGTAAAAACTAAAGATTCACCATATACATGGATCCCCTTAAGAATGGCAAACATAATAATATAAATAATCCTACACATCACAAACCCTCAAACTAGAGGTCCATATTAAGCTTTAATGGAGGTCCCTTTATGTCCTTTATACCTGACTACATGGCTATGTTCGCTCCTTGGAATTTGATTGAGTTATAATAGCAAAACAATGACCTTAAAATATTTGTTTCCCTTGGTCAAAAATGATTTTTTCAACTTCCATAAAAAGTCTTGGGCTCACTTTTGTTTAAATAGATGTCAACTATGACTCAAATCATTCACTCATTGACCTTTACTTACACCATCCAATATTCATGATATGATTTAATGTGACCCCTTGGGTCTATCCTTGACCTATAAATTTTATCCAAGATGGTGCCACTTGGTATTTCTACATTTGTACTCAGGATCCAATATTAGTCTGATTGCTTTACACACTTATGACACATGGTGGCCACTCAAGCTCCTTAACCTTTTGACTCATCCCACACCCTTGAATAAGATGTATGAGTGAATGATGGCCTTAGATCTCATTGGGATCACTTCCCTATCTATCAAGATCACATCATTAGATCATTAGTATGATTAAATGTTGATCATTGATCTACTTAAATTTTAAGACAAATGGATATTTACCATGGTCTAAATGTTATGTCAGTGCGACTATCATTTGATGTCTACAAGACCATCATTGACATCCATGTGAAGCTCAAATTTAAGACCATGATGGTTTTGCCATAGCTTAAAGTTGACATATATGTGAACATCTCCAATTATTTGACCAACTTTGAAAGCTTAGATCTGGAAGCAAAAAGGTCATGGAGGCACCAAATTTATAAGGGATGTTCTTGATACTAAAAAGATTATGCCCACTTGATCTACTAATTTTGGGAGGTTTCTAAGTGTGTTTACAAAGTGTTCAAGTGATATAACCTATTTGATTTTTCATGATGTTTATGCACCTATCATTGATCATTTGAACCTAAATGAATACTTTATGGAGCTCAAACTTGATGTTAGCATGAATGTCTTATGTTGTAGTTCCAAATTTGAATGCTCCTAACTTGAGTTAGGAATCTTGCATGAACTTGAAATTTGTAAAGCATGTTCCTACCATGAAAATCTCCATGGTTCTAAAACCTTTTGGCTCGATTATTTATGAGTTACATTTATTAAATACACAAGTGAGATAGACCATTCATTTTTGGATGACTTCTTGGTGATGGCATGTTTCACTTAGGCTTGTGTTTGAGCTACTGCTTGATCTTTGAAAGCTCAAATGAACTTCTTGAGGCCTGTGTGAACTCTTTCCATGATCCTAACTACTTAAATACCATAAAAACATGCCACTTGAATATATGACTCTAAAATGACCCATAAAATACCAAATGACACAAGGGCTAAGCTAGATTATGACCAAAGCTAGAATGACATATAAAATGACATCAGATGAACTATAACATACCTTATGACATTATAAAAAGCCCATATACAATATTTTAACTATATGGGGTTGACCCATTTTGGCCTATGATAAAAATGGTCAATAGGACCACTTTACTATGAATCTATATAATATTAGAGATAGGCCTATACTCTTATATGGTTGTAGGTGCAGTTCATGAGGTGTATGACTATGTGTTTATGATATTAGAACGTATGGATTGATAAGACCTTGACACCACTATATGATACTCTTCAACATAGTAAAAACCTTATGAACCCAAAGAAAGTGATAAGGCATCATAGTCCTAGCTTGACATATTATATACATGCTTCAAGAGTCCTTTAACCCAGTTGTAGGTGATGATTTCATGAGAACCTGACATTATTTGAGTTTAATCCTTATTTAGGTCTACCCTTGATTCAAAACTTATAGCTATATATTTACAACATTGGCTCTTTTATATAACCTTTCTTCCATCTTGAAAATAGACTTCTCTCTCACTCTTATCTTGATTATGTATTAGTTCAAGTTCTTATATGGATTGTAGCAGGGTTTTAAGATGCTTGGAGATTTTGATAAGGTCACAAGATATGAATAGAATCCTTATACATTCATGATATGATCTATGTTAGTCTCAATAACCTTATTTAAAGGTCAAACTAATGAAATTCTCTTAATTTCATTGCCCATTCCTTGGGCTTATGATTGTGTAATTGAAAGTCATGACTATAGGTTACCTTATTTTGAAAATCTTGACCTTAGATCAACCCAATGATCCTATATGAGTTTGATATTAAATTAATTTTAGTGCCAAATAGGAGTTGTCAAGATCCATTCATTTCAATATTTGTATTAATGTCTCAGGATTCTTTTTAGCATTATCATTGGTGACTTTATATGCTCCATTTGTATAGACTATGTGTAGGTTTTAGACCTTGAAAAGGCTCAAAAATAGTCTCTATGAAATTATCATTGATCCATGTCAAATTGAGAAGATATTTTGGGCAATGACCTTCAATAATCTATCTTATAGCTCCTCTTTTATTAGCACTTCCATTATAATCCCTTGACTATGTTTCTTGATGGTTGTAGGTGATCATTCTTGACTATTTAGTAGTGTTAGTAAGGTAGCATAACCCTACTCTTATGACCATATTTCTCCATATAGTCCTTGAATCCTTATGGAAATGAATACATGAGATGGAGATGAGTGTAAGGTGGTATTATGTGAATAAATGGTGGGAACATTGAATGGAGGTGAAAATGGAGCCTTATTACATTGAGAAATGGCAATGAAAGACTATGTGATGGGCTGAACCAAGATGAAGGTGAAAATATACATGAGTGTATGTCAAGACCATCCCAAAGGTCTAAATAAATCATAAACACATTATCAACAAGATAAAATAATTTGAAGACATTTTAAGGAGATATATGGTGCAAAAATTAAACCTAAGAGTTTTCTAAGATCCTTAACCAATGCTAAGAAACCATTAAAATTGCTAGAGTGGGAATACATGAGACCTCTTGTTAGCCATTAATAGATTCCTTGTTATGAATATTTGAATAAACTTTGATAATATTAAATGAGGCAGACATAACATGAATTAAAATGCCCTCAAATAAGAATCCAACAAATCTTGATGCTCTTTCTCTCTCCTAGACTGTACAAACTTCCTTTACATGCATACAAACTACAAATTTACACTATTATGCATTAATGAGCTATATATGAACCTAAAATGTGTGGAAAATAATTTTTGAATGCAATGAAAGGTGAATCATGTTCTTGATAAGCTCCACAATATTGAAATTTTTTGCTATGATTCCCTAATGAAAAAACTCAAAAAAATGACTGCCTATTTGGATGAAAAAGACATAGTGAATGCCTTGAATTCAAAGGGATGGTTCATGAAGGAGAGGAAAAAATTAAGAACCACTTACCATGGATGGAATACCTCTCAGACTATTTTATCTAGATAAAATTTTAGACCTTGGTTTTCTCTCTCATGGTTGTACCACTTGTAAACCTAAAAGGCTCTCATTATGTGCAAAGAAGCTAGATGACTAGAGAGAATAGGTTTTGGGCTTGTATGGAATATTTTGCCTTCAATTTATTTCAAAAAACTTTACATGTCTTCATATTCATGGTCTTGAGTTTTGTTATATGGAATAGGCCATACACATCTATACCTTCACATGAAAAAGCTCCCTTCTTTTCATTTTCTTCACAACTAAAGCTTGAACCTGTAATTTTAGGGCATGAATAGGATGAACACGAGTAATGATCATGTTATAATAATATTTAAACCTTTTGACATATTTATGTTGGCAAATATGGCACATGTGAGTCTTTTGGAGGCCTTTTCAATGCTTAAACTTACATAAAATGATATTTTCAATGTATGAAACCTTATGACTAAGGTAAAGTCATGAATATGAATGTATTTGAAGGTATTTTGGATGTTTTAATGAATTTTTGACTCATAATTTATCATTTAAATGCTAAAAAATCTCTCTTTTAGGCAAAAAATCATAGTTTTACAATGCGATTATCATTAAAAAGGCTTATAATAGTACCGTAATTTTTTTGAATTATAGGGGGTCGAATTTGGCCTTGAAATGTCAATTTTATTACATTTTTGGTAACTCACAAGGGTTGGCTAGCCTTTTTGTCAAAATAATTCACTAGATTTCACATGACAATGGCAATCTAAAACATAATAACATTGCTTGATGACTCTATTGACTACCAAACAGACTTTTGTACTTTGAAACACTTCTCTTGACTATGAAAATAACAAGACAAAAAATAAAAAGCAAGGAAACACACCTAAACTAAGAAGTAAAGACAACTAACCTAAGGAAATAAAAATATAAGACAAGACAAAATCTAGGCAATAAACTACTACTTGTGCTATTCACTTATTGAGAGAAACTAAAACAACTAACCTAAAGTTAAAATATTTCCTCTAGGGTCAAATGCAAAATTGGATTGTCTACCATGGCACCTTGAAGTATGATTATTATACCTTGATAGTTTCTTCTTTCATCTAAGAGCAGTTGCACATTCATAACCTTTTGGGGAAGCAACTGGTTCTTCTAATGCTAATGTTAAGTACATTAATTATAGATGTGAGTCTAAGACCTAGTCATAATCCTCCTATATCCATGTACTTTACAATAATAACCTCAATTATTTTTGAGTCATGAGTTGTTGATTATGGTTAAGTTGGGCATCTTGAAGTATCTCATGTGTCATGATTGCAAGGCTAACCTATAAGAGAGAAGGATATGATTTCATGATTTCTTATGGCCATTTGAGTTCATATTCAACCTCCAAAAGTAGACAAACCTATGAAGATGAAGTGATAATTTGATAACCTTTCCTGAAAGTATCAAACAAATCATCTCCTAAAAAGAAAACCTCTTAAATTTTATTGATTGAAGAGATGGTTGCTTCTTTCTTGATGATACTACTTATCTCAACCTAAAATGAATCACCTTCAAGTAAATAATAACCTAAAATGATGACATCAAACAAATCCATTTATTAGTTCTCATCAATCTCCAGTGTGATTGGAATTTCTTCATCATGATCATGAGGCTAGATATCATCTTTTGTTTCATCTTCAATATTTACTTGTTGATTTAGCATGCTCTAAAAGTTAGTTTGTTATTTATCTTCATTGACTGGTTGGTACTTGTCATCTACCACTGCTGCAGGCTCATGTGAACTATCATGATGAAAGGCATCTATTGTGTGATCAAAGAGTTGATGGAAATCATCTTGTTCTTATAAAATTGGAGTGTATTTAACTTGGATCTTAGTAATATCTTCTTATTATACTTGTTCTTATACTATCAGTTCATCCTTTATCTCAATATCAACTTCTTTGAATTCATCTTCTTTTGCACTATGAGAGATTGAATCAATCCCAATGATGATATCCTCCTTTTTCTCTCTCAAGGTATTTACATATTCATATACCTCAGCTAAAAATTATTCACTTACCTCACAAAGGAGAGGCTCCTTCTCAAAAAATGGCATGGTATACCCCTAAAAATACTTAAGAAGATGAGAAAGGTCCAAAGGTGTTACCATATATGATTGATTCTACTTATGAAGTTGCTCAGCTTTGATCACCTTCACCTCCTCTTTCTATTGAATATTTCTTTAAATATATTTCCATGAAGGAAAGACATTGGTATTTTGAGGAAGGAGGAGTAGAGGATAAATGATCTCATGTTTTCTCTTGACTTCACCATCTTGACTTATGCTTGACTCCTCTTCTTTCTGCCTAGATTGTTACATTTATTTCCAAGTCATAAACTTGGGTTTAGGAATCTTTTGTACTAAAGTTTTTACATCCATGGGCATGAATGAAATAACTTTATACTAATATTGTGGTTCTTTTGTAGATGCTATTGATTACTAAAGATGTTGATTTACAAGATCAAATTATTTGGCAAGGTGAGCCTCAAATTCATGACCTAACTAATTAGAGACATCTCCTTACTAATTAGAATATGAAGGATCTTGTATGACATGATATGAAACATGAAATTTATCCTCCTTGAAACACACTTCTTTCACCTTTTGAGGTCTCTCTTAGATAGACTTCCAAGTAGGAAAGCTTGGCAATGCTTGAGAGGAATCTTGAGGGATGTGATATACATTTTTTTGATATTTATGAAGAGATAGATTAATGGGGAACTAATATTTCTCATGAACTACCAACTTATCTTCAATGTTTAAAATTATACCACCTATGTCAAGGATATCACCACTGAATTTTGAATGGCCTTGTCTGATGAACAATGTACACACTTCTTTAGTTTACTACTATGAAGCTCTCAAGCTCTCAATCTCATGCTTGGGGATCTCCTATCCATATCTATTTTGAGTGTTTATGCTCAACATATTTTTATCATAGCTAAATAAGGTTTCTTTGAAGCATGATATGGATTGTCTTAGAATTTGGTTGAGCTTATCAAGAATAATATGAGATTCCATGATCAATTAGATTGATAAACTAGTTACTAGGAATTAAATAAGGTTTACAAGGATCATAGGCCTAATAATGTCTCTCAAATTATTGATCACAGTGAAAATAAGGATGATAAGTATCATAATGAGATGGATATGGATAAAATTACAATGAAGATGGATCAAAGGGTAGCTGATAAAGAGGTATGCAAGAAAAATCTAATCCATAAACTACCATAGCTTAGAAGACACATGAATATAATTGAATTTATGAATAAGAGTTTCCCTTTACCTCTGAGATGATGACCATATGAGTACTTGAAACCAATGTTGAAAACCAAGATGCTACAAATGTGTACTCTAATGGCTGGATCTATGTCCCACCAGGCATGCCAAAACTATTAGCAGCCCAAGTTGCACCTAGTAGATTGCTCAGATCTCCTTCAGGCCTATACTAACATTAGAATGGTATAAGGTTGTAGGACACTTGTATCTTAGACCAAACCTCTAGATTATGAGTCTATCTCTTTTTAATATATCAAATTTGCTTAGTTTACTAAAACCTACTTATTTTTAAGGTTGAAAAGGGTTAGAAAGAATCTAAAAATCAAATCCTATTCTAATAATGGTGATACACCTATATTGTGGGTTCATCCACTCTATTTAAACTCATACAACACTAATAAGTAATGCAAATCACTAAATCTACAAATCCAAGGAACTCATATGTAATAATATTTCACATAAAGGTTCCATCAAGTGATCAAATCATGAGGGCAATGATGGTAGGCCTTATTTTAGGTACTAACTAGTCAATATTTCCACTATTATCTCTATTAATCAATATCAAACATTGTATATGACCTGTATAAGATGACATACTAGTAACTAGGTGAGATTAAGACTTGATAAGGGATAAAACACTACCACATGTGCAAATGAAACTAAAATTAATCACACTAAATATGTATAAAGGAATCTAAAATAGTCATTTTATTTATTTTAAAATATTATAAAGCTCAATCTTTTAGAGTTTCATCATGCCCAAGAGAGGGATCCTAAAATTAGGCTTAAAATCCTGCATATATAGAATATGAGAAGAGAACAAGCCAATATGGAATATATGAGACAATTAGTAGTTATCTTATCCTTAACTCAAGTACAATTTCTAGTTACAACTATCATAAACATTCCTTAAGATATCTCTTCATGCTTGATGCCTTGCATGAGCTCCTTTTAGCATTGAAAACAAGGTGGTAGGCCCTCTTTGACTTGTTAAAAATTATTCTCTAGCATGATACAAAATTATTTGGTAAATATATCCAATTTAAATGAGATAAAGTTAAGTTAATGTCCTTTCATGAAGACTAGAAACATGCATTGATTTCTAGTCAATGATCAGTTAATCATGATAATGATCAATTAAGTATGAATTATCACTTAAAGACTAGTTATATCACTCTTTAGATATTTCATGCATGAATTAACACTTGAATAATAGATATACAATGTGATTATTTATCAAGATTCAGCTAAAAATGTGATTACTCCATGTCAACTCTCAATAATAGCTTTCAATGCCATTTTCATCTTCACTTAATTGCCCAAATAGGTCCACTAAGCTAATTAGGCCTAGTAGCCTAACTTGTTTCACTTGATGGATATTTAAAACCTATAGGAAACCATTATAACCTTAAATTATGTTTAATTTAAGACATGAATCAATTCCTCACATCATGAAATATGTCTTCTAGGGCAAGCAACACCTACAAATTGGTCAAATAGTTGACTAGGTCAACTTGTCCTTCAAATCTATAGAGTGGTTATTTTGAATGAACTCATAGAGGAATTTATAATAGTTTTTTTGAGAATATTATTTCTTTATGAGGAATAACAAGTTCCAAACTTTATTCTCCATAGATTAGAATTCATTAAACTTCCTTGTACCTTTATTTGTTACAATTTTTCCTCAAAAACATCTATTTTATGCCATGTCTGTATAGTTTTTTATATCATGGTACCATTTATATAACCTTATCTAAGTTTAATTCATGTTTCAATAGGGTTTATGATGATTCATAGGGTTTTTATAGCAATAAATTTCACTTTTCTCAAAACTAGCCTGTAGGAGGGTTTTGGAGGTGAACCTTATTAATGATGGTTCATAAAGTACATACCCCCAAACCCAAAATTATTTCCATGAATAATTATTAATTATACCCCTTGAAATTTCTTTAGAATCTTTGGTTCCCATGAAAATAGTGTGAAAAGATACGTACGTAATGAAGTTTGTCTATAGGGTTTTGTTTACATTCTGGACATGCTTATACTCTTAATGATGGTTCATAAACCTCATCCCCTCAATAAACATAAACATTTCATGGATTATAATTTCATATTGTTTTTAAAAACATACTAATATAATTTGTCTAAACTCCTCTTATGGTTAAAGATATGAGCACTTGAATAGGTGGTTTGAATGGCTGTCTTGACTGCAAAGTTTGAGTTTCTCCTTGAAGAAAAAAAGACCTTTTATCCTATTATTATTTTATTTAATACACCTTAATTGTACTTTTACCATCACCTTAAACATATTATTTAATTAATATTTTATTTATAGTGTTTGTTAGTGTCTTCATGTGGTGTAGGCCTTATAAGCCTAAAATTGGCTTTAGGCCTATTTTGCCCTAATCTAAGTTTCAATACTTGAAACACATATAAGAGGATATTATGGATTTAAAAAAATCACATTCATTTCCACCTAATATTACTTCTTTTTGTTTTCTAAGCTTCACTTTGGCTCCATGCTTCTTAGGACTACCTATAAGGATGACTATCTACTTGTGTGTTTATATGGCATTTTGAGGTCTAATGTGTTCTTTTTCCTTATAATGAAGTTTTAATGAAGTTTTAACTCATTATATTATGTCTAATATTGATGACCATTCTCAATTTTAGTTTCCATCCTCTCAAAATCCTCTACTCTATTGTCTCTTTACCCTAGGGTTTTAAATAATCATAGCTTGTAAAACCCTGGATGACTGAGTTTTGATGAATTTAATATGATAACATGATCTTATATTCTATATTATATTTTAATATTATACTCTAATGTTCTCTTTATCTTGTAATAATTATTTGATGCCTTGGAACATGGTCATTATCACATAGATGACACTATTATCATACTTGCTTGTCTAGCTTCCTCATCTTAAAACTACCCTCAAGGGCATGGTTTGCATTGAAATTTGAGTGTTATCACCTATAAAAATGTGTTTTAAGATTTAAAATCACCCTCTTATTCTCATAAAACACTCTAATGAAGTCGAAACCCTCTACCACACCTATAGACACTTCAAGAAGTTTTCATGCTTATTCTTTTATTGTCAATAGACATGGGGTTATATTTTCAAAATAGTGAATAGTTACAATCCTAAAATTATCTCACCAATGTTATAGGTATGTATAACCACTCATTATGACAAACTCCACAAATTTTCATTCTTGGATCTTGCATATAAAAACATGTAGATGTATTTTACCAATTTTGACCAGTAAGTTGCCTGTGTTTTAAGTCCTAAGGCTGAGTTTTTATTATTTTCACCTTATTTTTGTGATTTAATATGATTTATTAGATTTTAATAGGTCATTAAGATCCCTATTTCAGTGTTTTTTTATTGATTTATCAACTTAGTCTTACATATCCAATCAAAAAACCATGCATTTTCAAAGAAGCTCCAAGTGACATGGCTATCATAACACTGTTATATGTATGCATTTGTGAGAAATGGAGGTGTTTGGGATAAATTTCACCATAATTTGTAACTTTAAAGACCCATTATGTCATTTTAAACCTCCCTTTTATCTCATATCTAACATATTGACTCTTCTTGCATTGTTCTCAGGCTTTACACACTATATTATTCATAGAGGCTTATGTACCTTCATCTTCATGAGTTGGCCATGATTTAGTAGTCTTGATAAAGGTTTGGAGATTTCCATTACTTTATTGACTTTAATAATTCACTTTATAAGTATCCTCCTTGACTAGAATGGTCTTGAGTTGCACTTTGAGAATATGTGGATTTATGATTGGAAATGACTTTTAGTATGGTTGTAGGTGTGCTCTTTTTAGTTAAACTTGACTATCAAGTAGTGTTTGGAGCCCCATATTCATTATTTTACCTCATTCCATCATCACCTATTTATATTAAATGTACATATAAACAATAAACTCTACCAATTGATCATGAAACTCCATCATGTACCACTTTCTTATCATTCTCCATAAGCTTGGAGATAGGCTTGTACTCTTGTGTGGCTATATGTGGATTTCATGAGGTGTATGACTATTTTTTTGTGCCATTATGACTTATGTCTTGATACAACCTTTATGCCATTATATGATCCCCTTCAACATAGTATAAACCTTATAAACCCAAAGAACATGATAATACCTCACAATCCTAACTTGACACAGTATATACATGCTTTAGGAGTACTTTAACCCAGATATAAGTGATGATTTCATGAGCACTTGACCTTCTTTGAGTTAAATCCTTATTTAGGTCTACCCTTGATTCAAAACATATAGCTATATCTTTGAAACACTCTCTCTCTTTCATACCACCATTCCTCTTTATTGAAAATAGACTTATCTCTCACTCTTAGCTTGATTGTGTATTAGTTTAGGTCCTTATATGGACTATATAAGGGTTTTAGGATGCTTGGAGAGTTTTAAAAGATCATAATATATGAACATGAGTCCTTATAAAGTCATTATATGATCTCCATTAGTCCTAATAACCTTACTTGAAGGTCAACCCAATGAAAGTCTCTTTATTTCATTGCACACTCCTTGGGCTTATGACTATGCACTTGAAAGTCCTGACTATAAGTTACCTTATTTTGAGAATATTGACCTTAGATCAACCCAATGATCATATATGAGTTTTATATAGAATTCATCCCAGTTCTAAATAGTTCTCAAGATCCATTTATTTCAAGTTTTTTTATTAAGTTCTGAATATTTTCTTTAGCATTGTTATAGGTGACTATATATGCTCCATTTATATGGATTATGTGTAGTTTTAGACCTTGAGAAGGCTCAAAAATAGTATTTATGAAATTTAAATATATCCATGTCAACTTTAGAAGATAGTCTGGTCAAAAACCTTCAATAAGCTATCTTCTAGCTCTTCTTTTATTTTCACTTCCATTAAAAGCCCTTAACTCTATTTCTTGATGGTTGTAGTGATCATTCTTGACTATTTATTAGTGTTAGTAAGGCAACATAACCCTTCTCTGATGACCATATTTCTCTCTACAATCCTTGACTCCTTATGAATCCATGATATGGAGATGAGTGGAAGGTGGTATAATTTGAATGGATGGTGGGAACATTGAATGGAGGTCAAAATGGATCCTTATTACATTGAGAAATGGTAGTGAAAGACTATGTGATGGGTTGAACCAAGATGGAGGTGAGAATAGACATGAAGAGTGTATTTCAAGACCATACCAAATGTCTAAAGTAAGCATAAACACCTTATCAATAAGATAGAATAATTTGGAAACCTTTGAAGGTCATATGGGGTACAAAAATGAAAGCTAGGATTTTGTTAAGATCCTTAACCAATGCTAATAAACCTTAAAAATTGCTTAACTAGGAATACATGAGAACTCTTGAGAGCCATTAATGGCTTCCTTGCTATGAATATTTGAAGAAACCTTTGAGAATATTGAATGAGGCATATATAACATGAATGAAAACCCCCTTAGACAAGAATCCGACAAATCTTGATGCTCTTTCTCTCTCCTAGACCACACAAACTTCCTTTACATGCTTGCAGATTGTAAATTTGCACTATTATTCCTTCATGAACTCCATATGACCCTAACTTGTGTGGAAAAGTATTGGTGAGTTATATTGAAAGGTGAATCATGTTCTTGAGTAGCTCCATAATCTTGAAATTTTTTTCCATGGTGCCCTAATGAAGAGAAAACTCAAAAAAATGACTACCTACTTGGATGAAGGAGACATAGTGAATCCTTGAATTCAAAGGGATGGTTCTGGAAGGAGAGAGGACCTATGAACTAGGAATTTGACTAAGAAGAGGAGATTAGTATTGTGTTAGTGAATGAAATCAAATTAAAAACACACTAAACTAACACCTTCTTACCTAGTTACTAGGGTGAGATTAATAACAAAAAATAAATGACAAACACAACTAAAAAGTAAGGAAAAACAAGAATCTCTCACCTTATTTGGATGTTATAAATGCTTTTGTAGTAGTGGTTTGCTCAGTTTGTACTCATGAAGTCTATTAAAATGGAGCTTGACTATCTTCCACCTCCTCTTGGCACCTTTGGCTTTAGATTGGTTTAGCTTGAAATCAATTTGGCATGGTAACACTAATTGAAATAGCTTTTGGAATCATTCGTGCATTATAAATTTGCATTATCTGGACCTTTTTTTCATGTGGTAAGGCCTCTTATTTATAGATTTTTTAGATTGATCAAAATCAACCTAAACCATCTATCTCAAGATTGAGATGTGTGGCTAAGGATTAATCCAATTTTGTAATTAAAATTAATAAATAGGCTCATCAATATTTGGGATAGAGGGGAAATCAAGAGGCATGGAGGGCATTGATGAGGCATGGGAGGCATAAATCTTGATATTTATGGCATTTATGGCTGAGGGATGTCTTCCCAAGAAATTAGGTCACCTGATGATGCATATATTCAATATTCATTTCTAAAAACAAGTATTCAATAAGTTTCCATGGAATTCTTAAGTAAGCTCTAACTTGGTTTTATTAGCTCTTAAGCATGATAAAGCACTTTGTGCACAAATTACTCAAATTGATTAGAATGCCTTGTTATTGGTCCAAAATTTAACTAGATTAGAATTGGAAGTCAATTTTAGATGCATTGGATCTGTTATCCCATTTAGGATGTTATCAATAGTAAATAACAAAGGCATGTGTCTTATGTAAGAGATTTGATAGGAAAGAGTAATCCAAAGCATCGAGGTGCAAAATTGTCATTTTGACTCGAAATGATCTAATTAAAGTTAGTTGTCCCATAAAATGCATGGCTCCATTTAATGATACTATAGCCAAAATAGGCACTTGAATATGTCAGTTTCACATCATTTAACATTCTTTAGTGTTTTTAGGCCAAATTGTGCACTTTAGGTGGAAATTGGTCAAAAGCCTGGTTGGAGGTTATCGATGGCTAGATTTAAGTATCTATAAGACCAAATTGAGAAAACTTGTATGTCTAGAATCCCTATTAGGCTAATTTCTCAATCAAAAATTTTAGACCTTAGTTTTCTCGATCATGACCATACCACCTGCAAACCTGAAGGGCTATCACTATGTGAAAATAAGCTAGATGACTAGAGGGAACTAGTTTTGGGCTAGTATGGAATATTTTTTCCTTAATTTTCTTTTGGAATATCTACCATGTATTCATCTTCATGTTATTGAGCTCTACTATATGTAATGGGTTGTACAAGTCCATACCTTCACATGAAAAAGCTCTTTTCTTTGCATTTTCACAAATAAAGCTTAAACCACCAATTTTAGGGCATGAAGAGGATGACCATGAGTAATGAGAATGTTATATGAAGATTTAAACCTTTTGATATATTTATGTTAGAAAATTTGGTATGTTTGAGTCCTTTGGAAGCTCTTGTAATGCTTAAACTTGCATAAAATGATATTTTCAATGCATGAAACCTTATGACTAAGGTAAAGTCATGAATATGAATGTATTTGAAGGTATTTTGGATGTTTTAATGGATTTTTTACTCATAATTTATTATTTAAAGGTTAAAAAATCTCTCTTTTAGGCAAAAAATCATAGTTTTATAATGAGATTATCATTGAAAAGGTTTATAGAAGTACCATAAAAATTTTCAAATTATAAGGGGTGACATTTAGCCTTTACAAGACAAATTTCCAATAGTATGGTCCAAGTCAATTTGGAATAAATCGACTCATTTATTTCTTTCCATATTCATGACATATTGATTTTATTTAAGGACAAGGTCACCAATATTAAATTTTCATTCTTTTAAATGTTGATTATATGCACTTTTTATTCTTTCTTGATATACATGAAGATGATCAAGGGTTGTTGATCGATGTTCATATAAGAGTTCAAGTTGTGCTAATAATTATTGATGATAATCCTCCTCAAAAATTATTTATTTAAGATATATTTAAAGAGAAGGAATTTAAGTCTCTAGAGGGAGGATAACTTTTGCACCATAGACCAAAGAGAAAGGGGTATAACTCATAAGGGTTTGAATGTTAGTTTAATAAGACCATAAGGTGAAATGAATCTGAACATACCATTTATTCCCATCCTTATTGACTACTTTGGTTAGCATTTTCATAAAGGCATTTTTGTATGTTTTATCTATCTATTGGCTTACAAATAATAAGGCCAAGAAAAATTTATCTTAATGTTAAAAGAATCACAAAATTTTAGAACTTGTTTATTTTTAAGTGATTTTAATTATCTATAATGATTTTATGAGGAAAATTTGAAGTGAAAAATAATATGATGTTTAATAAAATCAATAATCTTATATAATTTGATATAAATAAGGGGAATAGCCTCCACCCACTTAGTAAAACATTTGGTGGTAGTAATGATAAAAGCACATCACTGGGAAGATTTAGGATTAATCTATCCTATAAAGTCTAGCCCCCACTTAGAGAATGGCCAAAATTCCTTAGATACGTATAATGAATGACTAGGGATCTGAGATAATTAGTGTGTTGCTAACATTTTATGCATTTCTTGACATATTCATAATTGTTACGATTCAGAGTGGGCTAATAATAACCTATTCATATAATTTTCTTGTCAATAGCAAGGCCACTAAAGTGTCCACCACATATCCTATCATTTGTTTCATTGATTATGAGGGTAAAATATATATGCAATAAGAAATGCATCATGTCTATAAATCAATCCTGGCTCAGAGAAGATAGAACATTCCTATACTTCTAATTGGGGATACATTTGTTAAGTGGGAACATGACCAATATGGGGTTCTGTTAGACCTGATTAGGGGATCACTTATCATAATACACCATGTGAGTTAGGGTTCCAAAGCCTAAAATCCAACATAATCATGTAATAACCCTAAAAGAGTCGTAAGGTATGATATTTCACTCATTCTAACAAATAAGAAATTAAATATAATCTAGTGCTCACCAAATCTTGTGGCACAAAGTGGGGGTTAGAAAAAAAAACTAAACTAAACATGCATAAAATAAATATACTCATGTCAATTTATATGGAATCCTAATGCATGGAAGAGAGAATCACAACTGCATTATCTATCTACTCTTATAAAGGAGAAATAAAGTTAGGAATACTTACCTTGAAGACAAACCTGTTAAGCCTCAATCTCTCCCTTCACCAAGGTGCTTCACAAGAGATTGTTGTGGTATGTAAGCATAACAAAGACAAATCTGCTCTAGGCTACATAATCTATCTATGCATCCAAAAGACTTATCCACAAAATAAGACATGTATCTTTAAAATAAGTATGAAACCCTAAGATTTATTCCTCAAGTAGAATGGTCAATAATTAGATGTTTGTTTCATGTAATCTTCTTCACTCCTCTTCCCTAAAAATAGTTGGAATTGAGCTTCTATATATATATATATATATATATATATATATATATATATATATATATATATATATATATCTTGCCCTAAATCCTCCCAAAAATGTCAACTATATAGGGTTAGCCATGGTTGACCCAGTGTGTTTTCAGGGATAATTCACTAGGTCTATGATAGGTCAGTTGAAAGGCTAACAAACCCAAAAAGTGAAAAATACCCTAAACTAGACAGGGTCGGCCATGGTTGACCTAGTACAACTAACAATCAAAAAGGGAATTAATATAATAATAGGAGGATGGAAAGATTAAAATGACTAGAATATGTAAGGCTAAGAATAATAAGATTAGGGTTAATGGCTTTAGGAGATGAGTGTGTAGATGGCAAGTGGAAAAAGGGACAACAATCTTATGAAGCACCAATAGTCTACCCACCTCTTTCCCAATGCACCCCTTAAAGAATGCACTCAAAGAGATTAAGACTCAATGGGTCCCTAAAAATATAGTTTTATCAATTAATAAAATTTAAAAATGTTGTGTATACATATGCCGCACTCGAAACTCATCACGTGTCATGTAAGTACTATACAGGATGGTGCTTTAGGATAAAACATGATAAAACACAACACTAATGGTAAGTAAAGTATAGGAATAAAAAAATAATATAAAGGAAAGGATAGAATTGAAAAACACATACCTTTACTTACCTTAATGATGTAGATAAATAAGTAGACTTCAAGAGATGTGAAGGCATCCAATGTGAAGAACACTAGGCAAACCTATAGAAGTTAGTGCTAAAAATAGCCAAAAATCAAAAAAATTGGAAGATAAGCATATGATGGTTGAAAATAATCTCTATGCCATTACAAATCAAACACATTTTATGGTTGTGAAAATGGATGAGCAAAAACAAAGATATAGGCAAAATAAGGAATCTGTAGGAATAATTGAAGAATTTGAATTTTGAAAAGTGTTTTAAAATAGGAGAAAACATAAGTCATTTGTTATTTTGAATTATGAAGGAAATAAAAAGAGAGATATGGAGACCAAAAAATCTAGTATGGTGAAGAGATGATAGGATAGATAGAAAGAGGCTCTAGAGGTAGTAGTGGGTGCACTACAGGTATGTAGCTATGAATCTCAAACTAGTTTTTGAAATTTGTATTGAATTAAGTGTATTTTTAGTAATTTTTAATTTTTAAGAATTTATAATGTCAGAATGAGGCAAAACTATATTCTGGGGGTAGTAAATAGCAAGATAAGGAATGGTTTTAGAGGAATTAGGAAGAAATCAAGAAAAATACACTTTTTAAAGAAAATCTAAGGGGTCAACAAGAAGAATGAACTGGGTCAACCCAGTCAACTCAGTAGGTTGAAACTAGGTAGAATCCATAGTGTTGACCCAGTAGGTATGGGTTAACCCTATACATTCTATAGGCTACCACCCTAATGTAAATTTCCAACTAATTTTCAAGGTCTAGAATGATAATGCAACATTCAAAAGGGAAAAATAAGAGGGTAGACTAAGATTTTGGAGTCAACTAGGTCAAAAATAGGGAAATTTTGGTTAAAGTAGTTTGACCAAAGAACCAGAATAAATATGAAAAAGTGTGTAGTAGGTTGAAAGAGGGTTATAATGGCTTGAAATGACTAAAGTAGGGAAAGAGGGACCAAGTAGGTTATAAATAGGTTAAAGTAAATAAGTTTAAAAACATTCAGGCTTATTTTTTATTAAAAATGTAAAAATAATGTATTTTGACTTATACATGACATGAAATAACTGATACATCCTTTGTTATTTCTTGGTTTTATAGACAATGGAGATTTTATAGATTGGTGGATGTGAGTTACCAACATTATTGGAGTGATTATCAGATAGAGATAGGGCTATACTAGTATCCATAGGTTTATGAGGCATAAATGATATGTGTAAGATCCCCATGAGTTTATATATATTAGTCATGTTCCTTAGTTGTTGGGAATGACTAAATAACACCTCTAAATGGCAGGTGGATGGGTATGTGATAGAGGTAGCCATCACACTAGAGTATGTCCATGTCATCCTTGGGTTGCCCATATCAAGAGCACCAATGACCATAGGGATACTGGACAACATAGAGGAGAGGAGAGCCTTAGCCATGTGGGATATAGGCTCAAAGATGATTTTGGGAGGATGGAGAGTCAATATGGATGATTTATATACATCATAGATTCTATATATCCAAAAATCTATTATAAGACTTGTGACATAGTGGCTTCCATGTCACAAGTTAGATGGTAAGGTACCACTATTCATGGTAGCCTTAAGTAAAATAATGCTAGAGGAGTGAGTTATATATGATATAAGATCTATGATATAGGTCTAGCTCATACATAATCTATAAGATATGTTGGTTAGAGGGAAAAATACCATGAGACCAATCATATTGATGATATTTTGAATATATGATAGGTTTCCTATATATTAGCTAGATGGGTTTCCACATGTGGTCAATGATAGGTCACCTCAAGTATGGATATGGAGAGAGGACCAAGTAGTGTAGGCCATGCCCCATGTGTCATCACTATAATCATTAAGATGTACAAACGTATTACTGTATCCATATGGAGACATGGTGACTACATGTGTGGGACAGCACATAGTTATACCAATGATAACTAGTATAGAGGTTATTAGACACTACACATGGTGGAGAGAGCACATCCAATGACATGAATGTTAGGATAGATGGGCCTACCTCAATCAGTGATACTAATACTAATGCTTGAGTAGTGGGCTTGACATGTGAGGGATCCATAGGCAAGGAAAGGGCTAGGACCACATATAGTGAGATCAACACTCATACCATGTAGTGAATGACCATGGACTAGTTGAGCATGATAGGGAGCAAAGCAAAATGATAGGGAGGTAAAAGTAGACATACTAGATGTACCACTATCAATTTTATAATAGGAGGAGCTATAACCATCAAGGACATGATGTTAATGGAGGTAGTAGGATATATTAGAGATTGATGTCATCCCTGATGAGCCAAAAAAGGAACTAGAGGAGGGATAGATGATATAGAAACCATTCAAGAATAGGTTGAGATGGACATGAGCCATGATAGAGGTATTTGATTTGATGAGGTAGCCTAAACAGGAGGTACTAAGAGGCCATGTAGATGGAGATACTATACTAGGTAGTCACACAGATGGTGAGACCATAGTAGTTGAGACATAAATAGGTAATAAAATATGGTTAAATTATTTATTTTAGTTTCTATTTGAAGTAGAGATAGATAGATATTTTGAGATATAACATTGATTTAATATCCATCTGGTGTGATTTTTTAGGTTTAGCTAAAGATGTAAAAGAGATATGGGGGTCCCTAGTGAGGGGAATACTCCATGACATCTTGGATGAGACTCAATAGCCATTAACCTTACTAAATTGGACGATCCTAGTGTACCATCTACCCTAGCTCAGGTGAGCTATTTTAAACTAGTTGGGGAGGTAGTGAGATAACTAAGGATGTAGAGAGAATGTAGCCACCAATAAAGATAGGTATAGGTGAAATGTGGGTATGGTAGACCCTAATTGAGGAGAGAGATATGCATCTAGCCATAGTAACATAGATGATAGAGATCTAGATGTAGCTGACATAATCATAGGTGTAGGTACCACACCTATAGGGATAGGTAGAGGAATTGAGATCCTGAACAACCTCTTTACAACATACTATTTGGAAGAGTTAGACTGATCTTTAGCAATAAATGTGGCTAGGCTATGAGATAGATAGAATGGGACCCAACCATAGAGCTAGAACATTATAGATGGTTGTATTTATTGTATCAAACTCATGAGATATATATGTATATTGGATTATTTTGGCATATTCGTTATTAGTTGTGTATGTTCTCATTATGGTTGTGGTTGTGGATGCTTTGGATATATTTCTTTCTAGCACATGTATTTTAGCTTTTGTTGTATATGATATAGGAAATATATGAGATGTGCTTTCTTTTCTAGCATTATGAAAACACATGCATGGTTAAAAAGAAACAGACAAAAAGGACTTGGAAAAATATAATCAATCAATAAAATGTAATGCACGCTATTTCAAGCTAGGAAATGTGTAACAACAAGAAATGACTAAGTATAAAGAACCAAGAAATGGTAAAAAGATGGTAAAAAAGGACTTATTTTTAAACCAATGTGAAATATTTTTGCACCAAATTACAACAAGTAAGACCATACCAATTCACGTTGAGAAGTATGAAAATAATGTAATAAAATGGAAGGTATGTAAAAGGGCACCAATGGTATAAAAATAAATCAATTATACTAAATCATGATAGGAAGTATAAAATAAAAACAAAATTGGAAAAAGATTAGTCTCAAATTTATCACACTAATTCAAGCTAGGAAGTATGAAAAATTCAAGAAATGGTTGAATTCTTACATGCACTCAAAAAATAAGAAGATAAAAAGAGAAAGAGAAATGAAGTAATCATAAAACACTCTAAATCAAGCTAGGAAACATGTCAATGAGATGTAACTTCATAATCAATCTAATCGTATCTCATATTTGACATGTGTAATTTTGGATTGTGACTTGGGTATTAGGAAATTTTTTGAGGATTGTCAGGTCCTATCCATTATCTTACACTACAACTCATAAAGATAACACCATTGTGGTGTAATAATTAAGAAAAAATTACGTAATCAAGGAATTTTGGTAATAGGAAGGAAAAGATGGTAATTTTTTAGGATGGTTGGGTCCTATCCACAGTCTTATAATGCAACTCACAAATGAAATCCCAAGGGGAGTGATTAGTAGACAAAATAATATTTCTCAAGAGGAAATATAAGGGATATAGGGAATGAAAAAGGGAGTGTAAAAATAAAGACTTAGGTATCTTATGAGAAGACCTTAGGAGATAGGAAGCATGCTAAGGACATGATAAGACACTAAGTGACTAATGGTCATCTATGTGCAAAAAAAACCTATTCGCTATAGATATAAAGATTTGTATACAAATATGCATGTTATTAAGATCAAATCATGAAGGTATATTCATACAAGAAAATTAAAATGAACCTACCTTCCCACAACATGTTCTTCATTCTTTAAGACCCCTTATAGAGTCGTCAGTCTACTGTGAAGATTGGGTACTTACATGAGAAAGTAAGTAGCACTAAAAGATTTTTTGTTTTCCTCTTTTAATCTACTGGACTACTACACCCCAAAGTACCTTGGCTCTACCATGAGGATAAATTTAGAGTTTGAGATTCAAATAGAATAATGAGGTGTGCTTTGAATCACATTTTTTAGTGTGATTAGACATTTAAGAATATTTTTTCCTTTTGAAATCATTGCCTTTTATTTAAATGATTTGAATTTTAAATTTTTATGGATTTTAAGATTCCTCCTCCATAAAAACTTGGAATGACCAATCATGAGAGATGAAGTGATACACATGAATGAGTTGTGGGCTAAGGATAAATGAAGATAAGTAACCAAAAATAAAGACTGACTAGGACACTTAGGCTTAACAATAAACTATCATGTCATTTCATATCTCAACCATGTATATACTTAGTTTACAGAAAAGGAAAAATGGAAAAAGGAGATCCAAAAAGTGAACCAGTGTAAGGAGATAGTAATGAGTAGGATTGTTTTCTAACTGATCACATGGTAAAAGGGAGACAATGACCAAAGGGAATAGTTTTTGTATAACCAAGTCACAATGATGATTAATCATTAAAATTGAGATAAGAAAGCAAACAATCATGAATGGGAAAGAAAATATTTTTGAGAAAAATTCAAACAAGAGAGAGAAAGCAATGATAAAAAAGACAAACATATGCAAAATATAAATGATAAGATAAGCAAGATATAGTATAACAAGTAAGATCACCATATATAATAAGAAAAAATTTGACACAATGTCAAATGATATAATAAATAGATAAAGATAAGATTGGAGCACACATCCAATCTAAATGAAAATGTTAAATCACCATGCATGTACTCATAAATACTAGTAAATCTATCCACACACATTATCTAAGACATTAAATAAATCTCTATGAAGCTAGAAATGAACTATCACTAATGTCTTGTCAATCTTTAATGAATATTGGGCAAATACTTCTCTTATAATCTCCTCCATAGAAATAGTAGGAATGCTCAATGGATCATGTTGAGGAGGGAAATTAGGCAAGGGATAATTAGAATGATACCTAGGTGTAGGCTCTATAGGAGATGCAGTAATCATCAATGGAGAGGATTCCATGGGTGAGGGAAGGTCCACAGGTGAAGGAATAATGAGTGGATGCACAAAAGGTGGTGAAGGGACCATAGGAGGTGATGGAACCATAGGAGATGGAGCCATGGGAGAAGAATGAGGAATATTCTTGCGGGGATGACCTATGGGAAGAGTGGTATAAGGTCTAGAAATGGATATAAGGTGATCCTTAAGATGTTAAAAGATCTGTCAATGATCAATATGATGTGTGTCGCATCGATGCCATACATAATATACCTCACCATATTTGGGTAGATATTCATGAAGTACCTTTGAGGGAGGTATAACTTTGTCTAATGATGTGGAAGAAGGATTCAAGGTATCAATATATTATCACAACTTATGATAGTAGGTAGAAGAATGATTATCTATCCCATAAAAGCAATAGATATGCTTGTGAGTTATTTTAGGAGAAGCACTCATGAAAGTAGGTATAATAGGAGTGGAAGAAGCTAGAGATGACTCATCGACCCATTTTGTGGGAAGAAGATCCATATTAGGTAAGGGAATCAAACCATCACCAAGGGAGGGTGATGACGAGGAAGGAATAGAAATAGGCTCAATAGAAGGAGTGATGGAATCAGGAAAAATGATAGGCTCAGTAATAGTAGGAGTGGAAATAAGATTAAATATAATAAGAGTGGGAATAGGCTAATTTATAGAAGGATCTACTGAGGGAGGAGTGAGATCTATAAAATGTCTAAGGAGAGTCACACTATCCTTAGGTTTAAACAACTATGAGGGTCAGGATACCTAGTAAAATGATAAGACCTGATCATATCATGATCCATGAGCATAGTCCTACTGGATCCTTAAAAATTAGAAGTGTTAGTACCATCTTTACCATATGATAAAGGGGAAAAATACAATAATTATGAACTATAAGTGAATTAAAATGATGAGATTCATAAAAATAATCAAGTAAAGAAGAATGATAATGGACAATCTCAACATCATGGGCCTACACAAGACTACCTAACAATGAATCATCTAAGGAATAAACATCATCATAATCTCAAGTCTGAAATAAATAACATAGGTAGGGATAACCTTATCATATGATGAAGTATGGTGAATATAATGTTTAGTCTTGGTCAACACTATGGGAATGTCATCTCAAGGAGGTTTACGAGAGTGCAACTGAAATGAAGTAAGAAGCTAAGAGATGAGATGAGGTGAGAAATTAAAAAAATTATAATTAAGTTAATCTCATAGATCTCATCATCATCAAAATATAAGAGATTAGGAGGAATGTTACCAATGAGCTTAGGATGCCCACTATAACCTCATGTTGAGTTAATAAGAAAGTTGAGGCATATAGACTCTTGAAATGGAATGCATGGCAAAGGCTCAAGATTTAGAATCTTGAAGACACCATGATCTTAGAATCATTTTAAATTATAAGGGTTAGTGTCACCTTGAATCCTATAATTGTCTCCATTATGAGAGAGTTTAATGCATTGGTAGGCAAAAGAAGAAATAGCTCTCATGTGGTGAGTACATGGCCTACCAAGAAAGAAGTTATAAGAAAGGGGGAAGTTAAAGATAATCACCTTCATATGGATGGTGATAAGTGAGATGGTAATGGGAAGCCACACAAAACCTAGAGGAGGAATTTTCCTTCTATCATATCCTTTTCAAGTGTTGTATGTAGACTTGAGATTACATTCTAAATACCTAAGAGTCTTAATGAAATCAAGAGAATCAACACACCTTCTATAACCCTCATCAATCAATACATAGTTAACTTGGATATTTCTGATTTGGATACTAATGAATAAAGGAAGATGGTCCACATGAAGCATAATCTTGTTGGGAATCATAGAAGCTATGGGATATTTTAAGGAAAGAAAAGTGTCTATAGTTTCATCAACTTTGATAGACATCTCTTCACATTGTTGTAATATACTATCTTCAAAACTAGATAGAGTTTCCTCACATCCTATTAGGGGAGGACAAGGGACATTCATCTAAAATAATAGCTACATGAGATGGTTTATATGACTTGGAGAAGTCCTCATAAGCTCAAGGAATGTAATTTGTATGGGAGATTAGTAAGCTCCATAATGGGATCCCACTCATCATAACCCATAAGAAGGTTGTTAGATATAGGTGTGTAATGGTTAAGGAGGTCTTCAGAAGGAGGAGCTGAAGTATATTGAAATTTTTTTGGTAAAAATAAGAAGAAGGTTTAGAACAAGGTTTTAAATCATGTTGATATGATGAATTAGTTAGTTCAAGTTGATTTTGAGAATTGGAAGAAGTGTTAGTAGAGTTTTGATTATCATTAGTATTTGAAGATAATAGAAGAGTAGTAGAAATAGAATGGGAAGTGTTATCTAAGGGAGAATCATAAATTAGATCATCAAAAGTAATAAGGTCATCTTTCCCCATATAATTTAAATGAGTTAGAGAAAAATCCTAGATAACATGATATGTATTATGTGAAGGAGTGTAGATAGGTTGGGAATCAATGAAAGATACCACCTTTTGTATATTAGTCATGCTAATCACATTTTCTTCAGAAGTGATTTCAACAATACTTTATACATTATTGGTGGAAGGGGTGGTCTTATCTTGGGTGTCTTGAATTAGTTGATGATTATGAATATGATCTTTGTAGATAGCTAAATGAACATTTTCTTGATTTAAGGATTGAGTTTTATCATGTTATTTATAGTCCTTAAAAGCAATTTCATAAGCTTGATGACACTTGTGAATGATGGAATAATGATAAAAATTAGGTCCAAGAAGAAAATCCATAGCTAAATTATGAAATTTTTTATAGGTTTCATGAGAATGACCCCAACTAGCATGAAACCAACAAAACTTGTTAGGATCATACCAGGATTTCATAGGAAGGGTAGGGTCAAGTTCTCGTGGAAGAGTGTTATGAAGATGCTTGAGCAATTTAGTTGAGGATAGAGGCTTATGAATGTTAATTTTATTTGGTGAAGATAAATGAGGATTAGTATATTATTGAGAAGGGGGAGTTATTTCCAAAGATTGGTTAGGAATGATATCTTGAGCATTATGAATGGTGTCATAAGAATCTATAACACAATCATTGGTAATATTGTGGTTTTTATTCTTTAGTAATAGAAAAGGACCCGTATAAGGTTAGGGTGGCTTGAATTGATGCATTATGAAATATTGATGTTTATCTTGGTCAATAGCCTCCTCTAATGTATGTGGAAAGAGAGTGTGTACTCGATATTGTAGTTTAGGAAATAGGGCATTGGTAAAGATATGGAAAAGATTATCATTAGCCATGTTATGTTCACATTTATTTGAAAAATTACTCCATATTTTAATAAAGGATTGAGTAGTTTCATTTTCTTTGTGTTTGTAATTTATGAAATGGGCCAAATGTTTTCGAGAAAATCACTATTTTGGAATTCTTACACTAAAGCATCACTAAATACTCCAAACTAGTAATGGAACATGGTCTAAGTTGATTGTACCAATCCAAGGCATCATATGTGAGGATTTTGGCAAGGAGCTTGGTAGCAACAAAGGTGTTTAATTTAATCCAATATTTTAAATGTCTTAAGATGAAGGGTAGGACCAGTTGATCTATTATAAGAAATTGTAGGTGTTATACCTCCTATGTCAATGTTAGAAATTTGAGTAGTAAGAGGTTTATTTTTAATATGATTGATGGTTTTGTTGATTAAACAAGGTTGAGGAATGGGATTGCCTTGAGAATATCTAAGAGGAGGAGGGGGGACATTCTAGTTATGTGTGCCCCAATCCATTGGTTGTGGATGAGATTGAAGGTAAAGAAGGTGGTTTTGCATTCTCATCATTTGATTTGTGTTATGATCTTGAAATGTATTCATTTAATTATGAGTTTTCAATAAAATTTAGTGTGTTTTATTAGCATTAATATAAGCATTAGGCTTTGAATTAGTGGATTGGGTACCAATATTGGTGTTGATAATATCTTGAGAAGAATTTTGAGAATGTGATGCACTAGTGGAAAAATTTGCTTATGTAGAAAAAGATGGACTAGTGAATGGTTGATAAGAAGAAGTACTAGAATCATGATTTCCTTGGGTAGAAAATGAAGCACTAGTGGATGGATTAAGGATAGTGGATCTTAAGAGAGGTCCACTAGATATATAGCTTGCCATGTTAGTAGATATGCTAGGCAAGGAGGTGGAAGAAGTTAGAGAAGAGGAATTCATGGTATGAGAAGGGGTCATAATTGAAGGAAGAGGTTGAGAATAAAAGAAAGTGGTACCCATAAATCCATTTGAGACTATAAGAGTAGTTAAATGAGGCTCTTCAACTTGACCACTAATTATAAGATTGTAAATGGTAGAATGATCCCTTCCTCAATATTAAGGAAATTTGGAAATAAAGAAGAGAATTTTAAGAGTATACTCTAACTTAGGTTGGTCTTCTAAGAAAAGAGAATAAATATGAACATTACTAGCATCCAAGAGAAGATCCCTACTTTGTCTATGGGAGACCCTTTGAGGATAATTAAAGTTCATCATGTCTATTGACCATAACTAATTGTCACTGTCAAATAAAAATTTCATGATGAAGGGAAAGGAAGAAAGATGAGAAGGCAAAAAACTAAGAAGTGATTAAAATAGTACAGGGTTGACTAGGTCCACCTAACATAAAAATAGGGACTAAAAAACCATATAGGTTCAACTGGGTCAATATAGTGCAGTGTAAAAAGATAAAAATAAGAGGTAAAATGGTCTATAAATAGCACAAGGTTGACTGGGTTGATCCTGTATAGTGCATAGGGGCTAAAAAATGTATAGGGTCAACCTAGTATAATAGATAGGGAAAATTAGAAAGGTTGATAACAAGTTATGAATTGAAATAAGATAATTTTTTTACCTAATCTAGGAAATAAAGAGTTGAAGGGAAACAAATAGTCAATTATATCAATGTTGGCCAATCTAATTAAAGCACACAAAACAAAACCTTGTAATAATTCTAGATAATGCAAGTTTTTGTACACATAATTACGTAAAGAGCAAGTAATTAAATTGAAAAGTAAAGAGATAATTAATTGGTCAACCTAAGATGTTTTATTATATTATTAAGAAATGATTTTAAATGTGATGGGAAGTTATTTTTAAAGCAAGGAACTACATAGAAATCTAAGGATGGTTTTTGGTAGTTTGGGTTAAAAAGGATTTTAGTGACAATGATACAAGCTTGGTATTGGGGACTACCCCCTCACTTCACACATTGTAGTGATAAGGTTTCAGGTGCTTAGCTAGAATATACCATTAACCACACTTTATACTTGACCAAAGTATCAAGTTGATTTCCCCCTTAGTGATGAAATCCAAGTGGGTTGGCCTTGGGTAGACAAATGTTAAAGTGCTTATTTAGATTATGTGATTTGGTCATGTGTACATAAATTATAAATAATGAAACTAAAAATTTAATTAAAAACCCCCTAATTAGATTATGTGAACTATTCTAAGGATGCAAGCAACAAGAAAATAAAGGTGTGAACTAATTATGAGCATATAGAGATTAATTCTAGCTTGATATAGTGTTGACACTATATGCACTAAATATAGAATAAAGTCAACAAGGTCAAACCTATACTATGGAAGCAAGGTCTAAAAATGAGCAAGGTTAGCTAGGGTAGACCTAGTTATTTTAGATAGCATACATAACATAGTTTTAGGTCGGTAGTGTCAATATACTTGATTGTGGAAGGGTAGTTTTGAAGACTAAAAACTATGAAAGGAAAGATAATAAAAGAAATAGACATAGAGAGATATAATGGAACCTTAGTGATAAAAAATTCAAGGGATAAAGATTGTTGATCAGTAACCTTGAAGAATTCTAGAAAACCTCCTAACTAGGTCAACTAGATCGATCAAGCGGTACAAGGACCTATTGCAAAAGCTTGTAAATGTACAAGGTTGACTAGGGTTGACCTAATATGTTTTTTGTATTCTTGAAAGTGTACAAGGTCAACTAGGTCAACCTAGTAGTCTGAACTAGAAGTCTAGAAGTTTGGAAACCTATACAAGGTTATTTAAGTCAATCTAATTGCCTCTTCCTAAAAACCTACACACAGAGATTATAATTGGGTTGATAGAGTTGATCTAGTATGACATATATATGATAAAAATAATGCTAAAAATAATGAAAGAAAGTGAGAAAAATATTGCAAGGGTTATTTTCACATTGGGTTTCCCATAATGTTGCAATCACAAATGCATCATGTCTATAAATGAATCCTAGCTCATAGAAGATAAAGCATACCTACACTTCCAATTGGAGATACATTTGTTAAATGAGAGTATGACCAATATGGGGATCTGTTAGACCTAATTAGAGGATCACTTGTCATAATACACCATGTGAGGTAGGGTTCCAAAGCCTCAGTCTAACACAATCATACAATAACCCTAAAATATTCCTAAGGTTTAACATTTCACTTATTCTAACAAACAATAAAGTAAATCTAATCTAATGCTCACCAAAGTTTATGGAACAAAATGGAGGTTAGAAACAAAAGAAAACAACTAAACTAAACATTCATAAAATATATATACTTATGTCAATGTATACATAATCCTAATGCATGAAATAGATAAGCACAACTACATTATCTATCTACTCTTACAAAGGATAAATAAAATTATGAATACTTACCTTGAAGACAAACCTGTTGAGCCTCAATCTCTCCCTTGGCCAAGGTGTTTCACAAGATATTGTCATGGTATATAAGGATAACAAAGACAAATCATCTCTATGATACATAACCTATCTATGCATCAAAAAAATGTCTCCACAAGACAAGATCTTGAGGGATAATGGATTTAGATATGTAATTGAATATCTGTGTGTACCACATATCTAATGAGTTTTCTTCCACATTATGGATGTAAGGAAGGTCAATTTTGGTATAAAATGACTAGTTGACCTTGTGGATGAGGAAAAAAAAATTGGATTCTTGAGAGGAGGATGGGATAAAAGAAGCCAGGGAGGTCATGGTATCTATGATTTTTTTGGTTGACTAAGGAGTGGCTTGCATGACAAAGTGATCGAAGGTGGATAAAAATTGATATGATAAAATTTTATACTTCTAGAGGATGTCATTATTACACTAATATGTGTCATTTATATGATTAACAGCCACTTATGAATCCCCATAGATATTAAGTGATTTAACACAAGGTTAAATCAATTTAGAATCCTATGATTAAGGCTTCATATTTTTCCATATTATTATTACAGTCATAATTGAGTTTGAAAGATAAAGTTATAGGAGTGCCCTCAAGAAGTATTAAAATGATTATATCTCCCCATTTTTGCTCATATTTAGATCCATCAAATAATAAATTCATCTAATATGTAGGACCCCTAAGATGTGGAAGCAATAGATTCATTAAATAATTTAAAACTGGATGGTTGACCACCTATAAGAGGTGCTTCTACTAAATGATTGAAGATGATCTATCCTTTAACTAACTTTTGATGGATAAACTGCAAGTAAAACTTAGCTAAAATCATGATTCATTTTACCATATGTTAATTTTGGTAATGCATCCAAAAATTAATTTAAGGGGACTAGTGTTCATGATTACATAGGTTTTATGATTAAGTAATGGGGAAGCTTAGAGTCCACAAAGACCAAAGCCAGGCATAATATCTCATATGTGTATAATGTGTCTCATATTCAATGAGAGTGTGACTTATGTAATAAACTCCATGTTCTATATGTTGCTTATCATGATGGGAAATCATAACACCCAAGGAATGATCTATGGTTGAGATATATAAGAAGAAAGGTTGGACCTCCTCGAGAGGAATAAGAACTAGTAGGGAGAGGAAATAGTTTTTTATAGATTCAAAGTCCTCTTAATAATTTGAGTCTCAAATGAACCTATTATATTTTATTAAAAGGTAATGGAATGGTTGACATTGATTAGATAATTGAGAGATAAAATGATGAATAGACTGTAATTTTCCCTATAAGATATGAAGTTGCTTATTATTGGATGGGGGTAGCATATCTATAATATCCCTAATTTTAGTGGGATTGACTTATGTACCATGAATGCAGACAATGAAACCTAGGAGATTACTAGTTAATACCCTAAAAACACACTTTTTGGAGTTGAGATAGACACACAATTGGATTAAATAGTCAAAGATTATTTTAAGAACAGAGAGATGGTCTTTTTAGAGCCTTAACTTTATAAGAACATCATACACATAATATTTGAATTTTTTTGGATTATATCATGAAATATATAATCCATGACTCTTTGATAAGTTTCTCCCATATTATTTAGGCCAAAATTCATAACGTTATATTAAAAATTCCACCAAGGGGTAATAAAGGAAGTCTTATGTTGGTATTATTGGGCCATAAGGATTTTATTATATCCATAGCATCCATCCATAAGTGAAAACATTTTGTGGCCAACCATTAGGTCTACCAGTAGATAAATGTTAGGAAAAGGAAAATCATCTTTAGGAAAAGTAAGGTTGAGGTTTCAAAATTTAGTATAGAGGTAGAGTCCCCCTATGGGCTTTGTGATAGGCATAATATTATACACCTATTGAGGTTAATCGATTGCCTAGATGAAATTAATAGATATGAGATACTACAATTATTCTTTTACTAAGAACACAATGCAAGGGTGTATTTTCTATAGTTTTTAATTCACTAATTTATCTTCAAGTATTGTAACAATATTATGAATGAGAATAGTAGGATCAATACCTAGCATGTGACTATAAAACCAAGCAAAGGCCTCACTATGGTCTGCTAGGAATTGTTGTGACGTCTTGATGCTTCTAAGGGTCTACAGATTTACTAACCTTAATAATGTGTAGGACCCCCTAAAACCCTATGTTAATCTTTATAGTGGATTCATTAAGAATACTAGATGTTTCAATTGGAAGAGAATTGCATAGGTGCAATTTTTATGTGCTTAAATAAGTCAAGATAGAATCATCATCTTGACACTGAATAATAGGGATGGAAAAATAATATTCTTCTATCATGTTAGGATAGATAATGGGAATGTATTTAGTTTCTCTATCATTATGATACATGAGAGGTCCTATGTTGACAATATTAACTTAAAAAAGTTAGGGGGGTGGAAATGGCATCATCCATATTAGAGGGAATGTTATATGGTAGTATTGTAATATTATCTTCTAGATTAGATAGAGGAGTGGCTTAAAGAGTGGATTTAGGAGATTTATTGAACCCAAGACCATGTTTTTAATGGGGTTTCCTAAAATTTCCTAGTGTAACATCATGAAATCCCTTCTCATAACATCCCATGACAAAGCCATTATAAGTGCGTCAATGTAAGTACATCTAAGTGAAGTGTAGTTTATCTAGGAATGTGAAATTCAAGGAGACTAATTTAGAATGAGATTGGATATCAAGAAATTAGGAAGACTGATCAATCCCCCTATAGACTAAATTAGTAAGGATGATAGAAGGACTGAAGGAAATAAAATCTCCAATGTTATAGTGATATGTACACTATTTATCTAGGTATCCATATTATTGAGGAGTAGGAAGGGTATTAAGTGTCAAATATTCTCTTATAGAGAGTTTTTAGAATATAAAGTCAGTAGAATACTTATTAGGGATTTGTGATGAATGGATTGTTAATCTAGTTAATGCTTAATTCAATGAAGACAATTGGGTTGTGTTTTTTAGAGGGAGTAAAACATCATTGGGTTGAAAGATTAGGTTTCAGGTTTTGAATAGATGAGGATAGTTGGGATGAAATGGACATGGCCCTCATGCTTGTATTTAATGCATCAATACAAGGTAAATGGAACATAATGCACAACATGGATCCAAGGACATCCTAAGAGGATATTATATTGAGAATCACACTCTATAACATAAAATAACTCATGAAGGATATGAGAAACTATTCAAATAGGGAAGATGACAATTTCTAAAGTAGGAGCTATTATATCATTGAAAGCCTACAAAATAGATAGAGATTGGGAAATAATTATTGTCATAAGTTGAAATTGATTAAACACATGTAAGTAAATAATGTTGATGCTATCTACATTATCAATCATAACTCTTTTGATCTAAGTTTGATTAATTTGAGCATTGAAAAATAGGGGTGGATCCTGATCTTTAAATAGTAATGAGACTATTTATGAATCATTAAAACTGATAGATGAATCCATCTATAAAGATCCAATAAATGTTGTCAAAGGTTGTGATTCATCAGGTTGCACTTGAATGGCTAGAGGTGCCTCTATTAAGGCTTGACAATGTTGTGGGTAATTTGGAATGAGTTCATATAGGTATATATTGATTGGGGCTTGATGGAATTGCTTTAGAAGCAATATCTATATTAGTTCTAAGGAATTATTCTTATATGCTTTCCTTAGGATGGAGTTTTTTGGTTTTGGAGTGGAGTGTTTGAAGGTTTATGTGGTTTAGAGATGAGATTTTTCAATGAAAACTTTGAATTTATTTGGATTTTGGGTTTTAGGGGTTTTTATCTGGGACCGTGTGGCTATGTTTATCATATCAATTTGAAAAGGTGGGGGACTTGTCTAAGTTTCATATTTATTCATGCTTGAAGGTCCTGAGGGTAAGTTGGAAAAGGGTTGATCAGGGATGGATTTGAGGCTATTAATCATGGTTTTTTATGCCTATTTTTATTTTTAATGTAAATTATTTAGGGTATTTATTATGTTAGTTTCAAGGATGGTTGTGGTTTTATTGTTTGGGTTGATGAGAGGATCAAGACAAGATTATTAAATTAAGAGACCATCTTCATCCAAGAGATTTTGAATTATAACTTTGAGATCATTACAACTCTTAGTAGCATAGCTAGGTATCCTATGGTGAGCGTACATCTTATTCTCCCTGTACCATGCTAGTTTTTGGATATAGGGATTAACTAGGTTGATAGGTGGTAATGTGATAAGGGAAGTTTGCATAAGTTGATAAAGGATGGTGCAATAGGATCCTCACAAGGGATCCTGATGAGATTTTGTAAATTTTTGGGGTATCAATTTTTAAACCATGCTAAATTTAACACTTTCTTTTTTTTTGTTGATTTTATGAGTGGGTTTAATGGGTGGTAGGGGTATTTTAGATACATTTTGGGGGTAATAAAAATATATAGGGTTGATATGAGATATTGGTGTTGGTAATATGTGTGGAGGTTTTTGAGTTATATGAGATCCATTGAGAGGTGATTATGTAATTGTGATCTTTAGTTTAGACGAAAGATGGGGTCCTAATATGGATGGCTTAGTTTGAACTTGGGGCATTGTCATTTTCCCCTTTTAATCATTATTAGAGGTTGTAGGAGTACCTTTATAAGGGTCCTCATTTTTGGATGTTTGGGGGAGTTCAAACCTTATATGTTGGTGTTTTAAGGTTTTACCCTTTAGCATACCAAGGCATTTGTTCCATCTGGATGGAGTAACCTTTTTATCTTCTACTTTTCATTGGTGACTTTTAATGCGTTTGGATGACTCTTCCTCCAAAAGATCCCATGTAATGAGATTGAGGAGGTTTGATTAGATGGTAGAAATGAGTTTATCCATTTTAGATGGTTAAAAAATATATCCTATAAGGAGGTCCAAAATTGTTATTACTTTAGAAGATGATTTAGGAGCATTATCAACTTCTTTAGGTAAAATTTGATCATGAATAATGCTTATTATGTGGGCCTCCTGATCTAAGGTGTTTCTCATATTTATTTGTATAGAATTAGATGAGGATAGATGATTTGGGAATGGATGTATAAATATATCAAGGAATTAGTTATGAGGATAATTTGGATTATCTAATTGTAACTCCCCTTAATCAATAAGGTTCTAGACCAAGCTCTTAAAATAGTGATATCTATTGATCTTGTGATCAAGTGCATGATGGTAGGTGAAAAAGTCACTCTCTTTATACCAATTAGGTTTGGGTCGAGAGTCATCAATGGGCCTAATCAAAAGGAGTTAAATAATTGATGATTTTAATAGTTTGTATAATATGGCAGTGTAATTTTCTCCTTGGGAATCATGTTAGGTTTCTTTATAGTTGTGTCTAGGAATAACATAGTTGGCTTGTTATTGATGGAGAAGCTTACTTTAGGATGACATCATTAGTTGTGTCTTTTAGTTTAAGATTGTTAGTCCCTTTAGAAGGATCAGGTTTTAAATTATTATTATGTAAATTGACTTTTATTTCTTCTAAAGCTCAGATTTCTAACTTATGGGCCATGGTAAAGGCTTTATCAAAGTTTTTAAATGATTGAAATTAGAGTGTATATGAGATATGATTTACACAAGATATCAAAAACAACTATATAAATTTAGGTTGAAGAATGTAAAATGTCAATTTATTTATAAGGCCTCACCACTTGGAAAAATAATACATAATAGACTCATCTTCAAATTATCTAATAGCATACAGGTCGGTGATGGTTAATTTTCTTGTGATATTAATCAAAAAGTGTTCTAATAAAATCCAAGTTAATTGTCTAAAGGAAAATTGGGAATGTTGGGGGATAGAGCTATACCAATTTAAAACTAGTCTAGCTATTGACATTGGTAAAGTCCTTAAAAAGAGGACACCATCACTTGATATAAGGTAACATGCATGCCTAAATGCCCTAATGTGTTGTTTCATGTCCTCATTTTGAAAATTTATAAACTTGGGAAGTTCTCACTATGCTGGATATGGCCTGATTGGAATGACATGGTTAATAGGTTAATTACAAATTTATTTGTATGTAAACATATTCTTTTTCCCATAGGTAAAAGCTTATAAGTTCACCATCCTATCCATGAGGATGCACATGAGGTCAGGCTGGGTGTTGTATTGAGGAATACCTCCTAAAACATTTTCTTTCAAATGTTGATAAGGAGGAAGAAAAGTTGGGAGTTTATATGAAAGGGGATAACCAATATAAATAGTAATGTTTGGTTGAGATGTCACTACATACTATAGGAATAGAAGGGGTGGACTTCATTCTTGGGGTGGATTAGGATAGGTAGTTGGGATGGGTTATGATGGAATATGGTATTGAGTGGTCAAATAGATTTATTGTTGGAGACTTTGACTTCAAGATTTATTGTGTGGATGGTGGTGGCTAAGTGGTGTGTTGGGGATTTGAGATTATGCATTTTTGGATTGGTGGGAGAGTTACAGGGATGGAGACTCCTAAATTTTAAAGCATGGGATAGGGTGGTTGATTAGATGTAAGTTGTGGTATTGTAGCATTTTGGGTTTGGATAATAGTTGTGAACAAGCTACTAGATACTAATAGTGGTTGGGTATATATAGGTTGTGTTATGATAATATTGGAACCTATTCATGGTGATGGGTTGATAGAAGAGGAAACCATGGCTACAATGTATCCATTTGGTGTTTCTAGTGGCATGTCATAAAAAAACTGGGAGGATTGGCCTTGAATGTAAATAGGAATTCATATGGATCTCATGATAAGGTAATGACATAGGGCAATTGGATTGTTATTGAATATATTGGCAAAGTCAAGATTAACTTATGGGTAAAATTGGGGGAGACCATCCTTGATAGACTCAAGAGAGGTAGGGGGATTGGTGAATGTTCCATTGAAAAAGATGAAGGGGGTGATTCTATTTGTCTTTATGTCTATTGTCATGTTAAAACCATATAGTAATATAATAACAAAACAAATAATAAATATAAAAAAGATAACTTGTTTTGTTTATCTCATTTTAATAAGGGTAAAGCACACAATCTACATAGATGCACTTAATTATTTTTTAATTTTTTTAAGAAAGAAGAGGTAAGCTAAGTTTGGTTTTAGGTTCATTAAATCTAGAATCCTCGATATACATGAAGGTATAATGAGGCCTAAATCTATGTTGGTGGTAGTATGTGGTTTGGTATTGGGGCCTACCCCCTCAATTCATGACCTCATAACAATAAGGGTGTTAGGCACTTGGCCTTTATACTACCAACCAATTATTTATACTCAGTGAGAACACTAAGTCATCTTTTTCCTTGGTGATGAAATCCAAGTGGGTCTACCTAGGTAGAATTTGTTTGATTACTTATTTTAAGATTGTTTTGGTTTGGTAGTGTGTGAAAATGAGTGTGATTAAAAATGGTGAATTAATCCTCCTAATTTAACTAGGTGCACTACTTAAACAAGCAAACTAATAAATATAATTTTTTTAAAAAAAGAAAGCAATCTATTTTTTATTTTCTTGCTTTAATGAAAATGAAGAAACTATTTTTATTAAAATGTAATGCAACACCAAAGAACTAAAATGAGAAAATAAGAACAATGAGGCCCAAAAAGGGTCCCATTAGGTGTGTTAGAATGTTTAAGTATTTTTTCATTCTTTCCTTTATAAATAGACTACTAAAAACTAAAATTGAAATCTCAGGTTTTATGGCTTACCTATGATTTGAAGATTATGCACCATTGATCTAGTGAATGTGGGAGTTCATCTTTGGATAGGAAGGAATACTTGTATACATGAGAAAACTTAGAAAATATTTGATTAATAAGATATGCTATTGGGTTGCCTAGTGATAGACTAACCCCAAGAAGTAATGAACTTCTTAACAAGGATGTCAACCCACTTTATGAATCGATTAAGTAGATAAAAATAGTAAAAAAATGACAAGATGCATACAATGATATATATATGAAATTGATGTATCTTGAATTAATCTACATCCATTTCAATAATATTATTGAAGTTATCATGAAAATAAGCTTCAATAGAATCTTCATCTTGTTGTATGATTTCTAATTAGTCATAAATAACCTCTACAATAGGGGAAAACATGATGGTGCAAAACCATAACTCAAAATTAATATCACTCTAATAGGCAAAAAATGGCTAAGGGATAATTAGTAAGTCATGAATGGTAATAACTTCATTTGAAACTCTGGGCAATGATATTTGTAGGTGAAACCCATGGTTTAAGAAATAGATAATTAGGATTAATTTAGAGGTGCTAAGAAAAATAGGTTTTAGATTCAAAATAGAGAAGATTTAGACAGGGATCAATGGAAATACTATAGGATCAATGTTGATTTTATGAATTGATATCAATTATAATGGTAAATACAATACTTTAAAAATAGGAGGCTAAAGATTGGTTTGGTGAGATCTAGGATTGTCTAGTATAGTCTAGGGATAATAAGGATGCTAAATAGAAATATAAAATGGAACAGAGAAAGATAATTGTTTTAAAAATAATGAAATAAGATTACCTTAATAGGCTCTAATTCTATGATAATTATGAGGTTGATAAACTAATTTTTGATCTTTGAACGGATATGGAGGGACTATAATGGCAATGTGACTTTCCAATAGGGGTAATAACTCATATAATAGTCACCTTAGAGGAATTCCTTCATTGTTTAGGAGAAAAATCATGTTCCCTTTCTCAAGGTAAGTATGGGTATAAATGAATTTAAATTATACTGAATTGATGTCAACTGTGGGGATCGGTAATGATTTGGTCCATTTTTACCAAAACTTGTTTTGATTGTTTTAATTATGAGTTAAACTGGGCTCTAATATGTTATACAAATTTTGGGCTACGATGGAGGTTGTTAGGGAATTTAAACCATTTAGTTTTATTATATTTTGGTGGATGTGGATATATTTAATTGTTATTAATTAATTAAAAGTAATTATTAGTAATTTGACCTGTCAAGGCCAAATTACTACTCCTATCATTCAAAACTTTCAAGAAACCATTCAATAACCCTTTAAAGCAAATAATTGTGGCCAAATATCACTAATTTTGGTAAAAACACATAGAAAATGTATTGTAAATGGGTCATTTTAATTTCAAAATAGCATTGTTAAGGTTTAAAATGTAGATAGTCCATGCATAGGGGTTAATTTTGAGAGAAAATTGAGCTTTCTAGGAGCTGCAGGTGGTTTCAAGAGCTAAAATTTTGTAAACAAAGTAATAATGACTTGAGGAACCTCATGAAAAAATTCCATATCCATTGGATTAGTTTAGATATTTACTATTTTGTAATAGTCCTCAGCATGTCCATTGAAGATCACCACTGGATCAAGCATCATTCTAGAGAGCCACATAGGTTTCTAAGTCTAGGTAAAAGTTTTAAAACCATGGGATGATGTTTTTAAATCATAATAATACATTTAAAGAGTTTCAAAACTCTAAATTTTAAGCATACCATGCTTATATAGGCTTCTGCAAGCAAATAGGCATATAGACCAAAAAGGGGTTTTTTGAATTTTTGAACAAAATGTACTTTCAAAGTGTTTTAATAGCATGGTAAAGAACCCATTATAATTTTTTTAATCATTGGTAATTATTTGGATATTTATTTTATTTTGGTGATTTTTTCACTTTTTGCAGTTTTAGACACCCTTCCAAGCCTCATGTTCAAATGTTTGTATCTTTCACCACATATAATGTTTGGTTGAATGATCTTAGTATGTTTTCATTACCCATATTTGATTATAATTCATGAAAAATTGATACCATTTTATGGATTGTGCTTTATGAACAATCGTTAAGAGCGTAGGCAACCCAAAATGTTGTCATAACCACACAGGTAGATTTCTATATGTGGTAACTTTTCATATATTTTGTATGGGAACCCAATATTTTTAGGGAAATTAGGGAGGTAAGTTTTATACATATAAATTTAAATATTTTGAGATTTGGATGTTTTTACTTCATGAACCATCATTTTGAAGATTCAACTTCAAAGCCCTCCTAGACCCTCAAAAAACTAGTTTTACAAAAATTTGATTTTATTGCCAACAAATCATCATGGATAAACTTGAAAAAATTTAAAATGTCAATTAAACTAAGATATAATTCCATAAATTTAAATTTTATGCATGGAGTTGTATGGATGAGGGAAAAAATCATGTTTTTTGTGGGAAAAAGCATGTAAAATGAAGTATAGGATAGTGTAATGAAATATAATCCATGGAGATAAAATCCTAAGACTTTTTATTCATCTTAAAAAAATTATTTTTTTAGAAATCATCCCAGAAGTGTCCCAAATATCTCAATAAAAATGGCTAGTCTACAGGAAAATGGAGTCAAATAGGCTTAGTCAACCTTGTTGACTAAATGGTGAGTGTTTTCTCATCAGAATAAAATATATTGTGATGAGGAAAGTTGTTCCAGGTATATTTAATTATTTTTTCAGGTTTCATGGCATATTTTTTTAGGTTTAATTGAGTCCAAATGTAATATGATAGGCTATTACACCTAATTGGTTAATTAAGCAAGTAATGAATGGCGTTGAAAATATATCAAATGAATTAATTTTGGATTTATGACATGTCATATCTATTGTTTAATTAGATATATTATTTTTAAGTCATTCCACAAGTTCTAATTCATGCAAGTTGAGCTCAACTTGAGTTAACTAGTCCTTAAGGATCAAATCTCTTTAGTTGACTTTTGACTAGATCATGCTTTCCATGCAAGGAGGGACTTTCTTATGTTCCAAAACATATTAAAATACTCAAGTGGAGTTATTTTTAGGATATTGGCATGGAATTTCATGTATGAAACACTTTTTATTTTTTCATGGGTCCCACCACTTTCCTTCCACACCAAAATTTGAAGATTATGCAAATTTTTATAAAGTTTGGGGATTTTGATGATTTATTTTAGTATTGTAAAAGGATTAGATCTTGAGTAAAATAACCAAGACTAATCTTTATCTAAAATCAACACCAATTTGGATTTAGGTTATTTTTAAACATATATATATATATATATATATATATATATATATATATATATATTTCAATCCATTATTAATTAATTCCTAAGGCAGAGAAAAAATTGTAATTGACACCATTTTTTATCAAATAAATAAGATTTTTTTCATATGATTTTTTATCTGAATAGAGTGTGATTTGACCATGTGCCATCATACAAGTGGCATATACTTACCCTTTTATAGTAATTTTTCACACCTACTATAAAAAATCATCCTCTATAGGTCATTGGAAGAGCTAGGATTGAAACTTGCTTTGCAAACTTCTTTTAGGCCTTCTTTTGAAACATTGATGTTCAAGTTTGAATGCAGATTTTTATTTTAGATTCATGTGTGTCTTATTAAATTTTAGAAATATTTTAGATAGTACTAATAATTTAGGTGAATCACCCCATTATATAGGATTTCCCATTTCAATTTTCTTCTCCCTTTTCATCCCAAAAATCAAAAGTAGATTAGCTTTATAGATAAATCTTAAGGGAGCCACCCCTCTCTAGAGGTTCTTCTTAGTACATATTCACCCACACTATGAGAAGTTCCAATTGTATTAGATGGAGAGAAGGAGCTATTTTCACATCTTCAAACATGGTACACTCCAAAGTGATAAAAATTTCTCACATGCTCAGTGGGACATTTACATTACACACTAGCCTTTGGAGGCATTCAAGAGATTAGTGCAACTTTCAGGCACTCAAAGTTGGTTATGAACATCAAGTATCATTTGAATATTGATTATTTTTAGCATTTAGCTTACTAATGGTCTTTAATGGCTTATTTCAATATGGATCCATATTATCCTCACTATGATTAGTATGACCAACCACACTATGATCCTCATGAGGAATTTGAGGATCTATATTAGGCATATATGTAGGATTATTGCCTTGATCCTCCCTATGAAAAACCATTCCACCATAATATTTATCCTTACTAGCTCTATCTTGAGCCATCCCTCTCATCTATCTATCCTAATCATGGCCACTTTGTAGTTACCTAATCCATATCAGCACCTAAACAAACTTTAGTGAGCCTTGAAAATCATGCACTAGAGCTATACTCATAGAACTATTATGGCCAAGATACCCCTACTCACTAGATCCATTATGTGAGAGTCATTACAACAAATAAAAGAGAAATAACACTTGTTGAGAGGGAAAATTAGGGCAATCTTACTGGTGAAATGATGGATGTAGGTAGTTATATTTAGAGCATTGAGGATAAAAATACAAGGCCTCAAAGAACATCAGGTTCAACCATAGCCTTCGTATATGCCATCCATTCCTCCTCAATAGACCATTCTAAGAGCCCCTTTGAGTTTTTCAAGTTCTACATGTGTTCCTCAGACCTTCCGTTCTTCGAGATATATCCAACAGATTGTTATGGTATAACATATAGCTGAGATCACTAACCACTTTAAAGAGAAGATATTCCAAGAGAATATTGACATGCAGATCAAAGAGTTGGATTTGAAGACAAGGGAATAGGAAGAGAACCAAAATCAAAAGGTCAAAAAGGAGCCTCTATCTTTCCCATCTTAGAACTAAGTGATGCAGTCAAGTCAATCCAAAGCTACTCAGGTACTATCCCTCCCTCCTCAAGAATATAACTCATTTCCATCTTAGAAATCCATCCAGAGCAACATGCAAAAGAAGGAAGAGAAGTATGTCAATTGGGAATTAGAGCAGGAAATTTTAGACTCAAATGATTTTCAAGAAGAATGTGCTGAGGAGGATGCAAGTGTTCATGAAGAGGTTGAGGAAGTTGAGCTGCCATCTTATAAATAACATAAATAAATTGATGTAATAGCTGATCAAATTGATCAATTTGTGGAGAAACCAAAGATTAAAAATTAGCTAGAAAGCTCATTGGAGGGCTTGTTTGAAGTTTTGGGAGTAGGATATGCTCTTTTCCAAGGGGATTATGGTCTGACTATAGCAAAAGAGAGTAGCTTTATCATGCCAAACTAAGAGAAAGGAGTGGGTAGCCTTTCAATTATGCTACTTCAAGAGTTTATTGTTGATATAGACTTATTTCAGATCTTTAGAATGGGCTATCATATTTTTGATGAGCCTATAGACATGGATATGCTTCTAAAAGGTACTACAAGTATATTTTGTGCTCAGCCTAATCAACCAGATTATGTAGAAATGGAGCCTAATAAGGAGAAGGAGCCACCAAGTGAGAATGTCTACATTAGAGGTTACATTGCTCCTACTATTCCACATATGAGTATGCCAAAGGAGTTGGCAAAGAAGATACTTGATTTCTCAATCACCGAGCTTGTAAGGGAACATGTAGTACATCATTATCCATCTCATCATAGAAGTGAATTGTCAAATTCTCCTTTGGATCTAGGTGGACCAACAAGTTAGAGGTTAGTTTGTATATAATAGAATTTTTATTATTGCTTTCCTTTAAGTGAATATATAAACATGATTTTAGGATTTATTTTTCCCTTTCCAATTATTGTTGTCCTTTCCTCTAAGTCCACACGTGCACATGTTTGTTGTTGTTTGTGTCAGTTATCTTGTTGTGTCTTTATCTGCAAAAGACTTCTAATATTCAGTGTATATTCAAATTAATTATAGCCAAAGTTTTTGATTTATTAAACCATCAATCTAGTCAACCCCCAAAAGTCACCAAAATTGTTAGTAATTTAACCTATCAAGGCCAAATTACTACTCCTATCATTTAAAACTTTCAAAAAACTATTTAATAACCCTTTAAATCTAAGAGTTATGGCCTAAAAGCACTAATTTTGGTAAAAAATTTCAAAAATGTATTTTAAATAGGTCATTTTAATTTAAAACGAGCATTCTCAAGGTCAAAAATGTAGATAGTCCATGCATAGGGGTCAATTTAGAGAGAAAATTGAGCTTTTTGAGAGCTACAAGTGGTTTCAAGACCTAAACTTTTGTACACACTATCATCATGACTTGACGAACCTCATCAAAATAAATTATAGCCATTGAATTAGTGGAGATACTCACTATTTTGTAACAATCCTCAGCATGTCCATTGGAGATCACCATTGGAACACGCATCATTCTGGAGTGCCAAAGAGGTTTCTAAGTATAGTTAAATGTTTGAAAAAGATGGGATGATTTTTTAAATCATAATAAAACCTTTAAAGAGTTTTAAAATGCTAAATTTTGATAAAATCATGCTTATATATATTTTTATAAGCAAATAGGCATATATGCCAAAAATGAGTTTTTTGACTATTCGAGCAAAATGTGTTTTTAGAGTGTTTTCATAGCACGGTATATACCCAATGATTATGTTTTTAGGCATTGGGAATTAGGTGAAGAGTTAGTTTTATTTTTGAGAATTATGGATAAACTTGAAAAAAATTCAAATGTCAATTACACTCAAAGAGGAATCTATAAATGTAAATTTTATGCATGGAGCTGTAAGGATGAGGGCATAAATCATGTTTTTTATGGAAAAAAACATGTAAAATGAAGTACAAAATAGTCCAAAAAAATATAATCAGTGGAGATAAAATAATAAGACTTGTTATTCATCTTGAAATTTTCATTTTGTCATAAATCATCTTGAAAGTGTCCCAACTAGCTTGATCAACATGGTCAATCTATAGGAAAATTGAGTAAAATAGGCCTAGTCAATCATGTTGACTAAATATCAAGTGATTTCTCATCAAAATAAAATATATTATGATGAGAAAAGTTTTTCCAGGTCTATTTAATTATTTTTTTAGGTTTCATATAATCTTATTACAGGTTTAATGGAGTCTAAATGCAAGTGGATAGACTATTAGACCTAATTGACCTAATAGGCCTAATTGGTTAATTAATAAAGTAAAGAATGGCATTGAAAATCTATCAAATAAATTAATTTTAGAGTTACCACATGTCATATATGTTTTTTTAAGTGGATATATCATTCTCAAATCAATATACAAGTTCCAATTCATTCAAGTTGAGCTCAAGTTGAGTTAACTAGTCCTTAAAGATAATGCTTTCCATGCGAGGAGGGACTTTCTTATGTTCTAGAACATGTTAAAATACTCAAGTGGAGTTCTCTTTTGGATATTGGTGTGTCATTTCATGCATGAAACACTTGTTACTTATCCATGGGCCCCACCACTTTCCTTTGGTGCCAAAATTTGAAGATTATGCAAATTTTAAAAAAAAATTAGGGATTTTGATGATTTATTTTAGTATTATAAAATGATTAGGCCTTGAGTTAACTAACAAAAAAATTCAAATGTCAATTAAACTCAAAGAGGAATCTATAAATGTAAATTATATGCATGGAGCTGTAAGGATGAGGGCATAAATCATGTTTTTTATGGAAAAAACATGTAAAATGAAGTACAAAATAGTCCCAAAAAATATAATAAATGGAGATAAAATAATAAGACTTGTTATTCATCTTGAAATTTTCATTTTGTCATAAATCATCTTGAAAGTGTCCCAACTAGCTTGATCAACACGGTCAATCTATAGGAAAATGAAGTAAAATAGGCCTAGTCAATCCTGTTGACTGAATAACAAGTGATTTCTCATCAAAATCAAACATATTATGATGAGAAAAGTTTTTCCAAGTCTATTTAATTATTTTTTTAGGTTTCATATAATCTTATTATAGGTTTAATGGAGTCTAAATGCAAGTGGATAGGTTATTAGGCCTAATTGGTCAATGAAGCAAGTAAAGAATGGCATTGAAAATCTATCAAATAAATTAATTTTAGAGTTACCACATGTCATATATATTGTTTAAGTGGACATATCATTCTCAAATCAATCTACAAGTTCCAATTCATTCAAGTTGAGCTCAAGTTGAGTTAACTAGTCCTTAAGGATCATGCTTTCCATGCAAGGAGGGACTTTCTTATGTTCCAAAACATGTTAAAATACTCAAGTGGAGTTCTCTTTTGGATATTGGTGTGTCATTTCATGCATGAAACACTTGTTACTTATCCATGGGCCCCACCACTTTCCTTTGATGCCAAAATTTGAAGATTATGCAAATTTTAAAAAAAAACAATTAGGGATTTTGATGATTTATTTTAGTATTATAAAAGGATTAGGCCTTGAGTTAAATTTTAAAAAAAAATTCAAATGTCAATTATACTCAAAGATGAATCTATTAATGTAAATTTTATGCATGGAGCTGTAAGGATGAGGGCATAAATCATGTTTTTTATGGAAAGAACATGTAAAATAAAGTATAAAATAGTCCAAAACAATATAATCAATGGAGATAAAATAATAAGACTTGCTATTCATCTTGAAATTTTCATTTTTTCATAAATCATCTTGAAAGTGTCCCAACTAGCTTGATCAACATGGTCAATCTATAGGAAAATGGAATAAAATAGGCCTAGTCAATCCTGTTGACTGAATAGCAAGTGATTTCTCATCAAAATAAAATATATTATGATGAGAAAAGTTTTTCTAGGTCTATTTAATTATTTTTTAAGGTTTCATATAATCTTATTGCAGGTTTAATGGAGTCTAAATGCAAGTGGATAGGTTATTAGGCCTGATTGGCCTAATAGGCCTAATTGGTCAATTAAGCAAGTAAAGAATGGCATTGAAAATCTATCAAATAAATTAATTTTAGAGTTAACACATGTCATATATGTTTTTTAAGTGGATATATCATTCTCACATCAATCTAAAAGTTCCAATTCATTCAAGTTGAGCTCAAGTTGAGTTAACTAGTCCTTAAGGATCATGCTTTCCATGCAAGGAGGGACTTTCTTATGTTCCAAAACATGTTAAAATACTCAAGTGGAGTTCTCTTTTGGATATTGGTGTGTCATTTCATGCATGAAACACTTGTTACTTATCCATGGGCCCCACCACTTTCCTTTGATGCCAAAATTTGAAGATTATGCAAATTTTAAAAAAAAACAATTAGGGATTTTGATGATTTATTTTAGTATTATAAAAGGATTAGGCCTTGAGTTAAATTTTAAAAAAAAATTCAAATGTCAATTATACTCAAAGATGAATCTATTAATGTAAATTTTATGCATGGAGCTGTAAGGATGAGGGCATAAATCATGTTTTTTATGGAAAGAACATGTAAAATAAAGTATAAAATAGTCCAAAACAATATAATCAATGGAGATAAAATAATAAGACTTGCTATTCATCTTGAAATTTTCATTTTTTCATAAATCATCTTGAAAGTGTCCCAACTAGCTTGATCAACATGGTCAATCTATAGGAAAATGGAATAAAATAGGCCTAGTCAATCCTGTTGACTGAATACCGAGTGATTTATCATCAAAATCAAATATATTATGATGAGAAATTTTTTTATAGGTCTATTTAATTATTTTTTTAGGTTTAATATAATCTTATTATAGGTTTAATGGAGTCTAAATGCAAGTGGATAGGCTATTAGGCCTAATTGGTCAATTAAGCAAGTAAAGAATGGCAATGAAAATCTATCAAATAAATTAATTTTAGAGTTACCACATGTCATATATGTTGTTTAAGTGGATATATCATTCTCAAATCAATCTACAAGTTCCAATTCATTCAAGTTGAGCTCAAGTTGAGTTAACTAGTCCTTAAGGATCATGCTTTCCATGCAAGGAGGGACTTTCTTATGTTCCAAAAAATTTTATAATACTCAAGTGGAGTTCTCTTTTGTATATTGGTGTGTCATTTCATGCATGAAACACTTGTTAATTATCCATGGGCCCCACCACTTTCCTTTGATGCCAAAATTTGAAGATTATGCAAATTTTTTTAAAAATTTGAGGATTTTGATGATTTATTTTAGTATTATAAAAGGATTAGGCCTTGAGTTAACTAAAAAAAATTCAAATGTCAATTACACTCGAAGAGGAATCTATAAATGTAAATTTTATGCAAAGAGTTGTAAGGATGAGGGCATAAATCATGTTTTTTATGGAAAAAACATGTAAAATGAAGTATAAAATAGTCCAAAAAAATATAATCAATGGAGATAAAATAATGAGACTTGTTATTCATCTTGAAATTTTCATTTTTTTATAATTCATCTTGAAAGTGTCCCAACTAGCTTGATCAACATGATCAATCTATAGGAAAATGGAGTAAAATAGGCCTAGTCAATCCTATTGAATGAATAGCGAGTGATTTCTCATCAAAATCAAATATATTATGATGAGAAAAGTTTTACAAGTATATTTAATTATTTTTTAAGGTTTCATATAATATTTATACATGTTTAATGGAGTATAAATGCAATTGGATAGGCTATTAGGCCTAATTAGCCTAATAGGCCTAATTGGTCAATTAAGCAAGTAAAGAATGGCATTGAAAATCAATCAAATAAATTAATTTAGAGTTACCACATGTCATAAATGTTTTTTGAGTTGATATATCATTCTCAAATCAATCTACAAGTTTCAATTCATTCAAGTTGAGCTCAAGTTGAGTTAACTAGTCCTTAAGGATCATGCTTTCCATGCAAGGAGGGACTTTCTTATGTTCTAAAACATGTTAAAATACTCAAGTGGAGTTCTATTTTGGATATTGGTGTGTAATTTCATGCATTAAACACTTTTTAATTATGCATGGGCCCCACCACTTTCCTTTGATGCCAAAATTTGAAGATTATGCAAATTTTTAAAAAAATTAGGGATTTTGATTATTTATTTTAGTATTATAAAAGGATTAGGCCTTGAATTAGCTAACCAAGACTAATCCTTATCTAAAATAAACACCACTTTGTCTTTAGGTTAGTTTTAAACACACACACGCACACATACACACACACACGCGCGTGCGCGCGCGTACACCCACACACACACACACACACACACACACATTTCAAGCCATTATTCATTAATTCCTAAGGCAAATAAGAAATTGAATTGACACCATTTTTTATCAAATAAATAAGATTTTTTGCATATGATTTTTGATCAAAATAGAGTGTAATTTTATTGTGTACTAGCATACAGTTGGCATCTAATTACCCTTCTAAAGGTCCTTTCCAAAACTATTATGAAAATCTCATCCTCTATAGGTCATTAGAAGAGCTAAGATTTAAATTTGATTTACAAACTTCTTTCAGTCCTTGTTTTGAAACATTGATGTTCAAGTTTGAATGTAGAGTTTTATTTTAGATTCATATGTATGTCTTATTTAGTTTTAAAAAGATTTTATAGAATACCAATCATTCAGGTGCATCACCCCATTAGATAAGATCTCATTTCATTTTTCTTCTCCCTTTTCATCCTAAAAATCAAAAGTAGATTAGTTTTATAGATAAATCTTAAGGAAGCCAACCCTCTCTAAAGGTTCTTGTCAATATAGATTCACCCACACTCTAATAATTTACACTTGTATCATCTAGAGAGAAGGTGTGATTTTAACATCTTCAAATAGTAATTAGTGAAACTAATTATGTGGAGTAAAATGGTAATTAGTTAAAACTGATTATGTGGGGTAAAATGAAGATGGAATGATAAAATGGGTCTAAGATATACATTTAGCACAAATATTATTGTGCAAAATCCTAGTGCCTATAACATCAATAAAGAAAACCACTCAAAATATGAGTACCTCTCCTAAAGCACAAGTATAAAAACTAAAAATATGGGTACCAAATAAAAATTTATAGAAAAAAAGTTTTTAATATCAAACATAGAGCAAGAAAAAGATACAAATTTACCTCTCAATAATGATACTCAGTTTTCCAAACAATATAGTTTTGGAATGAAATATTTATAAAAAATTGTTTATCATGGTTAAGGATTGGGAAAACATTCCCAAGGTATTCATCATCTTATTTCCACATATGATCAAAATGAACATCAAGGCTTGGGATATATTAGTAATAATAATGAAAATCATTTAAAGATACATTTGGCTTATGAAAAATAACAAAAGTTTACAAATGAAATAAAATATAAAACAAAGGAACAAATAAAATAAGCTATATTGCCTAAACACCAAGAAGATAAAAACATTATGTAAAAGTAACAAGTACATAAAGACTAAAATGTGCTTGAAAAGGGTAATGTTAGGTGTGTGGCTTTATATGAACTAATTACCAATCTTTCCTCAAAACATCAAATAAATTAACCTTGCATAGATTCTAATTAAGGTCAAAATATTATAGTTGACCCAACTTCTGAATTTAATATATGTACCTTGAAATTATTTACATCTCTAAGATATGGCATGGAGCATTTGAATAAAGCTACTACATCCAATCTTTGTGTTGAATCTATTAAATGTAATGTCACACTTGAATCTAAATCATACTCTATTTTATTTCATATTATCCCATTTTTTCCCAAAAATAATTCAAAGTTTGGAAAACCATGTTTATTAGTAATGAAGGAAAACATCTTTGAAGCAAAGACTCCAAATACAAATTTACCAAAAGACCATGATACATTTACTAATTATACTATGCACAGATATGGCACATCTCACCTAAGATAGGGTATACATTTACTACTCCTTGATGGTCCTCATCTATTAGATGAGATTATAGAGTAGTTTTTTCAAATATTACAAAATAACAAAAAATAAAAAAAACTTCAAGACTCCAAAAATATTTTCAGCATAAATGTATTATATTGGCTCCTTAGAATCTATGTGTTAGTTCCATGTTGATGGATGGTATATCATTCACTTCTACCTAAACATATGTGTCACTCTTCTACTTAATTTTGGTATAGGCATACATAGATACATGATATATTCATACTTTGCATGTTAGGATTTCCTCTACTCATGTCATGTGGACATTAGGGGCATTTGCTTCTTTGATATCGATACTTGTAGGTTGTATGGTTTGATGATAACTTTTCATTATCATGTTTGATATTATATATACTTATACATTCCTTTATCCATGATTGTATCTTTAAAAAGGTACTTGATATGCTACGCACTTAACATTTTTTACTAACACATTTGATCTATGGAATACTATGACATGTTTATAATGGATTCTTATGCTTTCCTTTCTCCAATTATTTGAGTGTCTTGCCTTGATATTGTCTTACTTATTTGAGCATTTGAATATGTTCCTTTATTTATGCCCCCATGCCTATGTGTGATTTATTTGAAATTTGAATATGCCATTATTTATTTTATAAAAATTTGAATATGTAAATATTGTTTTTGTGTAAATTTGACCAAGTCATTTCCCTTTGATTGTATGACATTTGAACATGTCCCTTGTTTTCAATCCCCTAGGGCCATTATATGTTGACTTGATTTTTAGTGATCTTATGTGTGTGCTTATTTTATTTTTTATCTTGTCCCATTTCTATCTATATATTTTCATGATTTTTATCATATATCTTAAGCCTTCATGTGATCACATTATTCTATGTGCTTTAATGATACATTTACCTAGACATGTTATTCTATATACTACATGGATATATTCATAGATTATACAATTATCTCATATTTTTTAGGTGAGATAATTATAGGTTTATATCCTTCCCTCACCTCAAATGGGGTACATATTAGTGTGGGTATGTCATAGAAGCATGTTATCCACACTTGGCACAATTTTTAGATTTAGTGAGAACATTCTTTGGAAGCATTTTCTCCACACTTATTTAGTATTAAACATCTTCAAATTACAGTGGGGGCATATTTTGGAAACATGTTATCCATGTTGGCAATTATATCATTTTTAAATTTTTTCCATATATATTTGGTTCATGTCTTAGAGGCATATTATCCACACTTATATAGTTTTTGATTTAGTCAAAGTACACAACTATATGATTTAGATTCATAGTTGTCACAAAATTCTATACATTGGTACCATTTTTATACATAATATCAACATGAGACATATTTAAGGTGTATATGCTATGAAATATGTACCTAATATTTCAAAATCCAAATTATTTTTATATTTCAAAACTCTTCTATGAACTATCATTACCCACTAGGATATATTGTTATGGATTTTATTGAGCTAATCTACTATAATAGTTGGTTTGCTTTTGGTATGGTCGAGGTGATTAAATCACTCAATCTTACCAAGTTTTTAGGTTAAAATTGATTGTATCATCTAGCCCCACTAGTTTGATAGTGTTATTTGACTTGGTTCACTCACAATCACCAAGTTATAATTATTATTAGGTTTCATGGTTGAGCTAGCCTCAATTTTTAGGTGGTAACTCACCATTTCTACAAGGTTGAAGTCATGTGCATTCCAATCTCTCCCTATCTCCTTAGACATATGCACTTTCCATATTTTTATATATTTATCCTAATCTAAATTTTAATGTTTTAAAATGATACATCTTTTCAAATAAATTTTCTAATAGGAAAGATGGTTACATTGATACATAGGTGTACTCCTAAAACCTTGCTCTTTTAATTTTAATATTTTAAATGCTCTATGTTTTAGATTATATGAATTGATTATATACTATAGCATGATCTTAGTTGTAGGTTAGTCACCAAAAATATTAAATTTGGGCTCACACAAAGGTAAGGTGTTTTATACACACCCAAGTACACATTTATTCTCCTTTAAATCAATAGTTTGATTACTAGATTAAAGGGAGGAAATATAGATGATATTTATGGATTATATTACACCTCAATCTTGTACACTTGGAAAACTCAAACCTTGGTTTTTCCTCTCATTTATAGACATTTCCCACTTTCAAAATTCTTGTATCTACTCTATATTATGCCCCTTGGCCTATATTTAGCCTATATCTTGGTTCAATAGTCTTATGTAGATGGATAAGACTTTATATCTTTCCTAAAATGTTTAAAATATGTTTATATTATTACCCTACAAATTTTGAGATTGTACCTATTTTTAAATTGCTAGGATACATGCATCAGTCCTAGAACCCTACATCGACGCTAGTGTCCTACCCTAATGTAGGTGTTCAGTTCCTTAAATTCATCTAATTTTCAAAAGAAATGTATCTTAATGGTTAACCTAAGTGATTTAATGTGATATATTTTTTGATAGGGGTCGTATATATTTATAATCACTCCTTATTCATTCCTCACCTATAATTCATACCAAAGAGCATTCAATTGATCAAATATTCCCTATTTATTCATATTTATATATAATTCATATGTCACTATCTCAAGATCTCGATTTGCCAAGTTACAAGCTAGGTCACTATTTTACTTGATTTCCACATATTACATGATTCACACACAAGATAACACATAAGTGAGAACTACATCATTCAAAGGCCTTCTTTGGAGTATTGTATATGTAGGCAACACTCATTTATATATGGGTATTTAGGGTTAGTTCAACACTATGAGCCCACTAACCCATTTTCCTAAGGTCACCATGAAGATGAATAACTAGGCTTTTATAATTTCATGAGGAGTGATAGTCCATGACCCAAATCTAAATACCCCATATCAAAATTAAAGACAAATCCAAAATCATCTAGGTGGTTACATCCTTTTATAGTAGGTATTCCATATAGGACACCTACATCTAGTTTAAATAGTAGTATTGATGTAACCATCCCAAGTTGATGCTAGTGTCTACAGCTCCAAAGGCACTCAATATATAATTTGGTGACTATTAGAATGCTCATGTAGTCTTCTTCCTGCTTGTTCCATATCCATAATTGTGTTAACTTAAAAACCATATAAGTACATTGGTTATTTGTCATTTCCATATTTTGCATAGTTGTACTTTCTATTTCTATCCAAACTTAATTTAATAAATTTAGCATATTTTATATTTGAGTTTAGTATTTAATTGGCCTACTATAGAGGTAGTTTATCACCTTTGTGCCTTAGGATATATTTATCCACTTTAACCCTACATTACCTAATCTATATTTTTGTGTAAAATAATAACTATTTTAAGGCCTAATAAATAAATCATGGATAAGTAATCAAAAAACCTAGTAACTATCATCCTATGGACTTTTTCTTTCCTATAAAATCCATTTCTTATGTGTATGATAATAAATGGACAAATGAACAAACATATGTGATTAATGATGATATTTATGTAGATGAATAATATGTTTTCCATGATTATGATTATAGTAATGAATATAATTCTAATGATGAAAAAGAGGTTTGGTATGATAGTGAAGATGTTAGTGAAAAATAAAATGAATCCACAAATGAATAAATAGAATAACCTTTTTCTCCTACTTCCTCATTGCATTATTTTTTAAAATATGCAATATAACAAGATGAGTAATATAATAATTAACATACACATGTTTATATCATACCTTATGAATTAATAAATTAAGATGATCTCGCTCACACACCCAATTTATCTTTAAAATTGTCCATTGCATTTCATCTCATAAATCACTATAAAATTTAAAGGCATAAGCTTTGCATAGAAATGGAAAATTAATATGAAAAAAGTAAAATTCCTTATCTTTATTTAGGAATGGAAAATGAATGTGATGAAAGATAAATTCATTCTCTCTATTTATAAATGGAAAATGAATGTATTGGATTCACTCTCTTCCAATTGGGTTTTTACACTATTATCATCTTGCTCACGATATCAATAAAACCAAATGAAAACCATTATGTATTTATCATGGTATTAAGGGAATATTTTGAAAATGATTATTATGCATTATTCTAATAGGTTACATAACTTAGGGATAGATGGGCTATTAAATTTTGAAGACTTGATAACAAATTAACAAGATCCCCTTCTTCATCCACTTATACTTCTCATTTGGTAAAGACTAATATTTTTTAAGGTGTCCCTAAAACATAATCAATGGTTCAATTAACTTATACAGATGATGTTTTTAGGATATATTCTTCTACTGCACATTCTAATATGACCATTCAGGCCCAAGATGTTCCCATTATAGAACCAATGGTCATTTGAGAATTAACTAGAAAAGAACCTAGAGAGAGTAAATTTATAAAATATAAGGCATAATATAATGTAGGTATGGTTAAATATCATTCCAAAAAATTATGGATACCAAAATTAATTTAAGATACTATAGTGAGATTAATCATAGGATTGATGTAAGTTAATCATAGGATTGATATGACTCATAACAAGGTTGATATGGATCATAGTGAGGTTGATAGGGAATATTATAGGGCTGATATACGTCATCAACTTGTATGAAATTGAAATTTACTTAAAACTCATCCATAATAACCTCATCAAGATAAGGGATGGAAGAGAGAACTTACTTTGAACAAGTAACTGGGCTACTATAACCAATTGAATGTGCAAGGAGATGGCATTGATGTTTTCAATGCTTCCAAAGGCTGATATGTAGAAGATTAACGCAAATAATCCTTCCACTAATTTATACCTTAGTCTCACTAGGCGTGCCAAAATTATTATCACCCTTTGGAAGGTAGTTTAAGCCTTCCAAATTTGGAATAACATAGAATCACCTCAAGGTTGTGGGTGAACTATTAGAGAGGTAAATATATAGGTTATAGGGTAAGGGATTTTATTATTAACTACATATTATGGGGTTAATTTTATTTAATTACTATTGTAGAAAAGTATTTTAATTTATGCTAATGTATGGACAAGCATATAACGATTATTTTGTGTGATTTTTTACTTGATTGGTTAGTTATACATGAGTTTCATAGACACGTGGATTATGATTATTCAATATTATTTTGATTTAGTAGAATTTTTATTGATTATCATGGTTATAGGATAACTACCATTTGCATTTATGAGGAGGATGTAGGAGAAAGTTCACTCTCTAGACATATTTGGAGGGAGAGTATCATCAAGGAGGGTGATGCAGATGGAAATGTTAGACGTGTATAGATTCAATAATGAACCCAAAACACACCATGTAGTATAATGCATGAATGATTACTTTAATTTCATTGTGTTTTATTAATTCATGTTTGGTCATGTTTGATTTGGTTATGATTCATGTTTTGATGCTAATCAGTCTTATTGCAATTATTACTATTTTATAGATTATGATGTGTTGCCATTATGTAGTATGCTAATTGAATACATTATTTAGATAATTTTATTTATATTATTTGCATAATCTCATAAAAGCATGTATTTTCAAACATTCAGACATAAAATTATTCATTAGAACATATATATAAACAAGGCAAAGAAATGAATTGCATTGTTGATCATATGACAAAAGGATTTTATTAAACTTCATCTAACCTAGACCTAAGTGGACATTAATAAGGTGGTACCTAGGGTGAATTAGTTCTTAAATTCTTAATGGTTATCTAGGTATGAATTATTGATTGTATAATGTTTAGATTTTATTTTTTAAATTTTTAAAGTGTTGGGTATTCAAGTTTTATTAAACATAATAATTATGTTTATTGGCATATTATGATGTTAACCTTAATTTGAGAAGATATCATTTAGTTTAGTTTGGTTTGTTTTTGGCCATTAAAACCATGCAAAATTTAGGTGGCTAGGGTTTGACTGTAAGTTAGAAGGAAACCATGGGGAGACTGTGAGTTTGGTGGTTAAGCCATGAGATGTGGGAAGCATGTCGAGAATTTATAGTTTGATGGTGAGTCATTCTTGGAGTGGTAAAGAATGAGTCACCATGATATTAGGGGTTTTATAAATGCATACAAGAGATTCTGAAAATGATAAAGGAGAATGGATTTTGTATTTTTGATAGTGGTCAAATCAACAAAGGAAAGAAAAGAAAAAGAAAGGGACTTTTTGAAGACCAAGGAAGAAAATAAACTTTAGGGCATTACAAAGTAGGGTTTGTTCTTTTGGATTTTATCTAAAAATATAATTTAGGTTAGATAGTCTATAAATTAGAAAAATAGGGTTTTTTTTTTTTTAAATATTTGTTTTAAAGTTAAAACCCTAGGGTGAATAAAGGATTTGACCCTGTGAGAGTAGGAATCCCTCTATGAAATTGAATCCATGATTTGATTAAATCCTAACCTAAGTATAGAAGGTTAGATAAAATGTTTAAATGAAACTATTGAGTGTTTGATCACATGGATTAGGTATGTATTCATTTGGTTTAATTAATAGACTAAATAATGAAATGGCTTGAAACATTATTTTGGGTATAAGGGTCAAACAAGGTTCATGATGATCATTTACTTGACTGAGTTTTACTTAGCACATTTATATATTACAATGGTTGTATGTTATTGAAATGGCATAGGGCTATAGTTTTTTATGGGGTTTGAAACAAGGTTTATAATGGGTAATAATATTACTAATTTTTTTTTATAGTTTGTTTATACTTAGTGAAGCATATGTGTATATGTTTATTTATACAACATAGGATATGGTTTATAGGTTTGGGGTTTCATTGGATGATTTTTAGTTGTGTATTCATTTCATTTCAGTTTTGAATGGTTGAGTATTATTATATTGTGACCACTTGTGTATGAATACTATTATGGGATGGTTGGAGGAACTTGTTTAAATTATGTTTATATGGTTATGTGTTGAGTAAGTATAAATGAATTATGAGTCAATTGAGTATAAATGGTTATGTGTTAACTATTTTTATTTGATTATGTGTCAGATGTGAGTTAATAATATTGATGGTCATAACACAGGTTTTGTATTATTTAATGTTGGATTATATAATAATATATATGATTGTGTGTCGATTGGGCAAGAATGAATGTATGTTGACTGAGTATAATTAAATTGTGGGATGAATGTGTATGAATGCCATTACGTTTATTATATTTAAATGATTATATGAGGGTTTTGAGTTGATTTTTGTAACATTTGAATGGATGGATATAATTTGTTATTAGACATAACTCACATAGTTATTCAACTGAGTATAAATGAAAAAAAATTAGTTGTGTCTTATTTGATTATCAAACCATAGGTTTATGATTATTTTGTGTTGGATATTTATAAAAGACTTAAATTCATGGGTTAGTAAAACATAATAAGACTATGTCAATATTTATGTCATTGGTAATTATATATGATGACTGTGTTATTATTATATAGTTTAAGTTCTTTGAACATAATTGATATTAAGACTATATTGGGGTCTTCAATGTTTAATTTGGGCATTAAATTTTTTTGGATGATTTCAATAAGTGAATATACCATATGGTATGTAACAAAATATTTTGTGTTTCGTGTTTGAGTTTTAATGCATTTGAATCAAGGTTTAAATGCTGAGTGATATTAATATAAATGATATTTAGTTTAAATATGAGTTTATATTTATTTAATAGGGAACTTGTAATCTAAAAATAAACTCAAACATATATAAATATGTATATCACATGTATGTATATATAAGTTCACACTTAAAAATTATATTTATACATGAGTGTGTGTGTGCATGAGTGTGTGTGCGCACGCGCATGCTCGTGTGTGTGTGTGTGTGTGTGTGTGTGTGTGTGTGTGTGTGTGTGTGTGTGTGTGTGTGTGTGTGTGTGTGTGTGTGTGTGTGTGTGTGTGTGTGTGTGTGTGTGTGTGTGTGTGTGTGTGTGTGTGTGTGTGTGTGTGACCATTTATATGTATATATCATGTCATTAGGAAATTAGTGGTTAAGGGTTTTAAAAGTATATAAATATAAGTGGACATATGTATGTATGTATGTATGTAGATAATTTGGTATGCAAATATATGTTTGTTTATGGTGAATAATTTTATTCATATTCAAATTGGGATTTATATCAATAATTTATATCAAGTTGTTTCAATTATAAACTATGAGGAAAATGATTAAATTGTTGATTGGAATAAATAAATGTTGTGTTTATTATTACTTGATTAGTTTAGGATTTATTATCAAATTCTTGAATTGTATTATTTTAATTATAATACTTATAAATAAGGGATGTTTGTATGGAATCAGTAAATTCTTAAATAATATGAGTATTATTAGAAAACAATATATTTTATTATTTCCTATTTGGATAATGGACTTGGGTTGTGTTGGAATTTAGAAAGTGTGATAGAAGATATTAATTTGTTATTCTATTACATGTAATAACTTCAAGTTGTATCTTTATATTTAATTGATGTGGCATTAATATTGGATATGTATGAGAATTCCATGGAAATCTCTTATATGGATTATTTGGTAAAGTCAGTATTAATGACACTAAGTATTAATATCATGAGAAGGTTATCATACATTTATTTAGATTCATTAATACTTAGATTAAATGAAATATAATTAAGTGTGTGTGTGATTATGATTAATCTATTGGATCATTAAACTATATGAAGAACTTTAGCCAAAGTAATGTTTCTAGTTAAATATTATCATTTCACCTATTGTATTATATGCATGTATAAATGATATCATGTTAGAACGTAATTCTTTATGATATGTTGCATGTAACTAGAATTTTACAACACAAGTTCTAGTTGACTTCTTGATACCTTCACTATTATCATCTGCTCATATATGAAGGGAGGGCCATTCCCTAGTTAGGAATTGTGAATGGGATCTATGGTCCATGGTTGGTGTGAAAAATCACTCTGATGATACTCTCCCTCTCCTCTAGTATCAGTCGATAGATAATTTCACTCATAATTTCATTTTATATACATATGATGAGTTTATGGATACTCGTTAGCTTTGTGTAACATTGTAATTATTTATATTCACTCTAATGTAAAAATAATGTATTATTGTAATTAATAAACATATTAGATGCTCTTATTATATAATATTATTTTATAACTTTTAGCAATTGGTTGAGTTATTATTCAACAGATGTACTTCTGTGATGGATTGAATTTGTAAATTTTTTAAATGTGATAAGTTGATCATTATATAAATGAATCATAACTATTTTATTATGAAAGATGCATTTAGTTAAAGATCAATTAGTTTATCTTAATTGGGAATAATCTAGTTTGATTATTAAAGTAAAGCTTTTTTTTAAAGTTATTATTTTATGAGTTAAACTTAGTGGGGTTCTAATATTGTGGTATTAAAAATGAGTCTCAAACTCTAGGACTTAATGAGTTTATTAATGCATTCATATTCTCATATTAATAAAAAAGGAGAATGGTACATGATAGACCTAGAAGTGAGGTCACTTGAAACACCAATCCTCCAATAGGTACAAAACAATTTATTAAAGAGTAAGCTTCAAAGTTGGATTAGATTCTCGATGCCATGCAGGAAACTAGGGACCAAATCACTACCTTATAGAAGGAAGTACATGGGAATGTTGAGGAATTCAATTAGAAAGAGCTTGAAGAATACCTTATTTAATAAGAATCTTTAACATGAGCATATGTATGATGAGGTCCCATAGGTTTCGAGGGATCAAGTAGTTATAAAACTTGCACATGACATGAAAAAATTTAATCCTCCTAAGTTTAATGGAACTATGTTAGGGGATGGAGCTAAATCTTGGTTGATGGAAATGGTAAAGTACTTTAAAATTAATAATTTCTCAAAAATCACTAAGGTAGTTTGGGGACATTATCAGCTTGATGGAGAAGAAATAACATGGTGGTAAAATAAAAAGATTGAGATGAACCTCAACTCCACTACCACCACCTGGTATAAATTCATAGTTTTGTTTAAATCATGATGGTTTCCCTAGTTTTATTTTGACCAAAAGCTGATAGATTTTCCTCAATATCACTAACCTCCTAAAATATGTTCCTCAATATCAAGGAGATGAAAGTTTTTACATCTAAGAGTTAATTATGGGATTAAAACCCCAAAATAAATGTGAGGTATATGTGTGTAGTCATATAGAATGTAAAAATTGGTAACTTGAGCATGCTTAATGACACCCAACACTTAGGTCCCTCTTGCTTGCTTTCATGACCCTTATGGGCATCTTTTCATTGATACCCAATCATCTGTACCCTTCCAAACTTGATCCCAACTAATCCAAACCCCTTTTTTCATGAAAAATAAATCCCCTAGGTCCCATAAGCCTAGGACAATATTTCCACACTTGGAGTATAGCATTGGTGCCACTCCTATCTACTTTTGATGCTCATATCCAATTGCAATTTTGGCCCCAATGATCAATTCCTTTAGGTTCCCCATCCTTATCCTTGTTATCCTAATATGATTACATTAAAACCATAACCAATAGATCCCTATAAAATCCCATTCAAACATAATTTGGAAGAGGTTGGAAAATTTCATTAAGCAAGCAAGAATACTCAAGCAATCTTCCCTATTCTCTGCATATAACCATCTAATATACTTACAAGCTTATTAAAATCCTTACACTAGTCCTTATCAACCTCAATCACATATAATTTATCATTTTTCATCTTCATACACCCTATTACACAAATCACATCAAGTGGGAGAACTACATATGGCTTAATCCCTCTTTGAAGTATTGGTATGTAGGTAGTGTGCCCACATAAGGGGTGTGGATACACATTCAGTGAATATTACAAACACTAAGCCTCCCCCCTCTTTATAAAAATTTTTAAAACCATAATGGATTATATGGTTTTAATATAAAATATAATCTATATGGAGATTTACAAACTTTTAACTATCAAAACTTCATAGACAAGGTCGCATAGACCTAGCAAACAAAACCTAAAAAGCTCAAATCCTCAGGATATTAGTGGAAAAGGTGGAATACAACACTGGTGAAACTCCTATACATATTAAATTCTCCTATCCAATCATAAAATTAAGGTTATATCTTATTTTATGATAGTGTCCCAGTCCTGCATAGTGAATCTCAGACTTTATCTCAGCCATATCAGTCAGTTTCCAACTAAGTCTTTTTTTCCATCTCTTATTACTATTTTAAAAAAAGTCAAAATTACAATCTAATTTACATAAATTAGTTACTTAATTATTGCATATTTATTTATTTATTTTACTACTTATACCCTTTAACTAAATTAGGAATAATACACCAATATTCCCAAAACTATTAAATCAATGTGTATGGACCATCTATGATGGATCAGGGCTTTGAGAACGTAGTTAAGTAAGATTCAAAACTAAAGTCTCTTGATCAAGTAAGAGATAAGTTAAATAATAAGTTTGTTGGTTCCAAACTGACTCTTAAGAAGAATAAATAGAAAAGGAATGTAAATTTTAAGAATCAGTTCAAAAATTAGAATGCTAAGTTCAATAACTTCTCAGGTATTAAGAAAATGGATTGTGGATTCTAACCTAGTTTCAAGGGGAACTAACAGTCGAAAAGGAAAGGACCACCTGGTAAATGTTTCATATGTGGAGTTGATTATAATTTTAGGTAATTTACTTAAATTAAATCTGAAGGAAAATTTAAGGGTACTATGCAAAAAAAGAACTTTCAATAGAGAACCTATGTAGCTATTAACAATCAACAAGATAATTTTCAAATTTTACCTATTGAGGTTCTAGGTAACCTTTTTGGTCAACCTATCTCCATGTTTTTATTTCTCCATGTATGCTTTCTAAGTTGTCTAGCAAAGTTAGTTTAATTGCAAATTCATGGTCAATGCAATATGGAAATGAATCCAAAGTCAAAGTTGATAGGTATTTAGTGGAAGTTGAGATTGAATTACCTAAATTCACTACTATAGTAAATATTTCTGCAGCTCCACTCGGGTCATATAATTTAATATAAGGGTTGAATTGGCTTACAAAGTATTAAGCTAAAATAGATTGCTATCTAAAGAAGTTAGAATGTCAGGATGGTTTTGAGAATCAAACTCAAATTCAAGGTGAAAAAAGGGAGTTAAAACTCAGGAAGATTTAGACAATTCATCTTAAGAAGGATAAAAGGAAAGGATGTAATATATTTATTTTTAGTATATATGATATGAAGGAAACAAAGGAATCATCCATTGAGGATTACCTTTTCCTTAAGAAATTTCAAGATGTGTTTCCAAAGGAATTGCTATGACTACCACCCAAGAATCAATTAGATCTATTAATTGACATAATATATGGCTTAAAACTACAATCTAAATCACCTTATAGGTTGATAACTACATAGTTGGTTGAGTTGAAAGTTCAACTATAGGATTTTTTATCTAAAGGGTTGATTCGACCAAGTGTCTCACCATGGGGTGCACTAGTCGTGTTCATCAATAAAAAGGATGGTACTCTTTACCTATGTATTGATTATGGGATATTAAACAAAGTGAAAATTAAGAACAGGTTTTCATTCCCTTGCATTGATGAACTCTTTGATCAAATGTGTGGTGTAAATGTTTTTATAAGATAGATCTCCAAGTGGGAAATTACTAGTTGAGGATTCGAGAAGAAGATATTCCTAAAACAACATTCAAAACTTGGTATGGTCACTATGAATTTATAGTGTTTCCTTTTAGGTTAACAAATGCTCCAGCAACATTCATAAATCTAATGAACAGTGTGTTTAGATATTATCAAGATCACTTTGTGATAATTTTTCTAGATGATATCCTTATTTATTCTAATGATGAGGAAGAACATCTATAACATCTAGAGTTGGTGTTGCAGTATTTGTAGAAGCACAAACTTTATGGTAAGTTGTCCAAATCTACATTTTTTTAGAGGAAAGTGTAATATTTGGTATACATTATCTCCATAGATGGACTTTTAATTGATCTAACAAAGATAAGAGCCATAATGGAGTGGGCAACACCCAAAAGTATGCATGAGGTGAAAATTTTTATGGGACTAGTAGGGTATTACAGTAAATTTGTTCTAAATTTCTTGAAAATAAATAACCCAATTACCTTTCTTCAATGGAATAATAAGAGTTTTTTTGGTCAAAAAAGTGCAAGAAAACCTTTTAGCAGTTAAAAAGGAAGGTTGCGTTAGTACCTATGCTAAAATTTACCAATCCTAATGGTTAGTTCTCAGTAATCACTAATGCATTTGGAGATCATCTTAGACGAGTTATTATGTAATATGGTTCAGTTGTAGCATATGAGTCTAGGAATCTTAAACCATATGAGGCAAATTATGCCCCATATGATTTAGAACTTGTTGCAGTGGTGCATTCTTTACAAGATTGGAGGCATTATCTATTATGGAAACTATTTGAGCTTAAGACTAACAACTTGAGTCTCAAATATATCTTCACCCAATCAAACTTAAATGCTCATCAGAGATGTCAATTTAAGTTCTTATCTAATTATGATTTTGATATTATCTACATCAAGATCAAATAAAATAGAGTTACTGATGCCCTAAGTTGTAGAAGGTATATAACAATATTGGCTACTATCAAGAGTACCTTTTGTGATTAAGTTGTTAAATTCTCTCCTAGATATGAATTCAATGAGCAAGTTAAGAAATATTTGTCAGAGGATGCTCAAAACCCTAAGTTCAAAGGATTAATGTTAGATAATGATGGTCTTTTTAGGTATAATGGTAGAATGTATGTACCTGATAGAGATAATTTGAGGAACAAGAAGCTAAAGTAATTGCACAATGCCCCTTATCCAAGTCACCCTAGAGCGACTAAAATCATGGCTAAGATAAAACCTTTTTATTTTTAGAAAGGAATTAAAAGGGATGAAATGAATTTTATGTCTCATTATTTGGAGTGTTAGTGTGTGAAATTTGAACATCTGTATCTATCAAGATTGTTGTATCCTCATGATATATGGAATGGAAGTGGAAGGTAATTAGCATGGTCTTTGTCCAAAGTTTTCTATTATCACAAAACGAATATGACATAATCTTGGTGGTAGTTGACAAAATAACCAAGGTAGCTCACTTCATACTAGGTAATTTGACTGATGATGCAGCAATTCTTACAAAAATATTCATGAAAGAGGTGTACAATTTATATGTATTTCCACAAAATATCATTTCTAATTGAGATTTGAGGATGACATCTAGGTTTTGGTTGACTCTAAATTTAGATTTGGGCACATAATAAAATTTTAGTGCTACATATCTATTATCAACCAAATTTGTACCCTTTACAAGGTAGTTTAATCCTTACAAGTGTTGAATAACATGTAATCACCTCTAGGTGGCCTATTGGAGAGGTGAATATCTAGGTTATATGGCTAACTCCCCTTGATGAATCATTCAATCTCAAACACTAATATACCACTTACTAGGAAAAGGGAAAGAAACCTATTATAATAGGGGTGATGCACCAAATATTATTTTTCCACTACCAACCAACTAAAAATTCACTTTAAACATGAGATTAACTTACAAAAAAAACTACTCCAAATATGCCTATCTACATCAGTACTTCTCATGAGGGTTATGAATAATGCTTGAACTAGGATGACTAATCAGAAGGTCATGAAATGATACTAATGAAAATAAAAAAACTATTATAACTCATGTAAACACTTCATAATACCTTCAAAAAGACTTTAAAATTAAACATGAATGATAAACAAGGATAACATACCAAGGAAGCAAAGCTAATCACTTAATAGGATTGACTAGTCAAGCGTACACATTGAAACCAGTCAAAAGAGGAGGTAAAACCAAAATTTTCTCATTGATCAAAGGATTGAAAATTAGAAAGGATTCACCATACCTAGGTGGAAGATATAAAACATAGCCTATCAAGGCTAAATATATAGAGAAAGTGTGTGTGTGTGTGTGTGTGTGTGTGTGTGTGTGTGTGTGTGTGTGTGTGTGTGTGTGTGTGTGTGTGTGTGTGTGTGTGTGTGTGTGTGTGTGTGTGTGTGTGTGTGTGTGTGTGTGTGTGTGTTTGTGTGTGTGTGTGTGTGTGAGAGAGAGAGAGATAACAAAAAATAGGTATGAAATTACCCCATCAAGTCTTTAACTACAAGTGTTGATTTCCTTAAAATTATCTTCTACTCCAAGTGGCATGTAAGTTTCAAACCTTACTTTGACACCTTTTCTTACTCTTTAAAATTTCCCCTTATCTTGGCTTATGGATGGAAAAGTAACCTTATTAATGGTCATATCATGTTGAACTAATATCTTTCTCTGATCTTGACACCTTTCATATGATCTCTAAAGGTTTCATTTGACACATCACATTATTCTCTTCTTATATGTTTATAAGCCTATTTTGTCCTACTATAACAATCTTACCCAAATGGCTCAAAACTTGATTTTGGATTCATAACTATAATCATTCTTCATGAATGTCATATTAATATCACAATAGACTTAGAACAACTCATTTAGGGTCATCAAACTCTCTCCAAGACTCCATCTTGCACCTTTCTCTCTTATTAGTCATGTTTTACTTATAACCCTAAAATCATGTAAAACCTCCTTATTTAGGATAGTGTACAAATGATCATATGAGTGGGTGGAATTATCTTTTTTTTGTTGTTCTCTTCTCCCAATTAGGCCTCAATCAGGGCTCCTTACCTAGAATATTTATTGTTTGCTCCAAACCTCTCCCATACATGTGAAACCACCAAAACTCATGTGATTCACTTTACCTATCTTTTCACCAACCTAAATGCCAAATTTTAGGTCTTGAGACCCTATGAAAGTGTGAAAACTAAGAAATGGTCTCAAAAACTAGTCTCTTTTGAAGCCTGGTCAAGATTGGCTTGAAAAACTAGACTTTTTTGGGCACTTCTAAGGTTATATGTATGGATTTTTGGGCTTGAAAATGTAGGATACATCCCAAATATCCCTCCCTAATAGTTTTCAAATACTTCACTTTCTAAAACCCTATAAAACACCTAAAATCCTTATAAAATAGGTATTTAATATAGTCTATATAGTTGTAGGGATAGAAAAAGTACATGGTGAGAAAATAATAGAAGTCTAGAACAATGTTCAAGATGTTTTAGAAGCATTACAATTAATTTTATGCACTTTAGATATCAATCTCTCACATCATACATTACTAGGATTTTAGGAGGGTTTATACCAATTTCCATTCTTAAAAATTTTTCATAAAACTTAGGCCCTTAATCCATGAAACAATACCACAAGTTTCAATTGTATTTCCCTCCCTCAAATTTTCCTAGGAGCATATGATCCCGTGCATTTTGTCTTTGTAGATACAAGTGCAAGAAGTTGGTTTTCAAGTTACAAATAGGATATTAGAGAGGGGTATAAATTATTAGGCTTTGTTCATACATATTAGAGTTATAAACCAATAAATAATTGAAAACCCCTTTATAATCATTGAATACCACTTGGATCCATGCATAGTTTCAAGGTCTCAACAAGTGAGTGGATGTCTAGTTTTGAATTACAATTTTGGATTAAGAGAGCTCAAGAAGATCTCAAATGCCTAAATGAAAATTTCCTAATTTCCCATATTTTTTTATGATATTTTAGGGTCTATAATAAAATTATATACTCATCAAATATCTTAGGTTCTCATCTTACCCCTTAATAGGGCACTTTGCTTCAACTGGGTATACAAACCTATGTTCTTGATTTTAGGCCCTACAGACCTAAACAAGGTTTATCTATATTAGAATCACTTTTATGGGTATAATGACTATATATAAGTTTTAATAACATCTTAAAATCATATTCATTATTATATTCTTTATATAAACCTCTTATTTCAAACATAGTGAATGCCTTTACTTGACAAGGCAGAATTATGGTGCCAAATTGACTGTGTATGCAAGGTTGGGGTGAATCCTATTTTGACCAATGTCTTTGGTCATATTCTCATATTTCCATTTTGATATATAATTTAACTTTTAAATTTTATACCTCTTTACATTACAATGTTGTTTACATGCACTCTGCATTCTCTTCAAAACCTGAAACAACTTGATTCACTTAGACCAACCTGTAGGTGATCATTAGGTGTCTAAAATCATTTTGAGTCTATGTTTATACTATGATTCATTAAAAATTAAAGTAAATTTTATATTTTATTGGAAACTTATAGCCCTTACTTGACACAAATAAACCTACATCTTTACTTATATACACCTATTTCCTACATGTATCCCACACATGGCTCTAGGTGGTCATTTGAGGAGAGTTAGACCATTAGATTTAAAATTGGTATTATCAACTAGGCTTTAGAATTTTTTACGGTTAATAAATTCATCATATGTTTTATTAATTAATCTTTGGGCTTATTATCCTTTCATATCATTCACAATCATGTATCTTCTTGCCTTCATACACAGACTTATATATGAGTGATAAACATGTAGAGTCAATAAATGACTATGACACTATCTATTTCAATCCTCTAAACTAGCTTATATTTATTCATGTGTCTATTATTTTTATAATTTATGAATTTATTTATGTATCCACACCAATTCTCTTTATATGACCATTGGTTTTTGTTCAAAATGAGGACCTACAACCCTGTAGCCTGTAGGTCTACCTTTTGTTTAGGTAAACTATAAGAAACATATTTTTGGGTATTTGAAACTTGAATTTATATCCAATAATGTCACATTATTTTCATGTACTTCAATATCATTTATATCTCTTGCTTTACACCATAAAATCTCAAATTGCTCATTTTATATATACAAGCTTGTGCATTGGTCAGCTCATATATAAGGCTTGTGTATTGAAAGTTAGAGATCCTAAATGCATTCATGATTTTGATGATTTAGTGATTTATATCAAGTTAAAATTAATAATTTTTGACTCTATGTCATATCTTTCCATTGCCAAAACATATTAAACATGAAACATAGGCTATGAATATCCACTTACAGGTCTACAAACCTGTGGGTGGATGGAGCTTGTTTAAGTATATGTTGGAGAGTGAATTGAGACCCGTTTTAATTAAATTAGGATTAAAACCTATATAATATTTTCTTCCTCAAATTATATCATGGTTTCTCATTTCTATTTTATCTATATTAAGTTTTTATCATGTAGTAAATTGTTTATGCACAATGTCATGCTTCCAAAGAATGAGAACATGACACCACTTTCAGAAAAAGACCATTTTTAGAAAAATAACATATGAATCATATAATAATTAGTTATTATCCATGATTAATGAGATACTTATATAATTTTGAATGTGTAAATACTTCAAACCATCCAAAACACTTGCAAGAGGGATGATATGTTTCACACATCTGAGACACCTTTATCCTTATTGAAGACACAAACTAAAGTTGATTTGATTGGTGAAACCAACATTTAAATAAATATTTTAACCTATAAAAACATCCCAAAAAATTCATTCTCCTCCATAAAACTTTTAAGTTAATAAATAAGATCAAAACTAGACACTGGTTGAATGAGCAAGACATAGTGACCTCCTTGTAGTCTTAATGATTTTTCATAAAGGAGATGGGATTAATATAAAAAATAATTCCACTAAATTGAATCTTATGACCCCTAATATTTACCAAAGTTTCAACCTCAAACTTTCTATCTCCTTGACATACCATGTATTTAATTTTGTCTTTCTAGTCTTATGAAGGTGATGATGGAGTAAAAGAGAGTAATTTACAACTTTGAGACCTAAAACTTGATCCCAAGCTTGAATATAACCTTTTTAATCTTAATAAAATATTTAAAACCATTTTCACCTGTAAATTGATCTCCTAAGGCTATATAATTGCCTAAAATTACCTCTTAAGTTTTGAAATCCAAGATTTTAACTTCTTTCTGACTTGTTGACATATATGGATCATTCTGACCTTAGAAAGAGTGTTATTATGGATCATTAACTTTGGATTAATTTTCATATGTTAGAATCAACCAAAAATCATCTATTTCTCACATTAAACTTTACCTTAAAGTTTTAAAAAGAACCTTAACTTTCCAAATCAACATGAAATGTTTATGAAAGGTGATTAAGACATGAAATGACTTAAAGAGACACCTAATGACCTATGATACCTCTTGGAAAATTCTCATCACTCTATGACATAACTAGACAACTTCAATACCAAGAAATAACATTACTTTAATTTCTTTAAATTTACCTTAAATAATGCTAGCAAGGTTTTATAAATACATTTTAAACACCACAAAAGGTATGACAAAGTTTTGAACTATGTTATCAAGACATGACAAGAAAGTTTTATCCTATAGGGGTTACCTTTTGACCTTCAAGGTAAAAATTGGTTAACAAATTAGTGATTCACAAGGGTAGCATGCCTTAAATGCTAAATAGATCAGTAGCCTTGTCCTTCCATTTTTTAATGGAGTCAATTTCACTCAAATTTAGACTTGAGCAAGATAAAACAAATTTATTTGACCTCCAAACACATAAAATAAGGATTAAAAAAATAAATCAAGGGATAGAAAAAACACACATGTGCTATATAAACACTTAGGGAACACAAAACACAACCAAGTAACTAACTATATACAACTAACCTAAAAAAAATTCTTCCTCCTAGATCAAAGGGGAAGCTTGTACTATCTCTTGCTTCATAATATGAGGAATGACATGAGTCAAGTTGATTCTTGGACGTTTCTCTTGTTGTCTTCATCCTTTCCTTGCTTACCAATATTATTGGCATGCTCTCAAATGAATTAGTAGAATCAAACCAATCACTTATGAAGATGAACTCATCATATGGCTCAAGATCCTTCTCATGATGCCTATTGATGTTTGTACCTATCTAAAGCATGATCGTATCTTAGTTCATAGGAGGAGCATCATTATTAGCCTCTAGGGGATCCATGAAATGAGTTAATTGATCTTTAATGGTCTCTTATGAGTCTCCAAATTATTTCTCAAGCAAGATCTCAACCTCAACATCATCTTCAATCTATCCAATAAGAGCTATAGGCCCTTGAAGAACCTCAAACTCATTGTATTGGTCTAGGTACTGTTGTCAAAGGTATTCATCCTTACTTTGACATCTCTCTTAAATAAATACAACCTAAATCACATCCTTAAAAGCTTCTTCCTCTGCTATAATAGGTTGATTAGTTTTCACTTTTCCCTCAAACTCACATTCTTTCTCATTTGCATCCATTTTAAATTTATCCAAGACCTTACCATGTTCAGTTGGGATGTCCTCTAATTCAAGATCCTCTTTCACTCCATCTCTAAAAAATGATTTATTACTTTCTTCCCTAGATGGATTGGTAATGAAATTATCCTCATTAATCTCACTTGAATAATCCTCATCACTTTAAATTACAACTCTTTATTTTTCACTTACCTTCCATAAGACAGGTATTTCCTCAAGAAGATAGATGGTGAGAGGGTGATGGATAGGTTCATGAGTTGAAGAGGGAGTATGAGGTATGTTGGATGACTCATGAATTTGATTGGGAATGGAGGGATTACTCTTTCAACTTGGGGTCTTGGATAAGGAGGAATATTCTGGGAACTCTTGAGGTGAAATCAAGTTGAGGTGGGAAATGGACACTTCATTCTCTTCAACAATAACTACACTCTTCTTACAGTCTTTTTGAAGTTCATTCACACCTAAAAATTTATTTTTAATATTTTAAATTAGAACCTATTTCTTGTTTTTAAACCCTTCTTGGATAGACCTCCAAGATGGAAAAGACAGAGGTTCTTGGGGAAAGGGCAATGGGGTTTGAATAGGCTCAAGGTTTTCTTTGACTTCAATCTCTTGATCTTGGTTTGATTCAAGTCCCTTCATTTTCAACTCTAAATCTTCAATTTTATCATTTATACTCTCTTAGAATAGCTTTTCTTGAAGGTGGTTAGTGATTTCATGAGGACAAGGAACACAAAAAGGATGATATGGAAAACAAGAGGGATATTGAGGAGGGATGGGAGGAACTTGCATAGGTTTAGATTTTTACTTGGTTTCAACTCTCCAATTTATGGTTGTCCCACCTTAATTAATCCATGATTTCACCACTTGATTCTATCTTGGAGTCTTGAAATACTTCTTGGGGGTTTCTTGATGAAGAGAAGTAGAATTTTGACTCTCAATAATAGGCTTCTCAAAAATAATTTCTACCTTCTTTTAAATGTTATTTTGGATTGAATGACAAGAAGGGAGAGTTTGAGGAACATATCAAGTACTTGGAACACTTTGATACTCACTTGAAATGGTATCTTGATGAAGAATGGGTGGCACATATGAGGGATGAGGTGGTATATATGAAGACACATGGGGATGATAGGATTGAACCTGTTATCCTTCATAAATTCTTAGCATATCTTTTATTTTATGAATGAGACCACTTACATCCAACATTTTACTTGAGAGGTTTTGAAATTTTACTATCTCAATAGGTTCCCATAATTATTTCATTAGTTATAATGAGTCTTTCATATTATTAATGAGATGACTAGGGATATCTTGACCATATTCCCTTTGTGTGTTAAGCCTTATCATATACCTCTCATGGCCCAAGAGAGTCTGCTTAAAACTTAAAATGGATTTATTTGAGAAGTGACTACATTGTCTAGGGACATATTAAACTTGAGAAGGTTAATCATATGCAATATAATAGTCATGTAAGGAGAATGTAGATTAATTGTAAGACATATATGACTCATAACAAGGCTGATATGGATCATATTGAGGTTGATAGGGAGTGTTACAGGGATGATATGCCTCATAAACTTACATGAAACTAAAATTTACTTAAAACTCAACCATAAAAAACATAATCAAGATAATGGATGAAAGATAGAACCTACTTTGAATAAGTGACTGGGCTACTAGAATCAATTTATTGTGAAAATAATTACCATTGATATTTTGAATGCCTCCAAAGGTTGAAATGTAGAATATCAACACCAATAATCCTTCCACTAATTTGGACTTGAGTCTCATTGAGCATGCCAAAATTGTTATCAACCAAATTTTCACCCTTTGGAAGGTAGTTTAAGCCTTCCAAATTTGTAATAAAATTAAATCACCTCAAGGTTGTGGCTAACCTATTGGAGAGGTGAATATCTAGATTATAAGTCTAGGGATTTACTTATTAAATAGATATTATGGAGTTAATGTTGTTTAATTACTATTGTACCAAAGTATTTTAATTTATTCTGATGTATGGATAGACATATAATGATTATTTTGTGTGACTCGTTACTTGATTAGTTAGTTGTACATGAGTTTCATATGTATGTGGATTATGCTTATTCAAGATTATTATGATTTAGAAACATATGTATTGATTCTCATGGTTATGGGATAACTACCATTTATATTTGTGAGGTAGATGTAGGATAAAGTTCACTCTAAAGATAGATATGGAGGGAGAGTATCATCAATGAAGGTATTACAGATGGAAATGTTATAGGTGTAGAGATTCAATAATGAACCCAACACACATCATGTAGTATAATAAATGCATGATTACTTTAATTTCATTGTGTTTTATTAATTCATGATTTATCATGTTTGATTTGGTTATGATTCATGTTTTTATGCTAATAAGTCTTATTGTAATTGTTACTATTTTATAGATTATGAT